>CAUYUJ010002514.1:194001-289001 GCA_963575745.1 Prorocentrum cordatum
ATCATCATCATCATCATCGTCATCGTCATCGTCACCATCATCCGAAACCAGTTTTGCTCACGTATTGCGAAGGCCTTACGGCCGTTGCCGCCGACCCTGAAGATGACGAAAGACAACACGAGGGGGGGGCAGGAGGAGGAGGAGGAGGAGGAGGAGGAGGCGGAAGGGAGTAGGAGGAGGAAGGGTGAAGGGGGAGGAGGAGGAGGCCTTATGGATGTTGGTTGGGATCTCGTGGTTGACCTCTCGGGGGCGTCTGGAAGGCAACTTGAAGCCTCTTGGGGGCCCTTGTGGGGCCTCTTGGGGCCTCTTTTGGGCCTCTTGGGGCTTCCGGAGGCCGTCTTCGGCGCATCTTGGGGGCGTCTTGGCGCCGCTTGGGGGCCTCTTGGGGCCTTTTGGGGGCCTCTTGGGGCTTCCCGGGGGCCTCTTAGGGCGGAAGTCTCGAATTCTCGGTTCCTCGTCCCCCTCTTGGCCGTTTCTTGGGCCCGTCTTGGGGCCCTATTGGGCCGTCTTGGGCGCCTCTTAGGCTGTCCTGGGGCCTTCTTGGGCCGTCTTGGGGCCCTCTTGTAGGCCTCTTGGGGCGCTCTTGGGGGCCTCTTGGGGGCCTCTTGGGCCGTCTTGGAGTGTCGGAAAGCCGAAAAGGCGAGAAGGCCAAAATCATTCAAAAACCTATGTAAAATTGACGATTTTGGCGCCTGGGGCCCTCTTGGGTGTGCTCTTGGGGCTCTCTTGGAGCGTCTTGAGGGCCTCTTGGGCCGTCTTCGGGCCGTCTTGGGCGTCTTGGGGCCATCGTTCGTCGAGTCGAGGCCCTCTTGTACCCTTTTGGGGGTGTCTTCTGTCGCTCTTGGCTCGTCTTGAAGCTTTTCTGAGCTCCGGGACCCCCCGGGGAGGATGCGTATCTGGGTGGCGACCCCCCCCGGACCCCCCCCGGCGACCCCCCCCGGCGACCCCCCCCTCCCCCCCCCCCCCCCGGCGGGGAGGGTAGGGAGGGGCTTCGCCACGACTCAACTACGACGTTGCTCAATGTCGCTTTGGCTCGCGCGCTCAAGGAGACGGGGAACGACGAAGACGACGAGGGACAACGGAGACGGAGACGACGAGGACACGACGGAGACGACGACGACGACGACGACGACGACGGTGATCCACGCAAGACGACGACACCGGGATGCGTCTTCCACACGCCGACAGGGTCGGCGGATTTTGGCTCAAGCCCGTCCCCTTCTCGAGGCTCTCGGACTTGGCCGACATGGTCACTACCGCCGTTTCGCCCAAGGTCACCTGGCCGAGCGCCGCGCCGCACGCTATTGAGCCCGGCGGTTCCATATACCCTCCTGCGCAACTGCTCTCACTGCTGGCGCTGGCTATCAGCCTGGACGGATGCAGCACAGCCGATCGTCGGCCATGGCCCATGTTCGCGAATGCCGTGCGCTGCAACTGGGACTCGTGAGACGCCCTCGACACTCCCCATCCACATCTACAGGCCCCTCTCCCACCTGCTGCCGCTGCCCATTTAGATGCTCGGCTGCTGATTGTTTCGCTCGGAGTCTTCACCGGCGACACCTCCTCCTCCTCCTCCTCTTGCTTCTCCTCCTCTTTCTCCTCATACCTGAACCGTGTCGCCAACCGAGCTCAGCAGCTCCCGAGACAATATTCTGCACGATGCTGGTGACTGCGACGTGGGGCCTCGTGCTCTCGTCTCGGGTGACGCTGATGGTTTGTCCCGCATGTTGCTGCCGCCGATGGCGGCCGAGCTCTGTACGATCTCAGCGAACAACATCTTGGTGATGATGCTTCTCTGGCGAGCAGGGCGCGCGGAACACGGTCTTCTTGCGTGCCCTGTTTCGCGCACCGTTCACGGAGCACGTGCGCCTCCTGGTCATGGCCAGGCGCAATGTTCGGGAGTTATCACCCGACATTCTCCCACAGATGGCGCGTGAGGTCACTCATGTGATGGTGCCAGTTGAGGCCCAAAAAGCACGCTCCTGCCTCAAATAATGGGGAGCAACTGCTACAACGAGTTCCTCTGCATGACGATGGAGGTCCGCTGCACGGCGGCGCCCAGCGTGGCCCCAGTGGTGATCCTCACGTTCCTCTGCATGCTGATGAGTGCGTATCGCTTTAGTCCGAGGCCCAGCTGCTCGACGACGCGGCGGCAGCGGTTCGTGTGGACCTTCTGCATAATCGTTTTCATGGTCTGCATCCTGATGACTGTGGCGGCTTGCTGTCTAGAGTGGCTGCTGGTCGTGTTGGACGCGCCCTGCATCGCCATTGTTCTGGATGGTGGAAAAAACATGCACGCCCGGCGGATCCTCCTGAACAGGCCTTTTTTTTCGATCGCTGCTTCGACGCACCGTACGACCTGATGCCAGGCCAAACGCGTCGTCGAAAGATCCTAGGCCCGTCGACCGCTGCTTCGATGCGCGGTACGACCTTGCTTTCGACTGGCCCACGGAGAGCGAGGCGATTGATGATGCACGTGATGATCTTCAGGCAGACTTCGCTGGCGATTTGCCCCAAGCTCCTTTGCTTGTTCATGTCGGTGCTTGCGTTGACCACGCTGGTGGCGCGAGTGACGATCGAGCAGGGGATGCCCCTCCCGAGTTTGACAAAGGGGACGGGCCCCCAGACCGCTGTCACAGGAAACTATACCCGCACTGGTTCGATTCAGGGGTTGAGGGAATGAGGATCCAAGGCTGTGCTCCCAGAGCACAGTGAACCCGCAGAGTAAGGATGGCCGACCTTCCCAAGGGTGCCCCTGCATCCTTGCCCCTTCGGCCCATCCTTGGCCACTGAGATGGCCTTCCGAGGCCCATGCATCCTTACCGCGCATCCTCTTGATACGGGTTGACTGTACAGCCGGGGCCCTGAACAAGGAACCCTTCTCGTTGGAGAGGGGCTCCGTGTTCCTCAAAGTGTTTCGCAGCTTGCCTCAGGCTTTCCTTAGGTTTTCGATACGAAATCGGAGTTCAACTTATGGAAAATAGGAGCCTCGTTCCTTATTTTGGGTTCCTTAGGTTAACGCCCCGACTGTACCGCGCATCCTCATGACACGGGTCGGCTGCACCACGCCAACCCACAGGTTGACCACGGAGATGGAGACCCCCACCTCCGTCGAACGGCCACTCCGCGAGCAGCCCTCGCGCGGCGGGCAGGTCCGCCGTCGCGCCTTCCGCCCCCCCCTGTTCGTCCTCCTCGGCGAGGAGGAGGAGGAAGAGGAGGAGGAGGAGGAGGAGGAGGAGGCCTTGGCGCCCCTCGCCCTCCTGTGTTGGTTCGCCTCCCCCCTCTGTGTCTCACCTGCTTCCCCCGATGGCGGGCCAATTGCCCACCACCACCACCATAGGCAGAAGGAGGAAGAAAGGAGGTCCTCCTCCTCATCATCATCATCCTCCTCCCCAGTATCCTACATATGGTAGTGGTGGTGGCAAGCCGGCCCATCACCCGATCCCCGCCCTCCCGGCGCCAGCGGTTGAGCCCATCCAATCGTCGGTTCCCGCGTTTGCCGTTGCTGCTGCAGCTAATGACCACACTTCTCCGTGTGCCCCACGTGCCACGTCGGCGAGCTTAGTTCAGCTGCCGACGAGCTGTCCGAGGAATACGCGCGAGCAGCATCATCATCATCATCATCATCATCATCATCATCATCATCATCATCATCATCAGCAGCAGCAGCAGCAGCAGCAGCAGCAGCAGCAGCAGCAGCACCATCACCATCCTCATCATCATCAGCATCACCATCATCAGCATCAGCATTACCACCATGATCCATCCTGCCCACCACCATTATCATCACAATCACTGTCATCCCAAAGTCAGCACCAAAACCATCATCATCGTCACCAGCACTACCATGATCAACGCGGACCTTCCAAAGTTTTCGTCTGCGCTGTTTGCCGTTCCCACAGGCCCGCGTGGCGAAGTCCACCCCCGGGTGGAGCTACGCGCGGGGCGGCGACGGTTGCCCGCAGGAGTGCCTTCTGACGCGCCACGACGTCGAGTGGCGCTAGCGCGGCGAAAACGGGGCGTCTGCGACGTTTATGCCTGCGCAGAGGGAGGAGGCGCGAGGGGGGCGAGCGATAAGGAATAGGAGGGAGGAGGAGGCGGAGGAGGAGGAGGAGGGAGGAGGAGGAGGAGGAGGAGCCGAGGAGGAGAGGAGAGAGAGAGGAGGAGGAGGAGGAGAGGAGGAGGGGAGGAGGGGAGGGAGGAGGAGGAAGGAGAAGAAGGAGGGAGGAAGAGGAGGAGGACGAGACGAGGAGGGGGAGAGGTGGGGAGGAGGAGAAGACGAGAGGAGGAGGGGGGAACGGGGAGAGGGAGGAGGCGTGAGGAGAGCGGGGAGAGGAGGAGGAGGAGCAGGGGGGGAGGACGGGGGGGGGAGGGGAGGGGAGGAGGGAGGAGGAGGAGGAGGCAGGAGATGAGGGAGAGGAGGAGGAGGAGGAGGAGGAGAGCAGGAAAAGGAGGAGGAGGAGGAGGAGGAGGTAAGACCAGGAGGAGGAGGAGGAGGAGGAGAAGGAGGAGCAGGAGGAGCGGTCTAAACGCCCGTCTAGCCACCAGGAACCCAGAGCAGGAGGA
This sequence comes from Prorocentrum cordatum, assembly GCA_963575745.1. NCBI lineage: Eukaryota > Dinophyceae > Prorocentrales > Prorocentraceae > Prorocentrum > Prorocentrum cordatum. Next base: position 198,568 of record CAUYUJ010002514.1, read on the forward strand.
GGATTTCGAGAAGCAGGAGGAGGTGTGAGGAGGGGGGCGCTGAGGAGGAGTAGAAGCACGAGGGGGCGGCGGAGGGCGACAGAGATGAGGGGGGAGGAAGTAGAGCATCGGAACAAGAGCCACTTCGTCTTCGAGGGGGGTTGGGGGACGGGCGGGGGACAGGGCGGGGGAGGGGGGACGTGATATGAGGGAGGGGGGGTGGGGGCGATGGAGCCTCGGAACAAGAGCCACCCTGGTTCTGAAAGGGGTTCGTGGAAGGGGCGGGGACGGGGCGGCGGAGGGGGGGGGCATCACACGAGAGGGAGCGATGGAGCGTTGGAACGAGAGCCACGTTGGTTTCGAAAGGGGTTCGAGGACGGGGCGGGGACGTGGAGGCGGAAGGGGGTGCGTCATATGATGGTGAGGGTGTGGAGCCTTGGAACGAGAGCCACTTCGGTTTCGAAAGGGGCTCGGGTGCCAGTGGGCCCCTGCTCCGCCTCATCCTCCGGGCAGGTGTGGGCCGATCCCTATCTTCCCCCCTCTTGCTCCCATGTCGTGGTCGACCTCCTCCTCCTCCTCCTCCTCCTCCTCCTCCTCCTCCTCCTCCTTCTGATTATCTCTCGCTTCTAGAGCTGTGTCTGTGAGCAGGCGCTGCCTCTGTAGCTCCTTCCTCGTTCCTGATTATCTCTCGCGGGTACCGTTGTCCTGCGCCTGGGGCTCCGAGCCCCCCGAGCCACGTAGCTTCGAGCCCTCTGCCTGCGCCCTCTTCTGTATCCCCCTCCCTCTTTTCCTCATCCATCTCTGATTAATTCAAGCTTCGCGCGACCCGCTTAGCTTCGACCGGAAGAGGTGCGCTCTCGACCCGCGGATAAAAAAATTGTGACCCCCTCCCCTCCTCGTCCCTTCCCCCTCCCTCCCCGCCTGCCCCAGGTGCGAGGTGCCCAGTGCGGGCGGGACCGCCTGGGCCTGCTCCTGCAGCGGGAGGGGCACCCGTGGCATGGTCAAGGTGGGGAGGCGTGCCTGCTCAGCTCCCCGTCCGTCGCCTCGGCGCCCCCGACGGAGGCGCGCAGCCGCAGGGGCTCACGGCCTGGAGAGCTCTGGCCCGGCGTGTCGCGCCGTCTGCGTTCCGCTGTGGCCCGCCCGCGGAAACGCGCCCCGAAAGGGTCGAGGTCGCGCCAGTACCTTTCACAAAGGACTAACGACGCCATGTCTGGCATTCCGATGCCGGCATCTCCTCCCAGAGCGCCGGGACGCGGTTGGCGTGCCGCGCACCGGCGCGGCACGCCAACCGCGCCCCGGCCCCGCAGCGGCCGCGCCCCGAGCTCTGTGCCAGCCCGCCGCCCCGCGCGGCCGCTGCCCGCCTGCAGGGCCCGGCGTGCCTCCGGCGCCGCCGCCGCGGCACGCGTCGTCGTCGTCGGCGTCGTCGTCATTATCGTTGTCGTCGCCCCACTCCTGCTCTCGTGCCCCCCTTGCTCCTGGCGCGTCGTCGTCGTCGTCGTCGTTGTCGTCGTCGTCGTCGTCGTCGTCGTCGTCGTTGTCCCCTTCGTGCTCTCATGCCGCATCCCCCTGCCGTTTGGCCCCCTGCTGAGCGCCCCTTCGGGCCATGGGCTAAGCCATGGCCAAGCCAGGTTCTGATCCAGTCGGCCCGGCAGGCCCGGCGGCGCCCCATCGTATGAGCGTCGAGCCGCGTTGCCAGGTCCAGCGCTGATCTGAGCTCCCCCCAGCAAGGCAGGGGGATCGTGCTCCCCTCAACCAACCTCTCGGTTGTCCCTACCCCTAAGGTTGACAAGCCGAGACCAGCATGTAGATGCGGCGATGCCAGTCGTAGGGATAGGGGCATGTTTCAGGCTGGTAGCCCCACCGAATGCGTTCCACGACTCGAAAACGTCCAGAGAGAAACACGGGTCTGCCTCGACGTAGGGGGTCGTAGATCCCCTCTCGGCGGGCCCAGGCCGTTTGCGAGGAGTTACTCCGCGAGCAGTGGAACGCGCTGGACTATAACCCGTGGCTCCTGGCGCAGTGCGCGCCAGGAGCCAGGGGTTAACCTCAGGAGGTCTTCGTTTTGAAGCCCCTCCCCCCTTCTTCTCTCGGAGGTGAATGGGACTGGTCCTAAAACCTCCTCGTCGCGGCGGAGATTTGCTTCCCTCTATATTGTTGGGCTGATTGGATCATGTTTCTGGGTTCTTTCTCCCAGGGATGTATGCCCCCTGGGCTACCCTGCGCGACAGCGGAATTTTGAGCACGCTTGTAAGAGGAGTGCAATGCAGATCGACACATGTTTCGTCGAAGGCATTGCTCACATTCTTTTTAGGGATGGAGCTTTAACTATCCTTCTCAGGATGGACCTTTTCATGATCACATCTCCGAGGATCAAGGTTCTGACCCAAGATATTCCATGACAGCGCTCCTGCGGCATAATGACTAATAGCCGGCGTTGACGCAATCGTAGTCGTAGCTGTCAGCGTCGTTGTTGCGCAGCGAGTGCCGCGGGGAAAAACATTGTGCCCCCTATTGGTGGGACATCAGGCCGTGAATAAAGCCGCCGAACCAATAATTATATACACCTTCCTGGGGTGTTCCTAGACTTGTTTCAGAGGTTATACACGAGAGGAGGAGGAAGAAGAGGAGGAGGTGGAGGAGCAGGAGGAGGAGGAGGAGGAGGAGGAGGAGCGAGGAGCGAGGAGCGAGGAGCGAGGAGGAGGAAGAGGAGAGGAGGAGGAGGAGCGAGGAGGAGGAGGAGAGGACGAGGAGGAGGAGCGAGGAGAAGCGAGCAGGAGGACGAGGAGGAGGAGGAGGAGGAGGACGTGGAGGAGGACGTGTGGAGGAGGAGGAGGAGGAGGAGGAGGAGGAGGAGGAGGAGGAGGCAGGCCCGGCGAGCGGAGGAGGAGGAGCCCTGGCGCAGCGCACGCCCCGCCAGGCACCCCGCCCCGGACCTCCCCGCCCTGCAGGCCCCCCCCGCTGCGCGCGACGCGGCGCGGGCGCCCGCGCCCCGCCCGCCGCGCGGGGCTGCGCCGCCGACCCGCCGAGCAGCGGACGCTCCTTGGGAGCACCCCCCGACCCGCACGGTGTGGCTCACCCCACAGGCCCAGACCGTCAGGGCTCGTTTCGACCCTCCGATTCCGCTTCGATCTGCGTTCGATCGCCTCCAATTTCGGTTCGATTGGACTTCGGGTTCCGATGCGGAGTCCGAGTCCTCAAATGGCGGCCCACTAGCCTGCCGATTTCTGCTGGTCCGACTCCTCCCGACTTGGCTGCCGATTTCCGCCGATCCGGTTCATTCCGATCGCCGATCCGACTTGTCGATTCGATTCTGGGCTCTCTTGGACAGTGATGCAGCGCCCTCGCGTCAGCGAGATCGTTTGTGGTTGCCAGGGGAGCGAAGAATGACATAGACATAAAGGCTCGGAGGTCCGCGTGGAGTTCTCGGGTCGCGCTGGACCCCCCTCCCTGGCCCGCGGAGCGCGCCAGGGGCGGCGCCAGAGACGCCGCCAGGGGGGTCAAGCGCGGATCCAAGATATCCGCGCAGACCTCCGAGTTTTTATGCTTAGGTCATTGTCCGTTCTCCTACAGACCGTGATGCAGCGCCCTCGCGTCAGCGAGGTAGTTTGTGGTTGCTGCATGATGGGGGCCCGCTTGAGAGAGAGAGGACTCGTTTTTGCTGTCTGGGGTTGTGTGCACGCGAGAATTGAAAGATCTGGCGGCCATGCGATGCCATGGCCGCCATGGCCTTTGTTCTCGGAGTCAGCTTCATTTCAATTTGACGGGGGGGGTGGCCTGGCGGCCAAATGTGGGCTGCTATCGCCCAGCCGTGCACCCTGAATCATTGCAGCTCTTTGCTCGAATTCTGATTGAAACGGCTCGTGCACGGAGACAGCTTTCCCGGAACCACCTTCGCGATCTAGGATGCACCGCGCCGCTCGTTACTATTGGATGGTCTGTGAAAGTGTTCACCCTTGCTGGGCTCCAAAGTGGCCCAGGTGCTCATGTTGCAATTTAGAGAGTTGCGCTATACCATCAGACAGATTTCCCACTGGAGGAAATAGGGCCCAGTAGTGTTTGTGCGTGCGCGGGGTTCACGATGTCTCGCGTTATACCGAAGCCGTTGTTGGTCAAGTTTCTCGCGGCGCATTGCACTTCCCATATAGAATGCCCCGCTCAATCCAGATTCCGCATTTCAAGTGTGCAGAATTGGGATGGTAGTTATGAGAAAGCTTTCACCTCGCACGGGCTCCCAAGTGGCCCAGGTGCTCGCGCCGCAGTTTAGACCGCGCCGCTATCATATCAGACAGATTCCCCCGCCCAGAGAACCAGTGCCCATCTGCATCATCAAGATCCCCCATCCCCATCCTCCTCCTCCTCCTCCTCCTCCTCCTCCTCCTCCTCCTCCTCCTCCTCCTCCATCCTCCTCCTCCTCCTCCTCCACACGTCCTCCTCCACGTCCTCCTCCTCCTCCTCCTCCTCCTCCTCCTCCTCCTCCCCATCCTCCTCCTCCCTTCGTCACCACTCCCCTCCGCCGCCCCCTTCGCCGAGCTCGGCCCGCCGGAGAGCCGCGCGCCCCCTCCCCCCCCCCGCGCTGCCGCCGGGCCGCGCCCGCCTCCTCCCCCCCTCGGCGCGCTTGCGCGCGCCGCGCGGGGTCGCGGCCCTTCGTGCCGAACCGGGGGAACGGTACTCCAGATTTCGCCACGAAAGGGAGGGGGTCGCAGCCCTCACAGACGGGCAATTCCAGACCCCCCCAAACAGGCCACGAAGGGGGCGCTTTTTGCCCGGACCCACTGGAGCCCTCTAGGACAGCTCAAATCTGACCCCATCCCAAATCAGACCACCCCCCTTTTATTGTGAAATCTGGAGTAGGGTAGACCGGCTCAGGGTCGGTACAGTCGAGCTGGGAACGCAAGGAATGGGCACGCAGACCAACAGCTGATGCTGTGTCCATTTTGAGCTGGGTTCGCTGTCGGTGTCGTCGCGGGCGTTGCCCATTTGAGATCCCACGCCGTCTGCCCAGGAGACGCCGCCCCCGGTTTTGGCCAGCAGCTGTTGCTGGGCATCGTTCCCATCTCTCCGCAAGTCTGCGGCGGGCCCCTGGGAGCGAAGCCGCCGGTTCCTGGGCGGCATGGGCTGCAGGGCCCCCGTCGGCGATGCAGGGGCGATGGGGGCGTCGATGCGTCCCCCGCCCGAGCCCACGTTCGGGAGCCTCGGCCTGGCCGAGCGCGTCGCGCCGCCGCTCTGGGCCCACCCCGCTGCGGCACAGCGCGCCGTGGAGCCCTGGCCCCCGAGAGGCAGCCTCCCGAGCCTCGCCCAGGTCCCCCCGCCCCGCGCAGCGGAGAGAGCGGCCCGCTGCCCGCTCGGAGGGCGCGGCGCGCTGCCCCGGGGGCCGCCGCCGCGCCACGCCAAGCAGAGGTTCCCGACCGCATCTTGGGGGGCGGCATGTAGCCATCGGGGGCGGCAAAGAGGGGGGTGATAACTAAGGGGGAGGGGGGGCGTGCACATGCCGCCAGTCATGATTTGCACCCCCCCCTCTTGGACACCCCCCTCTTGGCCGCTCCCGACAAAGGTTCCCGACCGCATCTTTCGGCTATACGCAAGAGTGACCCTGGGTAAGAGTGACCTTTGGTGCGCGGCTTTTTGGGGGGCCGCGGCGGGACCAAATCTCGGCGCACGACCAGCTGCGACTGTTTCGTTTTCAGCCAGCTGGGGACACATCTGTGCCCGCACCAAAGGTCACTCCTGCGAAAGGTCACTCCTACGTCTAGCCGAATCTGGGGGGGGCGGCATGCAGTCATCGAGTCTGGGGTATGGACGGTCGGTATTTCCAATCCGGGGTATGGAAGCCCATTCCTGGAATCATGGCGCCCCGGGCGGGCAAACCGTTAGCCGGGCGGGGGAAATTCGAAGTATGGAAAAAGTGTGACTCCAAGGAAGAGCGGAAGTACGAGTGCATGTTGCCCAAATAATGAAAGTATGAAAAACCATTGGAAAAGTATGAGCAGTTTTCTGGGAAAACGCATGGAGGGAACTATGCCTGGAACAGCGATCCACGCAGTGGATTTCATATCCATCCGGCGGGGCTAGGACGAGGATACATCCGTTCTGGAGCGTTCCAGAACGCTCTGAGAAGACCGCGGCGCCCGAGAAATCTTCCAGAGCCGCCGGATCTCGGAGGCCTTCGATTTGTCCTCACCCGATTTGATCATCGTCCTGGCTTCGTCCCCAGAGATCCGATGGTGTGATTTCTTCAATAAGCGTCCGTATTTTGCAGACTGGGTCTTAATCCATAGGTTCGACAGACAGGAGGAGAAGGAGGAGGAGGAGGAGGAAGAGGAGGAGGAGGAGATGGTGGAGGAGGAGGAGGAGGAGCAGGAGGAGGAGGAGGAGGAGGAGAACCTGGCCGCTCCCTGAGTGTTCGGCCCTAGCGCTGCCCCTTTAAGCCGATGCCCGCGCGGGAGAGGCCCGACGCGCAGGGCGGCCGGCCCCAGCTGGTGCGGCGGCAGTCCGACGGCCTGTCCACAGGAGCGTTCTCGGCGGGGAGGGCGCGGAGGCGGAGGACGACGACGAGGAGGAGGAGGAGGAGCACGACGAGGAGAAGGAGGAGGTGGAGGAGGAGGAGGAGTGGACTTGGGACGGGTGGGTGTACTACAGCCTCGCTGGCGCATGCTGGGTTCGCCCTCGGCTCGGCGCATGCGTCCGCCCGGGGAGGGGAGGGCGTCTGCTCATACAGTACAGTGGCGAGCAACGTCCTGGCTCGCCTGTAGGCCCGCCAGAGAATGTTTCAAGAACCTTTTCAGGCGTTATCGGGCGTTTTCGTAGTTTCTTGGCGGTTTGCCGCCCTGAGACCTGGTCGGGGCTCACGAGACGGGGGTCAATGCAAACGGGGGTCTGCCAGGGCACCAGATCCTGCAGCATCCTGCGAAGACCCCCTCTGGCTGACCCGGGTTAGCGAGCCGCTCGTGGCCGCGAGGCGGCCGCGCCTATTGGCTGACCCGGGTTTGCGAAGACCTGCGTTGCAGTTTTTTCTTCCTGCACTTCAGTTGTTTGGTTTCCTGCTGACCCGGATCTGGATTGACCCGGGTCAGAAGATCCCCGACCTGGTGGGTTCGACGTTTTTTTTAACCAAAAAAATAAAAGACTAATATTAAAAAAAATTGCGTCTGGGGTCTGGCTGCGCCCCGCCAGCCTGTGTCCTGCCGCCGGCCCTGGCCTCTCCCGCCTGCTTATTCGCCGTCGCCTGCTCGGTGCGCTCGAAGCGGGCACGGACAAGCACAGGCAGGGAGGCCGGCAGCAGCCCGTGCCGATTTTGCACCAGGCTCGCTGACGGCGTCGCTGCGGACGTTGTCCATCGGAGACAGGCCGTCTGGCCAGCAGTGGCCGCTGCCGGTTTCGCAACACATGTCCTGTTGGGCATCGTGCCCATTCTTTCCGTATCCGTCTCGGGCAGCCCGTTCTCCCTCTACGTCTCCGCCCAGCACAGATAGCCAGGAGCTGGCGTTGCTGGAGCGCTGTCGGCGTGGATCGCGGCGACGTCCACTGGATCGGGGAAGCGCAAGGCTCGAGTGCGCCAGACCTCGGGTTTGCCGACGTTTTTTGACGAGCGCGTTCTGGATTCTAGCGCTCCGGTGTTCGTGGGATGTTTGTAGAGCGGGGGCTCGCGTCAAATCTCAGACTGGGCCTCGTCATGTTCATGATGGCCCCGTCAGGCCAACCCGATGGCATAAACATCGGGGCGGCAAAGAGACCCAAGCAATCGTCCCCAGATTTTTTTTGACTATTTTCGAACGTCCCCCTGTAGAGGGACAGGCCCGACTTCACCCTAGGAAGGGGGCTCTCGCGTCCTCTCGCGTGCCCCCTCCGGCCGAACGCGACCGCAGCGCCCCGTCGGCCGAGGGCGCGGGCGGGGCGCCCCGGGGGAGCAGTGGTGCCACCGCGGGCCGGCCGCCCCGGGAGGCCGGAGGCACTCGGAGGGAAGTGGGCTGTGCACGCGCAGGGTCGGGGGCGGCAAAGAGGGGTGTGGTGACCAGGGGGTGGTGACTAGGGGGGGGGGATCTCATGGCGGGGGCCAGGATATTTCCCCTGATCTCATGGCGCCTCTTCTCATTCCATGACGTCCCTGGCCCCCCCGCTGGGCCGCGCACATGCCGCCGGTCACGATTTGCACACACCCCTCTTGGCCACCCCCCTCTTGGCCGCTCCCGAATTAAACATAACAACTCGAAGGTCCGCGCGAACCTCCGAGTTATTATGTTCATGTCACTCTTCGTTCCCCCAGTTCAGGGTTCGTGTGGCCTCGAGCAAGAGCTGCAAGAGGTTGCTACGCGTGTGGTTGGAGGAGGGCCCGCCCTTGCAGGCCCTCGCCAACCCACCAAGCCTGACTCCCTCAGAGACGCTGCCACAGTCCATGCAGCAGAAGAGGGTGACCCCATCAGGGGTACCCGTCAGGTGAATTTTGTGCCCCTGAGGCTCCTGCACAAGGGCGCACAGCACAGGGTTGAAACCAAGACAGTCCGCAGCAGGCTGCGGAGGGTCCGAACGCACACGAGCAAGACAACGCGTGCACGCCCACAGACCGCGAATCCACTTGAACTCGTGGCCACGATCCCTCCTCTGGGACGCCTGCGCCCCTCCAACAGCGGGGGCAGCGGACGGGCCCACAGGGGCCCCAGCGGGGGCAGGGGCAGGAGGCGGGGGGACACCCCGAGGGGGAGTGGAGGGATTTGGTTCTCCCCGGCCAGCCACGCCCAGCACCTCTGCGGCGGCGCTGACGGTGGCGGCACGGGCGGCACTGCCACCGGCAGTGGCGGCACTGGCTGCACCAGCGTGGGAGGCGCTTACCCTTCCCAGACGGCTGCTGGGCCTGGCTGGCGCAAGACTTGACCAGAGTAACAAGGCTTTGGCCGCATAAATCAGAAAACTCCCGAGGCTGGACGTTTCAAAACTAAACTCAAAAAGCTCATTCTCCGACGGGCGGGAATGGGTCATCGCAGCCGACTTTGCAGCCACATCAGCCCAGTGATTTCCTTTGGCCCTAAGCCAGTCCACAGAGAAAGGCTCGAAACAATCAGCACTCTGATGACCTTTCACTTTTGCGATGGCAAGAGCGCCTTTGCTGGGCAGGTGGCTCAGAGCAAGGAGAACGGGTCCAGCATAATACGACCTTCTATCAGAAACAACTTCCAAGGGCCTTTCGTTCACTGCCACGAGCCCTTTGTAGTCCGTGCAGAATTATGACGCCGAGCTTGCATACTTGCAACTTGCCAGAAACCAAACGTGCTCCGAAGCAGGACGCGTCTGCGGCAGCTTGGCCCCTACTTTGCCCGAGATGATAGCAAAAGGTTCCCCATCCTCCTGGAGACATACACATGACCAACCAGCACAGTGATGGACTTTGTGACCTTCCTTGAAACAGGACCCGTCATGAAAGCACGTCTTGTCTCTGAACGCCTCCAGGGGGGTCAGGTTGGGGTCCACACTGGAGAGGGAATAGCTTCCATGCCCGAAGCCATCGGGCGGTCTCAGGATGTTACCAGGAACCAAAGGGAAACCAAACATGAGAGGGTTCTTCTTATCTCCTCGGGAGATCAGATCAACCACATCTTCCTTCAGGTACTCATCCCTAACTCTGAGAGTAGCAGAGCAAGCAAACAGACTGTGGTGAAGATCACCCCTAGGAAACCCACACAGAGGGCACGATACATCTTCCACAGCATAGCCACATTTAGCAAGGCGCCACTTGGACCACAAGCGCTGTGTAACAAAAGCCTTCAACATGCACTTCTCTGCATACGACAGGATACTGCCAGGCGATACCAGTTGGCAACAGACAGTCGTGTCCAAGATCTCCCCAGGGTGCCCGAACTTGCCAGCGGCCTTCGCAGCCAGCACGTGCATCCACGCAGCTCTGAGATCACAAAGAACTTTGGCGGGAGACGCGCTAGTTAGGACAACTTCCTGAACCTTGTGGTCCCCCAAGACAAAGCGGGAGACAAACTCCCAGGATATTCTGATCAAAGAAACGACAGCAGCCCCGAGAGGTCCTTTAACCTGGTTCCAAGCTCTCGGCGGCCTCACCAGGATGTCCGAGGCAAGCTCCCTCAGCCGTGGCAGCGAGGGCTCGAATCCAGGGCAGGTCGCTGCTTTCCAAACCAAGTTCGCCCAGGTAATGACAGGGCCCAGGGCAAGCCTGTAGGCGGGGTCCTGGAGAATAAGAAGCGACAGCGTGCGGGACCTGGATGGGCACGTGCTTCCGACTGCACGCAGGAAGAAAGACTGCGTTGCTGCAACTTCCCTTGCGTCCAACCCCACCACCTCGGCCCCCATGCCCGAAGGATTGGATACCTGCGAGGTACACCCGCTGCATGTTGGCACCTCCCTCCCTTATGGCTGCTAGTCTTCGCTTGCGACGGTTCGACTTCTTGTTTCTTTCCTTCAAGAAACGGGTAGCACCTCTCCGACGCCTGAGCTGGCCTCCCGTGGTGTCCACGCCAAGATTGGCTGCGGAAATTGCTTTGGACTGCATGTGCTTCCCCATGGACCTGGCCAGATCATGCCTGATACTGCCCGAAGAAGCTACGACCGCAGACTTATCAGAAGCAACTACACACTGCAAGTCGTCCTGGATCAACTGGATTACCTGGGCCGAGCTCTCGACAGTTCTGGTGACAAGGGATCTAGGGCCCGAATCTTGATTCGGAATCACCCAGTCGTCGGTGAAGGGGAACAGATCAGACCTTCCAAGGTCCTGCTGGAGCTTTGAGACTGGCCCATAGAAATATACCTGCACCAGGAAAGTAGCAAACGGGCAACCCGCCAGAATACCTTGCATAGGGAAAGGAAGATTCCAACGCGTAGCCTTCCATCTGGAAGAACCTTGTCGCACGGTGCATGTTGCAGATCACGGCAAGGACCTGCGTGTCAAACCCCGCGTCTTCGGCCTTGGTCCAGAGAAGGTTTACATCGATATGGTCGTAGAAACTATTCCATATCATAAAGCACAGCCGACGTGTAAATCTTCTTCTCAGACATGCTGGCCGGTTCAGCCCTGAAGTTTTGCGCGAACACGAGCTCAAGAATGGGAAACACCCTTCTGGCGACACAAGCAACGAATCCGATGAGATCGCTCACAAGAGCGAGCGACACTCTGACGACGCCTGCCATACACACGATACAGAGACACCCACAGGCCGATACCACGAAACTTGACCGCGCCTGGCTTGTGCTTGGGTATGAGACACGTCACAACCGCCTGCAAGACAGCGGGGAACTGCCCGCGCTGCCCGATACATCTAAGACGCCTGGCGATGATTCCCAAGTGCTGGCCTGATCACATCAGATAGTGACGGGGGTGGAAACCGTCAAACGTCGGGGACGTCTTAGAGCTAAAGGCAGCACACACACACACACACACTTTCCTCCGCTCGTCTGGGGTGGCGGGCGGGGGGAACAGGCTTCCTATCTGCATGCTTCGCTTGCCAAGGAGCAGGGGGGGGAGGGGGGCGTCCCCCTCCCAGAGCCGCTCCAGCCCATCCGCCTCCGCCCTGAGGATACTGGTAGGCTGCCCAGACCACTGGCCCGAGCGCTGCAGCACCTCCCCAGGCTTCCAAGCATCCTTCCAATTGGTCCACTTGTGCATCCAGGAGGCAGAGCTGCCTCGACTGCGAGCCCGCTCCTTCCAGGACTTGGTGGAGCCGAGGGTGTCCCTGGAGCTTTCAGCCTTCAAAGCAAGTTCAAGATCCTTCATGCAATCTCCAAGTATGCCCTCAGCAACGCACATGTTCAAAGACTGCCGATCAAGGTCCTGTCGAAGACCCTCTGACAGCAACTTGGCCCTGTGCAAGTGGCAACTGAGCGAGGGGGCGACCTGTGCTCAGCGGGGCAGCCTTCCAAGCTCTCAAGATGCATTCTAAGATCAGCCTCATTTCCCAAGTGACAACAGACATCCTGGGCCCATTTTACCATCCACCTCAGGGGTGCTGAGTAGGACTTCCCTGCCGACTTCAGATTCTTGCAGTGCTGAACAGGAGGGACGTGCACGATCCTAGCACTGCGGGCCCTCTGCGAAGCAGTCTTAAGGGGGGTGTCCGTCATCCTACTGATGGTACGCTCCAACTCCATGGTTGCACTTGGGCGCACAACATCAAGAGCAGCCTGCCGAGCTTCAAAACAGGACATGCTGGGTGTGCCACTTCCCACAGAAACCCCACACAACTCTTCCAATCTGGATACGTGACAATGCTGGCAAGCACATGAGAGAGAACAAAGAAATCAATAGTGGTCTGAGACTTCTTCTTGATGCATGTGTGCTTCAACGGAGCGACCGCCTCAACACCAGCTCGAATCAGGGACTCTGAAGTCTCGAGCCTCCTAGCCTTCATGTTCCAATCTCCTGCAATCATGACAGGGAGCTGGACCTTCTCCTGAAGAGTTGCGATGTCTTCCAAGAGTTCAAGGCTAGTAGCATTCAACCCAACACTCGTCTGCATGTACAAAGAGACGAGACAAAGCTTGGGGAGCCCAGGGATGTCAATTTTCATGGCACAGATGCGGTGCTGCATGGAAAAGCTAACAGGTACAGGACTAGCTCCAAGATCCTGCCCAGCCCTTAATAGGATAGCCACACCTCCAGAGGCCATAAAGAAGTACCCTAGGCAGCCACGAGCAGAACACCATTCCTTGGCAGACTGCATGGCTTCTTCGTCCTTTAACAAGGTTTCCTGCAGGAGAAGAATCGAAGCCTCAGGGAATTGAAAACAACCAGACTCATGGTCATAGTTCGCCTTAAAAGTAGCAAGCGAATTCGTGTTCAGGGTTGTTATTTGCAGGGCCCACCCTTGGCCCGTAGTTTGTCACAACTCAACGTCCTCTGGACCTGCCGCCCCCCCCTCTGGATGCTGGGGCTGCAGCCGGCTGGGCGGGGCGGCAGCAGTGGCTGGGGGCCTCCCCTTCCCAACCTTTCCTCTGCCCTGAGGTCCTGCTGAGGACGATGACGCAGTTCCTGGAGGCTTCAGCTTGGGATTTTGCCCTCCTGAGCTTTGCTGGGCGCCCTTCCCTTTCTCGGCAGCTTTCCCAGATTTTTCTTCACGAGGGTCCACACCTGGTCATGAATATCTGGGCACTCTTGACGAAGGGCTTCCATTTGCTCCTGGAGGCTGCTGAGGTCCTCGCCAAGGCGCTTCTCGCCTCGAGGTCCCATATCTTCATCAGATACCTCATACGGCTCCTCCTCATCAACTGCTGGCAGCTGCTGCTTCTCCTCCAAGGAATTTTGCATGTTCTTCTGTGTGATCTTATCCTCCAGGCCTTTCAAGGGCTTCTGAATGGCTCCCTCCAACAGCTTACTGGCTTGAGCGTCAAGATCCAACTGGTCCTTCATCTTAGTCAACATGCCTTCCAAAGCCGAGAAACCATCCTCCAACTGCTTTTTCCCCTCAGGAGAGAGACAGGCAAATTCTTTTGTCAGAGTCCCCTTCAGACCCTGGACCCAGTGGACCACACTTTCAGGTTCAGACTCAGGAGGCTCGCACGAGGATGACTCAGGACGCAGGCAAGCAAGCTGGGCGTTGAGACACTCCAACTGGGCTTTCGACCAACCTGGGATCGGCACTCCCCAGCCCTTGTAAAACTTGACAAGATGCTGTGCCATCAAGAGGTCTTGGGAAGACTGGTCGGTTTCGGGGGGGCGACGAGGGAATCGTGTCTTTATGCCACGGGGGCTGCTTCAAACCACCTCCAGATTCACCTCCTCCTGACGTTCCTCCTCAACCTTCTTGCCCTTGCCCCTTGCCCTTACCCTTCCCCTTGCCGCTGGTCCCTGGAGATGGCGCGGAACCTGGCTGCGGGGGCTGCGGGGTGCCGCAGAGCCCGCAGAACGGCTTGCGGCGGCTGGCCCAGGTCCAACCTGGGCAACTGGGGTTGGGGCAACACACGTATGCAATGGGCTTTTTCCAACTCCAAGACATGGCGCACGCACGATACAGCTCGATACAGCTCGAAAACAGACGGGCCACGGCAGCGGGGGCTGGCCGTGGCAGAGCGGGAACAGTGGCCTGCTGTGGGCGGCTCGTCTCGAGCCGGCCCCTCGGCTGCAGGCAAGCACGAAGCCGCAGGGCCACGGTTTCGTACTCGAGCCAAAATGGCTACGGGGATGAGGAGGAGGAGGAGGAGGAGGAGGAGGAGGAGGAGGAGGAGGAGGAGGAGGAGGAGGAGGAGGTGGAGGAGGAGGGAGGAGGAGGGGGGGAGGGGGAGGGGGAGGGGGAGGAGGAGGAGGAGGGAACACGCAGGAGGAGGGAGGACGCAGGAGTAGGGAAGACGGAAAAGGGAGGAGGGAGAAGGACGAGGAAGAGGAGGAGGAGGAGGCGGAGGAGGAGCAGGAGGAGCAGGAGGAGCAGGAGGGAGGGAGCGCCCCTCGCCTCCCAGCTCTCCCCCCCCCATCCCAGTCCGCCAGGAGAGCTGCTGACCGAGAACGGCGAGCTCCGCAGGGAGGTCAGGCGCCTGAGGAGCACGCCCGGCCGCGAGGACCCACCCCCCCGCGGGGGACACTTGCGCTGAGGCGCACGACGACGATCGAACAGGACGATGACAAAGACGAAAAACGACGACGCGCGACGACCACTGACGACGACGAGCGACGAACAAGGACAACTGCCGACCGACGACGACCGACGGCCGACGACTGGCGGCGACGACCGACGGCGGCGTCGGCGAGAAGGGAGCGCCCGGTCCTCGCGGCGGGCGCCTGCCACCACCGCCCGCGCATCCCAGCCCCGCGTGCTGCGTCGACGACCACGTAGGAGTAGCCCCTCGCTGCAGTGACCTCTTCTGATGCGGGCCCATGGCTCCTCCTCCTCCTCCTCCTCCTCCTCCTCCTCCTCCTCCTCCTCTTCCCTCCGCATCCTCCTCTTCCATCCTCCTCCTCCTCCTCCTCCCCCTCCTCCCCCTCCTCCTCCGCCTCCTCCGCCTACTCCTACCCTCCTGCTACCTTCCCTAGCCCCGCCCCCCGCCTCCTCCTCCTCCTCCTCCTCCTCCTCCTCCTCCTCCTCCTCCTCCTCCTCCTCCTCCATTCCCTTCCTGATTAATAGCTTTTCCCTGTCGCACCCCGAGGCCAGTTTTTTGGACGGGCTGGGCGTTTCGCCTGAGACTTCCTTACCATTCATGATGCTGAAGCTTAAGCATTGGCAACAGCTTCACATATGGAGGGCGGGTGGTTTTCAAAATGTGACTCTCGCCTCAGCGCGGCGCACATTCGTTTTAAACATTTGCACGAGCTTCACGGATTGAGAACGGGTGTTTTTTTTAAAGATTTGGTGCTCGCCTTAGCGCGGCGAACATTCGCTTTGAAACTTGCAAGAGTTTCGCGGAATGAGGGCGGATCGTTTTCAAAATGTGGCTCTCGCCTTAGCGCGGCGCGCATTCGCTTTCAACATGTGCAACATATTGAGGGCGGGCCGTTTTTTAAATTGGCTCTCGCCTGAACGCGGTGCACATTCGTTTTAAATATTGGAAGAGCTTCACGGGTTGAAGGCGGTTCCTTTTCAACATGTGGCTCCCGCCTTAGCGCGGCGCACACTCGTTTTAAACATTTGCCAGATGTCAACGGGTTCCCATCATCAACGTGTCAAACATGGTGTTTTGAACGGATTCTGGATTATGCGGGTGCAACAGGTATGTTGATTCGCTGTGTTGAAGTCCCAGGAACGGCTTCCTAGCACGATTCAGGATTGCCCAGACGCAACAATCAGGTTGATCCGTGGCGTTGGAATCCCGAGAACAATGTTTTGGCCTGCTTCAGGGCCTTTAAACGGTTGTCTGCCAAAGAGGCATATCCTTCAATGGAAATGAACCGTTGTAGGAGCCTATGAAGAGGGAGCTTGGAGGGAGGGTTTATTCCAACATCGTTGAATTATCTTGGGTTTACACTGGTCTTCCTCCTCCTCCTCCTGTCCCTCCCCCTCCCCCCCCACCTCCTCCTCCTCCTCCTCCTCCTCCTCCTCCTCCTCCTCCTCCTCCTCCTCCTCTTCCTCCTCCTCCTCCTCCTCCTCCTCCTCCTTCTCCCTCCCTCCTCCTTCTCCCTCCCTCCTCCCTCCCTCCCTCCCTCCCTTCCTCCCTCCCTCCGCGCTTCTCGGGGGTCGATCGCGGAACGAGATGCGATAGCAGCGGCTGGCTCGCTTGGCGTGGGCCCTTCGCGCCCGCCGTGAAACCGCGCACCGAGGGTCACCCTTGCCCGGGGTCACTCTTGCGTGTAGCCGGCTGGCGCTGGCCGTGCCTACGCAATCTGATAGGTTGTGTCGCTCGTATGTTCCCACCGCTCGTCCGTTTCCCGCGCCCGAGCTCGTCGCTTCTTCTCATGTGCCCGCTCCTCCTCCTCCTCCTCCTCCTGCTCGCGTGCGCGGCGCTGTCCGAGCGATGCTTCGGCTCGCAGTTGCCGGGCCGCGATGGTTTTCTGCGGAGGGCTCAGCGTTCGGCCGTCAACATCCGGAGACTATCCCTTCTTTGCCACCTAGCTAGCCGAGAGCCCGTCAGTGCGTCGCGCCCCGCCCTGCCTGCCAGTACACGGTGCAACGTCTGCTGTCCACGTCGCAGGATGCGCGGCAGGAGTCGGACGGGGCGCACTTCCCGCGCAAAAGGGCGAAATGTCGCTCTTGCCACCGCGCCTCGATCACTTCTTCGGAGGACTGAACTCCCGCTTGAGCGCGGCGCTCATTTTGCGCACGGCAAGGCGTCGACGTGCGCGCGGAGGAGAATGCCGTCCTCTCTTCACCCGAAGTGTGGCGTTCCCGCTTGGGCGCGGTGCATCTTTTTCCTCGCAGGGTTCGGGGGGCCCCGCGCGGGCGGGCGACCCGCTGCCCTCGGCCAGCCTCCGTGCACTGCTTGCTTGGCTCTGGCCTTCCCCGCGCGGGCGTTTGCGCATAGGTCTCGTCTGCCGCAGCGCACATGACAGCGGCAGCGGCAGCGGGGCCGCCCGAGAGCAGGCGAAGGGGCGTCCTCGCCTGGGGCCCGCGCAGCCTGTGCGTGTGGAAACGGCAGCGCGGCCGCGGCGCGGCGCACACCTCGTCTTCGCTGCGCTCATCGGAAGCTTTTTAGGGGGTGAAAAAACACAGACACAATTAATCGTCGATCCCCCGGAAAATATGGAAAAATATGGGAAGTGGGGGGAGACAAAAACCCAGAAAATACAGGAAAATATAGGCCATCCTGTTATTCTTAGGCTTACGCCACACCGCCGACCCCTTTGTTTTTTGGGGGGCTTCCTGGGGGTCCCTGGGGCACGTTGGGGGCGTCTTGGATCTGAATGTTCGAAGTGTCCGTTCAGGTTCTCCGTCCGGCTGACTGGGAGTCTCTCTGTCCGTCTTGGAGCTCTCCTGGTGGTCCTTTTGCCGTTTTGGAGCCCTCCTGGTGTCAAAAGGCGAACCTGCTGAAAATATGTGTTTCGCTTTTTGTGCTTGGGGTTTTTGGGGAAGCCTCTTGGAGGCCTCAGGGGTCCAGCCCAGGGCCGCTCCCGTGGTCCATCCGGTGCAGTTCTTCATCTCCGACGGTCCTGGGGTCTCGTAGGGCAACAGGGGGACAACCATCCGGACAACCATCGGGACAACTATCGGGAGAACCCCATGCACGACATGAACCGACACCGACACCGATTTCTTGGTTGGGGGCACTTGCGGTCAGACCTCCCTAGCCTTCGATCTGTTGCGTTCGGACCATCCTGCCATCGTGCTTGGTTCGTGGGTCCGAGGCCACCCTGATGGGTCATGGGGTCCCGTGGGATGTCTTTCGGGGCTTGTGGCAACGTGGCAACGTGGCTGGGTGGCCTCTTCAGCACCTTGAGTCTGCTTGGGGGCTTCCTAGGTTGTTTTGGGACGGCTTTGAGAGGCTCCGAGGCTGTCTAGGACGTTATGAGAGCCCTGAGTGGCCTCTTGGGAGCCTCTAGGGGCGGACGTCTGGAATGTTCGTTTCGTGGTCCCCCTTTCGGGCCCCTCTTAAGCCGTCTTGGAGCCCTTTTGGGCCATTTTGGGCGCCTCTTGTGCCGTGTTGGGGGCTTCTTGGGAGCCTACGGGGCCGTCGGGAGGAGGAAGCATCTCACTTAGGCGTCTTGGTACGATCTTTCGGCGTCTCGGGGCTCTCTTGGACCGTCTTGGGGGCCAAAAGGAGCCCGGGAAGGGCCAGACCCCCCCTGATGAGCTCGGGCCGGACGCCCCCCCCCCTCCAAATCGACCAGACCGGGCTCCAGGGAGCCCGGGAAGGGCCGGAACCCCCCTGATGAGCTTTGGCCAGACGGCGCCCCCCCCTCCAAATCGACCGGACCGGGCTCGTTCGTCGAAGCCACAGCGATTTATCCGAACCAGGATGTGAAGTGCAAGGTAGCGCGGCAGCGTGCTGTAGACTGGGCGGCGTGCCAGGAGAAACAGATTTCGTGGGTGTATGCGCGGGACACGGCACGTCACGCAACGTTTCAGGAACGGCCATACACCTCAGCAGACAAAGTGCGGTGGCTCGGATACCACGACAAAGCCTGTGCAGACATGCCAGGTTGGTTGCCGCTTGCCGTGGGCATGCCAGTTGCACTCACGGACCATTTGGACCGGTCAGAGAAGCAATTGCTACGGGGGTGCCGCGCGACGATACATTCGTGGGTGGTGGATGAAGACGAGCCAGACGTGGAGGACGTGGCGTCGAGAGTGCTTCGTGAGATGCCAAGGCAAATCGTGTTAGATTTTCACACCGACAAATGGACGCTCAAAGGGATGCCGGGACCAGGGCTCTATCCCATTGTCCCTCGTGCCAGAACGTGGCACCTGGATTCGTACCGCAAGAAACCCGTGTTGGGGGTGCGACGGAGACAGTTTTTAATTTCACCCGGGTTGGCCTGCACGGCGCACGCAGCGCAAGGGCGGACGCTCGACGCAGTTATAGCGGATTTGGAGGAAGGCAGGAACGTCAGCTGGATGTCGAGCTACGTGGCCATAACGCGCGTGAAGACTCGCCGCGGCTTGCTCATCTATCGGCCATTTTCGAGACAGCCGTACACGCAAGGAGGCATGGAAGGAACGAAGCTGTTGTTGCAAAAGTTGCGCGGGGAGACGTTGCCGTGGTCCGAAATCGAGAAGAAGGTGATGCCGCGGAAGACGTGCGGGAAATGCTGCGAAGTGAAGGAAAAGGCTGAATTCACGACGAATGAGTTCGCCGCGAAGTCGGGCCCGAGCTTCTGCTGCGACTGCATGGAGAATTTGAAGGGGGCAGGAGAAAAGTGGTGCACGACTTGTGAGCAATGGGCTGAGATGGCGTCCACAGTGGCGGGAGGGGGGGTCGAAAGGAATAGAGTGTTCGTGCGGACAAGCAAATGCGACCGGTGCGCAGGGCCCGCCGCCGCACGGAAGTCACGGAAGACATCGGAGGCGTGGCGGGGGCAGGTGCAGGAGAAGTTTAAGATTCGATGCGGTGAATGCCTGGAATTCCTGAAAACGGAGGCAGAAATTGCGGCGAACCAGTATGCGACGAAAAGCGCGGGAGAGAAGCTCTGCAAGAAGTGCGCGGGGAAAAGAAAAGGCGGGTGGAACAAGTGGAGCAAATCGCAGAAGGAAAGAGAGTGCGAGAACGAGATGAACGCTGCGCGACGAGCTGCGCGCCAACAGAAGCCGCTGAAATGTACTGCGTGTCCGTCAGAAGCGGATGGAACAGGGGGGACGTTCACAGACACACGACATTTGACGCCGGATCAACTGCAGAAGTACTACAAATCGGGCGCAGGCCATAGACCAGTGATGTGCCGATCATGCCAGGAGGAGCACGAGAAGTCGCGGGTGCTACGGTGCTCCGCATGCCCGAAGGGGGCGGATGGAAAGGGACCCGAAATCATGGACACACGCCATTTGACGGTGAGTCAGAAATGGCATTATTGGGACACGGGCACGGCGCATCGCCCTGTCATGTGCCACGCGTGCCTGGAAAAGTCGGAGGCCCAGGTTTTCCGTTGTGGGGCATGCCCGAAGCGGGCGGATGGGAAGGCGCCCGCGTTTACAGACGTGAGCCATTTATCGGACAGTCAGAAAGAACATTACAGGAGAACGGGCCAAACGCATCGCCCGGTCATGTGCCGCGCGTGCCACGAAAAATCGGAGGCCCAGATTTTCCGTTGTGGAGCATGCCCGACGGGGGCGGATGGGAAGGCGCCCGCGTTCACAGACTTGAGCCATTTGTCCGATAACCAGAAAGTACATTATAGGAAGACGGGCCAGGCGCATCGCCCAGTCGTGTGCCGCGCGTGTCACGATGCGCGCACGGGGGCGAAAAAGTTTGAATGCTCCGCGTGCCCACCGAACGGGGACGGGAAGAAACCAGCGTTTTAAGACGGGGGCCATTTGTCGAAAGACCAGAAGAAGAATTATTTCAAGCGAAACAACCCAGTTGTGTGCGCGAAGTGTTTTAAAGCGGGACGAGCGCCGCGGAGAGACCCTCCGAAACGCCCGGCGGAACCAAGTGACGAGCATTGCGACAAGGCACGGAAGTTGCGAGGAATCTGACCGCTGGGGACGGGATGGAGAAGGGGGACGTGGAGGAGGGAGGATGGGGGAGCAGCCAAAGGCGGAGAAGGTGAAATGTGAGCCGGTGGAGGGAATACGAGACAGAAAGCTGAGAGGGGAGACGGGAGGAGGGGGCGGAAGAGGAGGATGAGAAGGAGCAGGAGAACACGACGAGGACGACAATGGCGGCGACAGACTCGACGGCGTAGGCTGGGCACCTTTTTGGGGCCATATTGGGGGCTTCGTTGACCGTTGTGGGAGCCTCTGGCGCCGTCGTCGTGAGAATCCTCTCGGGGGCCTGCGGGAGGCAGTTTGGAGGCTTCTGGGGAGCTGTTTTGGGGCAGCTTGGGGCTTTTTTGGGGCTTGTTGGGGGCCTCTTGGGGGCTTCTTGGAGCCTCTTGGAGGCCTCTTGGGGCCTCCTTGGCGCCTTTTGGGGCGGAAGGCTAGAATTTTAGGTTCGTGGTCCCCGTCTGGAGCCTTTCTTGGGCCCCTCTGTGGGCCCTCTTGGACTGTCTGAAGGCCCTCGTGAGCCGTTTTGAGGCGCTCTTGGGCCGTGTTGGGGCCCACTTGGGAGCCTCTCGGGTCGTCTTGATGCCGTCTTGGGGGCTTCTTTCGCCGTCTTGGAGCGTCGGAAGCCCGAAATAACGCGAAGGCCAAAAACGTTGAAAAAACCAATGGAAATCGACGATTTTGGCCTCTTGGGGCCATCTTGGGAGGCGTCTTGGAAGCTTCTTGGGGCGTCTTGGAGGCATCTGGGGCCATCTGGAGGACATCTTGACCGTCTTCGAGTGTTTTTTCGGCGACTCGGGGCCCTCTTGGACCGTCTGCAGAGCTTCTTGGGAGCCTCTTCGCTCGTTTGCGGCCCCCCCCGCAGACTCTCTGGAGCGGATGACCCCCCCCGGACCGCGCCGGCGGATCCCGGGGAATCCGGCCGGACCCCCCCCCCCCCCCTCCAAAACGACCGGACCAGGCTCCGGGGGGAGGGGTTTGGGGGGAGGGGGAAGCTCTATCTCGCCGTTGACCCAAAGGGGTCGCGATTCTTTAGAAAGTAATCCGCGACCCTTGGGGTCATAGGGTGTGAGATGCTTACCACCTCCCCAAACCCCTCCCCCCGGAGCCTGGTCCGGTCGTTTTGGAGGGGGGGGGGGGGGGGTCCGGCCGGATTCCCCGGGATCCGCCGGCGCGGTCCGGGGGGGGTCATCCGCTCCAGAGAGTCTGCTGGGGGGGCCGCAAACGAGCGAAGAGGCACCCAAGAAGCTCTGCAGACGGTCCAAGAGGGCACTGGAGTCGCCGAAAAAAAAACTGAAGACGCTTCAAGTTGTGCCTCAAGTTGGCCCCTGATGCTCCCAGGACGCCCAAAAAAGCTTCCAAGAAGCCTACCAAGATGGCCAATGACGGCCAAAAATCGTCGATTTTCCTTTTGGTTTTTTTCAACTTTTTGGCCACTTCGCGTTTTTCGGCCTTCCGACGCTCCAAGGAGGCGAAAGAAGCACCAAGGACGGCTTCAAGACGACCCGAGAAGGCTACCAAGTTGGGCCCCAACAGGCCAAAGAGACGCCTCAAATAGTGCTCTAGAGGGTCCTTTCAGACAGTCATATGTGGGCCACTGATGGGGCCCAAGATAGGCTACTGACGGGGAACCACGAAACCTAATAATTCTTGCATTCGCCTAAAAAAGGCGCCAAGGAGGCCCCAAGAGGCCTCCAAGAGGCTCCAAGAAGCCCCCAAGAGGCCCCCAACAAGCCCAAAAAAAGCCCCAAGCTGCCCCACAACAGCTCCCCAGAAGCCTCCAAACTGCCTCCCGCAGGCCCCCGAGAGGATTCTCACGACGACGGCGCCAGAGGCTCCCGCAACGGTCAACGAAGCCCCCAAGATGGCCCCAAAAAGGTGCCCAGCCTACGCCGTCGAGTCTGTCGCCGCCACTGTCGACGGCCCACGAAGGCACAAAGAGGGGCCCAAGAGGACAACAAATAATTCAAAAATCTAGCCTTCCGCCCCCACGAGAGTGCCCCAAGAGGCCGCCAGAGGCCCCCAAGAGGCCGCCAAGACGCCCCAAGCAGTCCCCACCAGGCTCCCAGGAGGCCTCCAAAAGACCCCCAGACGCTTCCGCATTGCGAGCCGTCAAGCCAACTGCAATGCACTCCGCGCATGCAGCCTTGCTCTTCCTCGCGACGTGCTCACAATCTTGCTCGGCGCTAATGTGCTGCTGCTACGCGAACTGTTTCGCGCGCGCTGCAAACGTCAACAGCCTCTTCACCCGTTTCGACTCATCTGCCACATCTTTCGCGGTGATGTTTCGCTGATCACAGCTTCCGCACGCTACTCTTGCTCCTTTCGTCTTCCGGTGCTCCTCCACTTGGTTGAGGGTCGAAAGGCCGACCTCCCAGAAAGACACCCCGCACCCGGGTGCACAGCACGCAAGGCGCTCGCAAAACACGCCCCAGACCACCGGCATCACGCAAACATTTGGACCCCCCCACGTATCTGCCACCACCCGCGCGCGACACCGCACCCTCACACAAGACGCCGCTGAGACCAGATCTCTCTTGGCCTAGAAAAACTGTCATCAGAAGGGTCGGGAGAGGATGTCGGCGTAAGCACTGTAGAATAATATTTCAATCAAAAACAACAACGACAATTCTTTTTACCGAAAGCGTGTGTTCTCCACAGTGCAAGGGTTTTCAATACGACACCTGGCAATTCCCCCACTTCGTGGGGGGGCATTTACAAGCTCTTACCATATTTAAGCCGAAAATTGGGGTCATCATCGGCGTGTGAGATGCTTCCCCCCTCCCCAACCCCCTCCCCCCGGAGCCTGGTCCGGTCGTTTTGGTGGGGGGGGGGGGGGGTCCGGCCGGATTCCCCGGGATCCGCCGGCGCGGTCCGGGGGGGGTCATCCGCTCCAGAGAGTCTGCTGGGGGGGCCGCAAACGAGCGAAGAGGCTCCCAAGAAGCTCTGCAGACGGTCCAAGAGGGCCCCGAGTCGCCGAAAAAACACTCGAAGACGGTCAACATGGCCTCCAGATGGCCCCAGATGCCTCCAAGACGCCCCAAGAAGCTTCCAAGACGCCTCCCAAGATGGCCCCAAGAGGCCAAAATCGTCGATTTCCATTGGTTTTTTCAACGTTTTTGGCCTTCGCGTTTTTTCGGGCTTCCGACGCTCCAAGACGGCGAAAGAAGCCCCCAAGACGGCATCAAGACGACCCGAGAGGCTCCCAAGTGGGCCCCAACACGGCCCAAGAGCGCCTCAAAACGGCTCAAGAGGGCCTTCAGACAGTCCAAGAGGGCCCACAGAGGGGCCCAAGAAAGGCTCCAGACGGGGACCACGAACCTAAAATTCTAGCCTTCCGCCCCAAAAGGCGCCAAGGAGGCCCCAAGAGGCCTCCAAGAGGCTCCAAGAAGCCCCCAAGAGGCCCCCAACAAGCCCAAAAAAAGCCCCAAGCTGCCCCAAAACAGCTCCCCAGAAGCCTCCAAACTGCCTCCCGCAGGCCCCCGAGAGGATTCTCACGACGACGGCGCCAGAGGCTCCCACAACGGATTTTTCGGCTTCCGGACGCTCCAAGACGGCCCAAGAGGCCCCCAAGACCGCCCCAAGACGGCCCACGAAGCTCCCAAGACGGCGCCGAAACGACCCAAGAGAGCCCTCAAGACGGCCCAAGTGCCGCCCAAGACGGACCAAGAGGCCCCAAGACGGGCCCAAGAGGGACTCAGGAGGGCTACCGAGAACTCAAAAATGGAGCCCTCCGTCCCAGAAGGCGCCCAGGAGGTCCCAAAGAGGCCCCAAGAGGCCTCCAAGAGGCCCCAAGATGTCGCCAAGAGGCCCCAGGAGACTCCCAGGAGGCCCAAAAGAAGCCCAGAAGGCTTCAAACATGTCTCCCAGGCGCCCCCGAACGGCCTCTCAACAGACCCCAAGAGGCCCCCCAAAGAAGCATCTTGACGACGACTCTATTTCGCCCCATCGAGAGACGACCCCCAGGGAACTGCTTCACCATCAAACTCCCCACGCAACGCGTCCGAACGACACCCGCCCCCAAGAGCGCAACATGGGCAACGAACACACAGACAAAAACCAGCGATGCCATATCACGGGCCGGCGGAATGAGCGAAGCGATTCAATAATTCGTCGTGGGTTCTCGCCCCTTTCCCCATGCGTGCACGGCGAATACTGAAAATGTCAGCCCAAGAGGTCCCCGAAAAAGCTCCGAAAATGGCCCCGCGAAGCCCCAAACGAGCTCCAAGAAACCCCCCAAACAGCCCACAAGAGGCCCTCAGTAGCAACGCGTAACAACCGCCAGTTCCCCGGGGGGTCGGCGGTGTGGCGCAAGCCCAAGAATAATCCATTTGAGCCCATTGATGGGCTTCGAATTCAGTGACAGGGGGAGGGGAGACGACGAGGGAACCGCTCAAGCTCACGAGTCCCCAACACTAGAAAAGCGAGGGACAAACCACAACGGCCATTTCATGACATGCGGGCGACATGCACCCTCTGGTGGGCCTCATCTTAATCTTACTGCGCAAAATGCGGGTGCCAACGCGCTATGCGTCTGGCAGCAGCAGCATGTGCGACGAACCCCCCGCGACGCATGCAACGCCCCGATCCTCCTCCTCCTCCTCCTACTTCTCGCTCCTCCACGCCTTTCCACCTTCTCCTCCTCCTCCTCCTCCTCCATCCCAGGGAGGTGAGGTGGTGTTGGTCCTCCCCCCGCCCCGACAGCGGCGGTGGCGGCGGCGGCGGCGGCCCCCCGCGCCGCGCCCGCCGCAGTCGCGCGGCAGGTGCCTGCGCTACGCCCTCCTCGTATCCCTCTACGGCGTCTAGGCCGTGGAGGAGGCGGAGGAGGACGTGGAGCTAGGGTTATGATCCTGGTTCCTTAGGTGATCTTAACCCGTCAAAATCCTGGGCTGATGTGCCTTTCTCAGATCATGGTCTGCTGGCCAACACTTGGGCCTCTGGGCTGTCGCTTATGTGCCCCCCCTCGTTAGCCTTTTCACGAGGAGCGTTCGAGGACTGCCTGACCTGACCTGACTTGACCTGACCTCCTCCTCCGCCTGCCTCCGCCTGCCTCCGCCTGCCTCCGCCCCCTTCCTTCCCGCCCCTCGTTTCACACGCCTTTCCTCCTCCTCCTCCTCCTCCTCCTCCTCCTCCTCCCACGCCTGCCTCCGCCTGCCTCCGCCTCCGCCCCCCCTCCTCCTCGCCCCTCGGTCCACCTCCTCGCTCCTCCTCGCCGCTCCTCGCCCGCCCTCTTCCTCGATGCGTGGCGGGGGGGCGGGACGGAACCGGCTGCCCCGATCAACGAAGACCCGCCGCTGCGCGCGCCGTGGAGGCCGCGAGCGTCGGTTCCCGCCGCGGTGCAGCCATGGCTACCAGCCCTCCTCCTCCTCCGCCTCCCTCCCTCCTCCTTCTCCCCCTCCTCCCCCTCCCTTCCTCCTCCCCTCCTCCTCTCCTCTCCTCCTCCTCCTCTTCCTTCTCCCACCTCCTCCTCCTCCCTGCTCCTGCCTCCTCGTTCTCCTCGTTCTCCTCGTCCTCGTCCTCCTCCTCCTCCTCCCTCCTTCTGCCTCCTCGTCCTCCTCGTCGTCCTCCTTCTCCCCCTCCCCCTCCTCATCCTCGTCCTCCTCCCCCTCCTCCTCCTCCTCCTGCTCCTCGTCTGACTTGGCCGCCTACCTGAGCACTGTGAGTGGACAAGGAAGAGAGGACGGGGGGACAGCAGAGCAGCGAGAGGAGGGACATCAGGGGTCGAAACGCCAGACTTCACCGTCGTCCGCCGACACTGGGTCACTATGCCCCGCGTCCGAATTGCAAAAATCAGCGAACACCTCGGGGAGCATAGACAACCCCGCAGTAGGTCGCACCATCGTTACCAAATCCCTCCAACTGATCCTTTCCCCCGCAAGAAAATAACTCCGTTGGTGATGGCGGCTGCCCGACGCGAACGGACACACTGCGTGTCCTTCCTCCTCCCTCCTCCCTCCTCCTGCTCCTCTTCCTCCTCCTCCTCGTCCTCCTCGTCCTCCTCGTCGTCCTCGTCGTCCTCCTCCTCCTCTTCCTCCTCTTCCTACTCAGATCCTCATGATGTTTCCCCCTCTTCCTTCTGTGACCCGTTCCGGATTACAGTCAAAGCTGATCGTAAGGGTGCACGATGTGGATGCCTGGTCCTTGGAAGGCAATGCAAGCATTTTTCGAGCGGGGCGCGGCCAAAGTGGCCAGGGATGGGCCGAAGGGAAGGGCAATTTTGGAAAATCACTCACCTGTCCTATCAATGTTGACTGTATCCCCCTGTTCTCCTTCTCCTCCTCACCTTCCCGTCTCTCTCGTCCCTCCTCCATCCTCCCTCCTTCCTCCTCCCCCCCCCTCCCTCGTTCTCCTCCCCAACTTCCCTATTCCTTATCAGTGTAGACAACTCCTCCTGAAGCACTCCGAAGCGTGTCAGTAGGACGGGCTGGGCGTTCTGCCTGAGACTTCCTTACCGGATCAGATCCTGAAGCGTGGAATTTGCAAGAGCTTGACGGATGGTGGGCGGACCGTTTGCTAAATTCGGCTCTCACGCTGGGACCGCGCACATTCGCATGAAACGTTTGCAGAGTTTCACGCATGGAGGGCGGGATCGGTTTCAACATGTGGTGTTCGCCTGATGCGTCGGGCACATGCGTCTAGAAAGTGTGCAAGGGCTTTACGGATGGAGGGCTTCTGGTTTTCAAATTCAAAAAGGCGCTCTCACCTAAGCGCCTCGCGAGATCATCTCAAAATTTGCAAGACTTCACGGATGGAGGGCGGGTGGCTTTCACCATGTGGTTTTCGCCTTAGTTCCGAGAACATGGGTCTGGCGAAGTCTCATGGGTGGAGGGCGGATGATTTCCCAAGTGTGGCATCACTGATGGAAAACAATACCCTTTCCAACTTTGGCTCCAGCCTAAGCGCCATTCACACGCGCTGTAAACATTTAATACATATTGACCGAATTTTGGAAATGACGTCCCAGAATTGGCAGTCCAGCTCGATTTAGGATTGTCAAGGTGCAGCACTCACGTCGATTCTCTCAGCTGGGTGTCTCCCGACGGCGCACTTCCAGATGAACATACATTTTGGTAGGGACCTATGAAGAAGGAACTTGGAAAGAAGCTCTTCTGCAACATCGTTAATGCGTCGTGGGTTTAGTCTTGGTCCTCCTCCCCTCCTCCGCCCACTCTTCCGTCCACCCGATTCCTCTCTCCTCCTCCTCGGGGATCGAGGATCAAAACAGTTGAGCGTTTGGCGGGCCCCTCTTTGAATGGGGAACTGGGACACACAAATAAATGGACACACATAACCAGATTCCCCAGATGTTACCAATACTTTCTGGGTTTTTTTCCTCCCCCATTTCCCATATTTTCCAATATTTTCTGGGACATCGACGATGGATTGTGTCTGTGCGTTTTTCTCCCTCTCGACTCTTCGGGATCCCAGAACCCTCCAGAGGCCCCCGCGGGCATCCCAGGACCCCCCCCCCCTCCGAAGGCCTCCTGCGGACCTTCTCGGTCATGCTCGCGCCCCCTCGTCCTGCCGCCGCGACTGTGGCGAAGCCAGACGCCGCTGCAACTCCTTTTCTTTGGCGGCGACGATAGGGGCGAATAGCCCAGGGGCGAGCATTACACGTATTCGCCCGGGAGCCTTTTCGAGGACATAGATCATGGGCGCACCTGAATACATGTATTGCTCTCCCCTTGGTTATTCGCCCCTATCGTCGCCTCTGATCTCCCCGTCGCCCCCACGCGCCCTCGGAATCGCTCCCTTCGGGCGCGCCTGTTCTCTCGCCGGGACATCGACGACCTGATGGGACAAAAACGGGAAGCGCCGCTGAACTCCAATGGGCTCATTGGGCGAAACAAAAGAAAAGGAAGGCGAGGGTGACGAGGAGGCGATGACAATGACGTCGTGGGGAACGTGAGGATGGCAAGGGGGAGCATTCGTTCCCTTCGGGCGCGCCTGTTTCTCCCGCCGGGACATAGAGAATCAACCCACGGTGTTGCATCAAGCAACTGGGCCGCTGGCAGAAACAAACAGAAATCCGCAACCGTGTCCCAGGGCGCGGTGAGGCGTGGTAGTACGGCCAAACCAAGGACAGCAAGGCATCCTTCAAGAGCATGAGACCATCCGCCAGCCAAATTGAAAGAACCTTCGAGGGTACCTTCCCCCAGGGTGCACAAAAGCATCCCAAAAACATGAACCATGGTGTAGCTAACTTTCCCGAGCCGTCCTCGATCTTTTACCTCGGTCCGACCGTGTGCAACATGCTGCAAAGCACGGCTTCGGTTGAGCAAGGACCGTCCGTCCTGGCATTCCTACAGGTCTACAGCGAAGTTAGTTTGAAACGAAACTTATACTACTATCAGCAACATTAGTTTTGGAACGCATTCGAAGAAGATCTCGTGCAAACCACCAACGCTCCTAAAAACATTCTCCGACAGGACAATTCGCCACCGCTCGATTCTGCAATCTTGTCGGGGGCACCCCCCCTGCACGGTCCCCCCCGAAGGAAGAGGAGGAGGAGGAGGAGGAGGACGAGGAGGAGGAGGAGGAGGAGGAGGAGGAGGGGGAGGAGGACGAGGAGGAGGAGAAGGAGGAAAGGGCGGGGAGGAGGAGATGGACGAGGAGGAAGAGGAAAGAGGAGGACTGGACAGGACATCCGCATGAAAGGGGGTCCACGTCAACGCGCCCGCTACGGTGCAGGTAGACCGCGCGCGTAATTTGCCCTCGTGAATGTTTCGCAACAGGGACGCTACAACCCTTCGGCAAACATCTTATCGAAGAAACTGCCAAGGCCTGCGCAGACGCGCGCACGCTGCCCTCCTCGTCCCAGGCCCTCACCTCCCCCGCTCCTCCACCGAAGGCGAGCGCGCGGCCCGTTCGCAAGGAACTCTGCGCTACCTGTCAGTAGCTCTCCGATGAAACCCAGGGCCGCGGCGCCGCTGGCATTGCATTGCCAATGGCGCGTGCGAGCGGGCCTGCGCAAGGAGGGTTCCCTGAGCCCCTCTTTAATTCGCGAGCCAAATTCCTCTGTATCCTACGGAGAAGAGGACCGAAAAAGAGAACAGAGGTGGGCACCACGCGCTCCGAGATGCCCTCGCTAATGCGATCGGCGCTCCCTGCGCCAAGACATGTTTTTCCCCGCGCCAAACGCGCTCGGACATGTACGGCCCCTGCTCTTGTTGACTCCACCTCGCGCCGGCTCGCCTGCCACTTCGTCTTGTCGTCTTCCGCAAAGTCGCACTCGATAGCTCAGAAAATCTGGAAAACATGCGACGCATGCTGAAGATTCGCGCGATATCTCCGTCAAAAGAAATAGGTGGCTGCGTGTGTGTATTTGTCTCCAACGTAGGTGTGCAAGTTGGCCCGAGATTTAAACTTCGCGCGGTGGCAGTTGTGCGCTTGCCCCCCCCAACCTGACAAACGCCCCGGCGTGTTCCACTTTTGGTCAAACGCGGACTTTGCCGCTATTGGCGAATTTGTGCCGCAATTCATTTGCAGAGTTACGAACGGCCAATATGTTCTCAACAGTGTCATAGATGCCGCCCAAAGTTCTCCCGATGCGCTCCCGCGCCTGTTAAGCGATGACACGCCATTCAACAGCTGTGTTTTTCACCACTAAGAGGTCAAACAGAACCCCTGTTAGGACATGTTGCCGGTCCCTTCGCGTCAGTTTCCTACTCCTTCTCCACCGCCTCCGCGCCTGCACGGTCCCTTTGCGAAGCAAAAATCCAGAAATCCAGTAAGTTCTCCAATGGACACCCCCCATTCCATGCGCAGTGTTTGCAAGGCGCCCTCAGCGATTCCTTCGCGGGTCGCTGTAGGACTGAAGAACCCAAGAAGCGCTGCGATCTCACGGTCGTCATTGAGAAGCATGGGTTCTTGAAAGTCGTCATCGGCGCCTGTCGGTCGCCTCTGAACCTCGGGGCCTCCATCTTCATAGACCTCCTTCGCTGTCCGGCGAACTAACGAGTCAATCTCCGGGGGCAACATTTCCAAATCATCGGGTTGGCATCGATATTTCCATGCCTCCTTCTCGTCCGTCTCACGTCGGGAGTCCTTGCGATTTCGAAGCTTATCCAACTTCATTCCCCGGTGAACGAACGAGGGCAAAGCAGGGCCGATCGGGCTCCACAGACTCAGTTGCGTGCCGATTTCCTGGAGCAGCATTTGCGCATACTTTGGTTCGGATCTGGGTATTCGAAGTTCTTCATCGGCGCCCACTGTCTGCTTCCGAACCTCGGGGCCTCCAACTCCCCTCGGGCTTGTGCCGTCCAGCTTTGCTCGCCAGCGTGCAGACGAGTGCGAAGCGGCGCCGATCGAATTCGATTTGCGCAATCGTTCTTCGATCTCATGGAATAAATGTGTCAAGCGATTGGATTCGCTTGTAGTAAGGGCAGGCTGCTCCTGGGCCCGGGCGGGCGCAGGTGCTGAGGGGGGCCGAGGCGGCTCTGCAAACTCAAGTGGCAGCTGCCCCCCCTGGGCCCCGCGGTGTTCACCTCGATGTCGGCGCCCCTGTGCGCACCCTGTGGCGGCGGTTCCTGCGCGCTCTCTTTCTCCCGAAGGTGCCCAACGCGCAAAAGTTCCCGGGGCGTGAGCAACCAACTGTTCACATATTGTAATCCTGGCAAGCGGGCATTTCTGGGCATGGGTACGGCGGATCCGTTCTCTCCGTCTTTGGCTGGTTTTTTGCTTCAAGGTGACGCGCAACTCTTCCATCGAAAATTTAAAAAATGCGGCACAATGGTGTCCGTTATCGAATCACGACCCAGTCACTTCAGAGAGGATCGCAGAGAGGTGCGGTATCGGAAGGGCTGCAAGGATTATTATGTTTTGTTGTTCCTCCTTCTCCTCCCCTGGCCCCGGCAGGAGCGTGGCTGCCAGAATCCGTGAGTCGTGCGAGGGTGAGTGAAAATCTTCCCTCCGTCGGGGCTCAATCTGCCTGAGCTCCAACGCCGACAAGGAAGGAGGAGGCGGAGGAGGAGGAAAGGAGGAGGAGGAGGAGGGGGAGGAGGAGGAGAAGGAGGAGGAGGAGGAGGAGGATGGAGGAGGAGGATGGAGGAGGAGGAGGAGGACGTGTCGCCTGAGCCTTTTCGGGGAGACCCTCCCACCCCCCCTCCCTGCCCTGGCGTGCTGCATGCACCGCCCCTCCTCCCGAGGCTCCCTGGGCGGCCGCACACCTCCCCCGGCACTCCCCAGGGCTCTCCGAGGCCTCCACGGCGGCGCGGGCCGAAGCCACCGGGGCCGCCGCGCCCCACAGCAGGCAAAGGCGCCAGCTCTGAGGCCGCCGAGAGGCCCCCGACTCCCAAGCTGCTCCCCAAAGGGGGCCCTCGCGAGGACGGAACCTCTGCTCAATTGGAGTCCCGGAGCGGTGCGGTGACAGACGGTGCGGTGACCTCGAGATCCCCCAAGACCTCACCGCACGGTCCCGCAACGCACGGCTTTGGGACCTCGGATGCCCCAGCCGCCCGAGACGTCCTCGGAGAACGCTCCGAGTCCCAAGACCGTGCGGTGACCCCGAAACCCCACCGACTCACCACACGGTGTGGTCACCACCCCGTTTGGGGGCCCCCGAAGTCAGGACGAGCCTGAGTCCTCTGCCGGAGCCGTGCGGTAACTGCGCCCGAGGCGCCCGGGCCGTCGAAGCAGCCCGACCGTCTTGAAGATGTCGGCTCCCTCGACGGGCTTACGTCCTCTGTCCGCTGGGTCAGCGCAGCAGTTCCGCCACAGGCGCCCAGGCCCTCGAAGCATTGCAGCCCTCACACAACATGCAAATGCACAGACACCACTTACGCTTGCGCGCGCGTGCACGCGTACACACATGCACGCGTTCGCATGCACATCAGCGCTCAGGCTGACACGAGAGCGCGCGAGTACGTGCACGTGAACCTGCGGCATTCCGTGTCGGGGCGGGCCGCACTGAGCATGCGCCAACACGCGTGCGTTCACAATTTGGGTCGACGACTGGGCAGTTGTTTTCCACGCTCGTTGGTCGAAGATTGGTCCACTTGGAATATTTTGAAAGCCCACAGGAAAAAGCCCGAAGACTGTCCAGGAGGACCCCAAGACGGCCCAAGAAGGCTCCATGGGACCTCCGAGGAGCCTCACATGAGCCCAATCTAGTCCCAAGCCGGCCCAGAAACTCCTCAACACAATGGGCGAATACGACAGACATCACATGTGACGGCCTTCGTTTCTCGAAGCGTCACCGCCTTGAATGCTGAGCTTGGAACGGGAACAGGATTTGCCGCAGGCACCTGGATAGAATCTGCTATAATCAATGGGACAGTCTTGGTTGCCAATGCCCGACGCGAGTCTCCGCGTAGTCGTGGCACAGGCCAAACAGAGAAATAAATTATTCATTTGCAGATGCTGTTGCGTTCGGACATGTTGTGGTTGTGCGGCCTGCAGTATGTAAATAACATCGGGTAACGCAAATGATGGCCACAAACGTTCCTGGGAAACGATGGTTGGCTCAGTGCCGCGTGACATTACCATTTTTACGTACGTAGACCGCGTGCAATAACAATCGATAACTGAGGATGCTGCATCAAGCCTGGACAAGCAACGGCCAAGCTTAAGCAGTGGAGCCTTATACTGGCAGGGCTCCTGGAGGATGATGTGGAGTGGGCAAGAACCGAGAGGCCGATACTTCTATTGCGTGGGCCAGGCCCAGCGAGCTCGATGGAGACGGCTACCAAGAGAAATGCAGACTGGACCTGGGAGATTCTGAATTTCTGCAGGGTGTAGCGCAACGGCGACGAGGGAAAACAAAGACCTCTAGCTTGGTGATGTGAGAAAACTCATGTGCTCATTATACAAACACGCTCAGGCCCGAGCCTGAGCAGCGGCAGGCGTGAAGGGAAGAGCCTTGTTCGCCGTGGACTGCTGCCTCCAGAGGCCCGAAACCAAATCGTCGAAAACCTCCACCGTCGATCATCGATCCGCCTCGCGTGAATCCGTCGTGGACCCGACGTGACTCGGGTCTCGAATTGTTGCGCGAGGCTTCTGGGATCTCCCGCGCACAGGGAGGGTGGGAGGAGGAGGAGGAGGAGGAGGAGGAGGAGGAGGAGGAGGAGGAAGAGGACGGGAAGGAGGAGAAGGAGGAGGAGGAGGACGGGAAGGAGGAGGAGGAGGAGGAGGAGGAGGAAGCGGAGGTGGTATGCACCTCGCTCGATCTCGATCCCTCCTGTCGCGATGTCGATCCCGAGCGGCAGTCCCTCCCTTCCCCTCCCTCCTCCTGCTGGCGCCCTTCCTCCCTCGCACTCCTCCCATCCTCCACCTCCTTCCTTCCACCTCCTCTCTCCCTCCCTCCTTCTGGCCATCGCTCGGACGTCCATTCCGTGTGTTTTTTTCGGTTTGATGCGTGTTTTTTTTCGCTAAGTGGTCAAGGATGCTCCTCGATGGCCCTCGCCGAAGGAAAAATGCACACGTCCGAACGATGCCAAGTCTTCTCCCTGCCTCAGAGAAGAAACAACAACACGCCTAACCATAAACTTTTGGCGCTCCGCGCGGATTTCTTGGATCTGCGCTGCCCCCCCTCCGAAAACTCATGTTTATGGCGCTTTTTCTTCTTCGATCTACCCCTCCTGGGGAAATCTACAAGTACCAGTACCGCCACTCCCCGGACCTCTCCCAGGGCGCACTCTAAATAGGATTTCGAAGCGAATCCAGCGGTGGCGACGAGGGCCTCCGCCGAGGCCCAAAAAGGCGGGCACGAGGCCAGGGTGGCAGTAAGCGACACCTTTTCCTATTCTGACCTCTCCCCGTCTCTCTCCTCCCTCCCCACTTCTCCTCCCATCCCTCCCACTCCTCCCGCTCTTCTCCCTCCCTCACCCCCTCTCACTCCTCCCTCCCCACTTCCCCTCCATGGGGAAACCAAGAGGTACCGATACCGCTTCTCCCCGGACCTCCCCTGGGGTGCGTTCTGACGAGGGTTTCGAGGCGAATCCAGCGGTGGCGACGACAGAGGCCCAAGAGGCCCCAAAAGGGGAAAACGAGGGGAGTGTAGCGGCATGGGTACCTTTTCCTCCTCCGACCAGTCCCCCTCCTCGAGAAGCTCGGCGGCTCTTCCCCTCTGGCCGAGGCGGCCGCGGAGCCGGCGCGGGCGACGGTGCAGCGGAGCTGGCGGGAGGAGCACGAGGCGGAGCGGCCGGGCACGGGCTCGCCTGGGCGGCGGCCAGGCGGGGGCGGACGAGGATCGATGATGCGATCGAGGACCCCCTTCTTCCTCCGCCTCCTCCCCTGGCGCTGATACGTCTTGAGGGTCAGTTGGTTTCGCTCCATGCTGTACTTATGACGCCCGCGGTGGGCAGGGTGACGAGTGGATGGGCAGTTTGATCGTCGCGCGTTCACCTTTTTCGCCTCCTTCTCCCAAGTGGGGAGGACATCGAAGAGGAGATCGAGGAGGAGATCGTGGAAAAGATCGAGGAGAAAAGCCAGGAACATCGAGGAGGAGGTCGTGGAGGGAGTCGATGATGGGGGTTGCAAAAGGAGATCGAGGAGTGAGGTCGAGGAGGTGGACTGAAGGGGAGACCGAGGAAGACACCCAGGAGGACATCGAGGAGAGAGAGAGAGAGAGGACCGAGGAAATCGCGCAAGATCGGGGAACCGACGATATAGAGGGATACCATCTTGGAGAACATCAGGGAGCATCGAGCAGGTGCCATTTAGAGGTCACCGCAGATGTCTTGGGTCGGCTCTTGGAAACACTCCCACCAATACATCCTCGGCGGCGACTCTGGCACCGTAGTCAGCGAGGTCCGCGTGTCAGGGATGATGATGATGAGGAGGAGGAGGAGGAGGAGGAGGAGGAAGAGGGAGGAGGAGGAGGAAAGCGGAGGAGGAGGAGGAGTACTTGTGTAGCACCGACCGCACGAACTCTGCGCAGACCTCCCAGAGGTCTCAACCGAAGCGTGGTAAGCAAAACGCGGGTCAAAGACATGAGCCCCTGGAGCGAAGGTCCAATGACACTGCAAGCGAAACCTATAGCAAGGCCGGGCGAGAAGGACGCAAGGGCCTTGGACGCCGAAACTGGTACTTTCTGGGCGGCGGGCTGCCAACGCCCTGAAAGGCTGGCCAGTGAACATCGCGAAGGGAGGGCCGCAGAGGCAAGGATGCAAGGGTACCCCAAGGACATCCGTGCGTCCATGCTCTGAGTTTTGACCCACCCGAGATGCCCCGAGCGAAGATCGGGGAGACGTAAGACTCGGGTACGGGGGAATCGGGTTGGCCTGACGGGGGGCATCAAAAACAAAACGAGACCCAATCTGAAATTTGACCCGGGCTCCCGCTGCAGACATCCCACGAAAACGGGACCGTCAAAATCCAGGACGCGCTTGTAAACAAAAAATCGGCAAACCCGAGTTCTGGCTTACTCGATTCTTACGTTTCCCTGAGAGGAACCGCACAAGGTGGTGATCCCACACGCGAACAGCACAAGGGGCATCCCTCCCCGGTCTCCGGTTGCTCTTCACACTCGTGCTGGGGGGAAACCAGCAGATACCTATATTTGGCGGCGCGCACAGGGGGGTAGGGGGAGAGGGGGAAGCTTCGTAGAAGGAGGTTGCAGCTTAAAGCGCCGGCCTTACATCTACAGACACGGCCCGCGCCTGTTAGGAAGCAGGGTGCTTTTGAGAAGCCACCCCCTACCCCTTCCCCCCTGTGCGAGTGGCCCGTTCACCGCCACTCCCGGGGTGCGTTCTGACACGATTTCCGAAGCGAATCCAGCCGTGGCGATGGGAGAAGGGTAGCGTCATCGCTAACTTCGGCTCCTCTGCGGCGCTGGGCTCTGACCTCGCGTAGAACGATCAACGATGATGAGTCGCGGCTTTCCGGCAACGCGACCCGTGCAGCCCACGGGCGGAGAAGACACGAATGTCCGCGCCCTCGCGGCCTGGCTTTTGGAACAAGATCCCGCGGGTGCGCAGTCGCGCGGATGCGTTCCGCGCGGAGCATCCGCGAACAAAAACGCCCTGGGAAGGCGGGGGTGAGGATGCTGATGGTGTTTTCGGTCTCCAGACGATGCGAGGTGACATCCAGCAGGTGCACGACGCGCCCTAGACGTGCTCGAGGCACCCCTTCGCCAGACTCGAGAGTGAAACGGACAGGACAGCGCTCTGGTCGTACAGCAGTTGAGGCCGATCCGCAGCTCGGCCGTGGACGCGACGAGCGCCCCGCTCGCGGCCACTGGGCAGGGGTCGTGGCTGGGGACGGCGGCGGGGGCGCTTAGAACTTCGCCCTCAGCGCAAGCCTCGCGCGGGCGAAAGTGGACAGAACACGCCCGGAAACTGGCGCCGACGCCGCGCCTCACGCGGGCGGGGGAGACCACGTGGGCGTGACGCACCACTGCAGCTGCGCCGTGCAAGCCCAAGCACCTGTCCGCAGAACCAGGGAGAGCGGGGGGTCCCGAACATGATGGGCCCGTTTCCCATCACCACTGCCAGAGGAGGGGGAGGAGGAGGAGGAGGAGGAGGAGGAGGAGGAGGAGGAGGAGGAGGAGGAGGAGGAGGTGGAGGAGGAGGAGGAGGAGGAGGAGGAGGAGGAGGAGGAGGGAGGAGAGGAGGGGGGGAGGAGGAGGAGGAGGGGGGGAGGGGGGGAGGGGGTGGAGGAGGACGACGAAGAGGAGGAGGAACAGGAGGAGGAGAATGAGGAGGAGGACCTCCCTTCCTCCCCCTTTTCCGTTCTCCCCCGCCCTGCCTACTGTAGTGGTGGTGGAAAACTTAACTTGCCCATCACGAGCGGCATCTCTGGGCGGGGGCGGCGGCAGACCCGTCGGGGGGAACAGCGACGAACGAGTGGCGGGATGCCGCGTGGCGAACCAGCGCGATGGGGCAGCGAGGACGTGGGAAGGCAAGCGGCGGACAACGCAACAAGATCCGCCAAACAGCTTGGGCCATGGTGCCCCCATAACACTTGAGGACCACATCTCAGAAATAATTTCGAGCGCTCCGAGAAGATGCGTCGGAACACTGCCGAACAAGTATCGCCTCCCAAAGCCCGACACGTGAAGACCCTCCAATTTCGGTGTTTTCTTGGTGCTCGCAATTATCTGTGGTGGTCCAGGGCAAACCAGGTTGGAACATCACAAATGTTGGGGCGTGCTCTGGCCTTCCGCGCGAAAATCGCACGGGAACTTCCGCGCGAAAATCGCACGGGAAACTGCGGGGAATGCGCCGTCCGACGACCAGCGCGCCGCGTCCCAAGCTCTCGCCAGCCCATCAGGCACACTCGCGGCACCGCCGTGTGAACCCTTCGTTCCTCGCGGAGCAGCGAGCGAGCACGGGGGGGTGCGCACAGTGCCCTGGCGGTGGCGGAAACGGGCGCTGGGGGCAATGCAAAGACGGGGGGCCAGAGACCCACGCTGCGCGATGGGCTAGAAGGAAGGCGAGCAACAAAGGGGCAAAAACGACGCGGGCAGGGCAACGCGAGTAGGTAAACGGTACCTGGGGATTTGAGGGGCATCCATATTCCTCCACATGCGACATTCGGCCCAGCCCGTGGCATTGAGTCGTGGTGGATTGAATCGACCAAGCATCTGCGTGCATGATGCGGCCGCTCATGCGCTTCAGACAGGTCATGATGAGCTGGGGGCGGGACGAGCCGACGGCGAAAAAGGGTGCCACGAGCGCCCAGGTCAAGGACGCGACGAGGTCTCATCCTCGACGCGGCCCGTTCCCGCCTCGACCTGATGCCCGGCGCGCTCGCGCTGTGTATTCCAAATCGCTCGCACAAGGCGGGCGGAAGAGGCGAACGCGACAAGGGGCTAGGCCTCGGGCCGAACGAGCTGAATATGTCACAGGCACGCTACCATGACAGAGCCCTTTCATCTTGGAGCGGATAGTGCGCGGCCGCAAAGGCGCGAGTCTAGACCGCGGGGGTGGGCCCAGGCGGCGCAGTTCCTTGGGGCGGGGGGGGGGGGGGGGGCGCGGACGGCGCAAACGGACTTCGCCGTGGGTCCTCGGGGGGAAGTATTACTGCCCCCAACGGAAACGCGCCCCGACCTATTTGAGCCGCACCGACTAATCAGACTTGCGCGCGGCGAACGCGGGATCTGGGCCAGGTGTGTGTGTGTATGTGTGTGTGTGTGTGTGTGTGTGTGTGTGTGCGTGTGCGTGTGCGCGTGCGTGTGTGTGTGTGTGGGGGCGACATCTGAAACGCGAAACCATGGCACCTCTCACAAATGAGAAACTGCTGGCAAAAAATGAAGCCACGCCCGTGCTCAAAACTCGGCTCATAAACACATTTGACAACGGTCAATTTTATCCACCCAGCTGCGTCTGGCATGTCCGCGAGGACGAACCACCGCTGGCGCAGGCCCGCGGTTCGGGCCGCCCGAGAATTCACCGATTCGTGGCAGGCGTCGGCCACGGGGGGCCACCGAACACGTCTCTGGCGCAGGCCGCGGAAAGGAGCGGTCAATTTCGCTTGCAACAGCGCGGCCCGCAAAAGTGCTACAAATGCTAGTGCGCGATGGCCGCGCGGCAGCGCGTGGGCGCGCGAAGAACCGCCCGCGCTTGTCAGCGCTAATCTAATCAAGGCGAAACTCGCGATTCATCTCCATATCCCTCCTCGGCGCCCGTTGCCCAGCTGCGAGAATCTCGCGCGCGGCGCAGGCTGGAAGCGCGACGCGATGCTAGTGGGTGGCGCGCCAGGGAGCCCCTGACTAAATCAAATATGCAACATTCGCGTGCGTGCGATACGGGAAGGGGGCCGATGCCCCGCGAGAAATCTGCGCGGCATCTTGCCTCGCGCAAAAACGGCTCAAGGCCGTGGGACTGCCCCGCGATGCGAAGATCGCGCGAGCCGTGGTCGCAAGAATGGCCATCACAAGATCGCGCAGGCGCCTCAAGAGCTTGGCGCGCCGCTGCCCACCCTTCCGGCCCAATGTGGGAATCCAAGCAACGAGGCCGCCCCGT
Source organism: Prorocentrum cordatum (assembly GCA_963575745.1). Classification (NCBI taxonomy): domain Eukaryota; class Dinophyceae; order Prorocentrales; family Prorocentraceae; genus Prorocentrum; species Prorocentrum cordatum. Next base: position 237,962 of record CAUYUJ010002514.1, read on the forward strand.
CGCCTGAATGTCCGAGGGCCCAGGGCGCGCGTCTCTCAGCAGCCTCCAGGCGCGACGCCGAAAACGAACGCCAATGCCTTCCCTGGGTTCAGATCAAGGCCGGCAGCCCGGCGGCAGGGGGGGGGGCGCGCGCGCGGGTCGAGAAATCCATTTCACGTACCAATCTGGGCCACATCGCGACGGACAAGAGCGCGACGCTGCAGGGGGGGGTCGCCGCGGGCGCAGGGTCACGGCAAATTGGGGGCTGCCGGAAGGGCTTCCTTGCCAGGCGCCCCCAGAACCCCCAGAGGTCAGGATGGGCCGGCGTCGTTGCTTGCCCCCAGTCGACGTTGGGGGCGCGGGCGCGGCCTGCGTCCGCAGTCCGCGCTCGGAATCGCGGTCGCAAAACCAATGTGCAACCAATGCGCAACCAATGTGCAAACGCGCGCCGATGCGCCACCCGGCCTGCAGCCGCGATGATTTGGCCCGCGGTTGCCCTCCCTTTCAGGCGCGCTCGCGCCGTGGAAACCGCACCCCGGGCGCGTCGCCCCAGCCGCCGCCGCGACGCCGCCAGATGCGCGATCGCGCAGTCCGCGCCCGCCATTGCCAGGGGTCGACGCAGTTGGGCGCGGCCAGTTCGGCCCTCGGCCATTTTCCCAAAACCGTCAACCTCCATGCGCAAGTCTGCTTCTGCCACCCTGGAAGGCGGCGCGACGGGGCCCTCGAGATTTGCCCGTGAGTGACTCGTCCGAATCGCATGCGCTGAAGGCGCCGCCGTCTCTTCGCCCGCTTCAACCGAGCTCGCGCGCGGGGCCCCGCCGGCGGGGTTGCGCCGCCGATGGGGCGCGCCGCGCGGGCGCCCGCGCTTCCTTAGTCCCGACTGGCATGGCCCGATGCCTCGCCTGAACCTCCGCCTTTTCAACCCCTCTCAGCATGATTCTCGCATTTAGAAGTCCGCCTGTTCTGGAGACGCTGAACATCATCGCAAAGGAGGGTGTCTGGCTAACGCTGGGTGACAGATCCTACGCGAGGAACGCTTCGAGCTTGAACCCCTTCCAACGCAGGCGAAACAAACGCATCTTCTCGTCGGCCTCGGTCGCTGTGGCTCGCGCCAAGCGCGCGTCCGCGAGCGCGCCTCCCGCGGGCGCCCCTCCGCGAAAGTGCGCCCGTCGCCCGCGGGCGTCGATCTGTCCATTTCGCCCGACTGGAAACTGGCTTCGCGCGAAGAGGCCAAGTGGTGTCCGTTCTGCGGGAGGCGCTGAGTTCCGGTTTGACACCGCCGCGGCGACTTGGCCAACTGCGCTCGCAACGCAGATCTCATGCCCATGCGCATTGCGCGCGACGGTAACATCAGAGAAGGCAGCGACTGGCGCGTCGGAGCACTCGCCGTCCGGGCGACCCTCGGGGCGCAGCGCGTTCGCCCGTGTCGCGTCGAGCAGACCCAGGTCTGTGGACCCCTGCCCACTGGCCCAAGTCTGCCAATACGGCGTCGCGGCGGCAATGGCCCCCCAGGCGCCGCTCGGGGCCGCCGCCGCGCTGCCCCGCCCCCCCCCCCCCCCCCGAGGCGAACTCGCCCCTGGTGGGCGCCGGCGGATCTCTCGAAGCCACGCGGAGCACTCCGGGCGCGCCTCCAATCGCGGCGAACAGGTGGGCTCACCAGGCGGGACGATGCGCGCTGAATGCCCGCGGTGGTTTATTTGGACAAGCACAATAACACAAATAAGGCTCCGCATTGTTCAACGCTGAAATGTGCGCGGGCGGCGATGTGTCCGCGCATTCCAGAGTGGAGGGCCGGAGGAGCTGCGCAGGCGATGTTTGGCGCGAAAAGCCACCCGATGGCTTGAGCATGGGCGTCGGCGCCGCATGGGGCACCGTCGGTCTTCTGAATGCAAAAACAATCCATAATGCGTGCGTCGCCGAGCGATACCGCAGCCGCGCCGCAGGAGATGGGGGCGCGGGGGGAGAATGCGACGAGCCCGCTAGAACTCCGCGGTCGACCCCCCCGAAACACTGCGAAACCGACTGCTCCAGGTTGAGGGCCGCCCATGCAACCCATCAAAACTACAGGTTCAAGTGGGGCGCTGGGCTGTCCGATGGGATCTTCCAGCGCCGTATCGCAATCCAACTGCATTTGCCAATGGACAGCGACTTCGGCCCGGTCAGGTGCCCCCAAAAAACTTGGGCCGCAAATCCTCTGAGACAAGCCCAGCTGAAAGGGCCTCATCAAGCGCAACAGTAATTGCATGAGAAGTGCTCGAGCAACGCGTCAGGCGGAACAAGGGGACAGGGCCCGCGTTGAACACTGGCAGCCAACTTCGGGCATCAAGGTTACGCCTGGCACGAAAGGGCCACGACCGTTGGGGTCGCGAAAGCTGGCCATAGCGCACCCATAACTCAACCGACGGACGCTCTCCGCGAAGTCGGAGGCCATGGCCGTGGAGGGAAAAGCGAAATAAACACTCCTCTGGGAGCGTCATGAGCGCGGGCACGGTTGCGCGCGCCTGCGCTGACGTGGCGCGCGCCGCCGCAATCCCGCGAGCGGCGCTGCCCAGCCGTGGTGCCACAATTCGGTTTTCGAGTCGTGTCACAAGCGGACGAAGATTTTCGTCGAGACTTGCCTCAGCAACCACAACTGCCCGTTGTACACCCCTTCCCCCCTGGAGTTCGATCATAGACGCAAGTGGGCGCCAATTTCATGCGCGTCCTTCTGCGCAGGCAGCTGGCGAAACACGTGACTAGTAACTGGTACTTGAGTACCAATTACGACCTGCTGTTCCTGAGAAGTTGCATGGGTTTCGTCGAACTTGGACGGCATGTCCTGCAAATGCGGGCCTTGGGCTGTAATGTGCCGCCCAATCCCGCGAGCGTTGGGTCGTCTTGGAGTGGCCAAATCAGGGCAACTGTCTCCTTGGAGTGGCTACCCACCACCTGCTGTATACTTGCCAAATCGATTGCCATGGCGTATCAGAATGCTGACGGGCTAACAGCAAATGCGCAAACTTGGGGCACATGTCTTCACAACCGCTAGGTTCGCGGGACTCGGACCTGGCCTTCAATTGCGGACAGCGCCAGGCCACCGCCTCAAACTTGAGCCCGCAGTCGGAAGAGAACTGTATATACATATATATATATATATATATATATATATATATATATACATGTGTGCATGTTGACACACTTGCGGCAACACTTCGGGTAATCAGGACATTGGGGGGTTGGGAAGAAAACGCAGCTGGCAAATGCGCTGGGCGTGATGATGACGATATTGGTGGCGCGCCCCCGAAGTGATGACGACGCGTGATGGCGATGTTGCGCCGCGAGGTGATGCCACTGCCGACTACGTTATCCATCTCACCCGACCGATTTCACTATCGACCTCACGGCCAATCGTAGTATCGATGGGTCCAGCGATCGGTCCCGATAGCGATATCATACTGCGTGGTGCTGGGTACGGTCAAGACACCGTCGGCCTCACGATCGACCTCACGGTCGCTTGCACGGTCGACGACGCAACTCTCGATCCGTCTAGTAATATTTCGGCCGTGCCCGCGATGGCTACAACTACCGATCCCACTATAGACGTCACTATCGACCCAACTATCGATCTCACTACCGATCCCGCCACATCTCGGTCGTTACCGATACCACTATCCACATCACTATCGATAGGGACACCACGGCGGGACACCGCGGGACACCACTGGACACCACGGGACATCACTTGGACACCACCGGGACACCGCGGGACACCACGGGACGCCACGGGGCACCGCGAGTCACCATCGGGACACCATCGGGACACCACGGCGGGAAACCGCGGGACACCATCGGGACAACGCGGCATACCACGGCGGGACACCCCCAGCCACTGCGCGCCCACCGGAGGGCCGCACTTTTGCATCCGAATCGCCGTATCGACGGCGGGATCATTCCTCTCGCGCGTTTACGGCGAGACACTGCGGGACACCATCGGGACACCGCGAAACACCACGGCGGGACAAGGACAGGACTTTTGTATCCGAATCCCCCTAACGATGGCGGGATCATTCCTCTCGCGCGCCCACGAAGCTTCGCCTCGCCCGCATGCACGACGCGAAAACGAAACCGAAACCGATTTCGCGGGGGGGGGCACTCTCCGTTCCACTGAGATCTCAGCCCCCAACATCCTACCCATACCGCCGCCACTCATCGTCGCCACGGGTGGATTCGCTACGACAGTCTCGTCATATCGCACCTTGGGAGACGTCTGGGGAGTAGTGTCATCGGTAACATGTTGCCTCCCCAAACATGGCTATGGATGCTGTTGTTGATGATGATGATGATGCTGATGCTGATGGTGATGCTAATGCCACCGACGCCGGCGCCGGCGACGGCGATGATTATGATGACGATGGGGATGATGACAATGATGGTGATGGGGATCAGTACGAGGAAGTAACGGAGGAAAAATCCAATCCTCAACTCCCCCGGTTCCTCCTCCCCCACTCTCCTCCTCGGCCTCCTCCCTCTTTCTACCCTCCCGCTACGTAATCCTCCTCACTCCTTGCTGTCGTCCATCCTCCTCCTCCTCCACCTCCAACTCCTCCTCCTCCTCCTCCTCCTCCTCCTCCTCCTCTTCCTCTTTCTTCTCACCATCCGTCGAGACCTTCGCAACCACGAGGTGCAAGGAGAGCATCCCCTCACCCTGCCCATGAAGCTTCGCCTCGCCCGCATGCACGACGCGAAAACGAAACCCAAACCGATTTCGCGGGGGGGGGGGGGCACTCTCCGTTCCACTGAGATCTCAGCCCCCAACATCCTACCCATACCGCCGCCACTCATCGTCGCCACGGGTGGATTCGCTACGACAGTCTCGTCATATCGCACCTTGGGAGACGTCTGGGGAGTAGTGTCATCGGTAACATGTTGCCTCCCCAAACATAGCTATGGATGCTGTTGTTGATGATGATGATGATGCTGCTGCTGCTGATGCTGATGGTGATGCTGATGGTGATGCCAATGACGCTGGCGACGGCGACGGCGACGACGATGATTATGATGACGATGGGGATGATGACAATGATGGTGATGGGGATCAGTACGAGGAAGTAACGGAGGAAAAATCCAATCCTCAACTCCCCCGGTTCCTCCTCCCCCACTCTCCTCCTCGGCCTCCTCCCTCTCTCTACCCTCCCGCTAATCCTCCTCATTCCTTGCTGTCATCCGTCCTCCTCCTCCTCCTCCACCTCCTCCTCCTCCTCTTCCTCTTTTTTCTCACCATCCGTCGAGACCTTCGCAACCACGAGGTGCAGGGAGAGCATTACCCAACCCTGCCCATGAAGCACAAGCGGACATCGACCCTGAATGTATCGATTGATTCATTCGCCTGTCCTCAAGGCTCCTCCTCCTCCTCCTCCTCATTCTCTTTCTTTCCCCTTTCCTCTGCCTCCCCTCCTCAACCCTCTCTCTGCGCTGCCCCTGCCCTCCCGAGCAAGCCGAGGGACCGCGCCTCGCCACGATCTCCGCCACGACGCCCCCGGGGCCCCGTCGACCCTCAGGCGGGCTCCGCGAACTGCTCGCCGAACTTGTCCACGTCCCGCTTGTCCTTGGGCAGGCTCAGGTGAAGGGGCCCTGGGACACGCAAGTGGATAGACACAGATAACCGGACTCCGCATCTCTTCCCATGTCTTCCGGGTCTTTGTCTCCCACCCCCACTTCCCATGTGTTCCCTATTTTCCAGGGGAGTCGAGGATTCACTGTGTCTGTGTGTTTTGGTTCCCTCCGGAGCAGGGCTCGACGGACGGCCCGCGCACCCGAGGGCCGGAGCATCGGAAGGCATCGAGGCGCAGGCTCCGGAGGGAACGAGGCGGACGGAGGCCCGGAGGCCCGCGGGCCGAGGGGGCCCGCGGGCCGAAGGCCGAAGAGATCATCGAAGGGATCGAGGTCTCCAAGGGCTCGAGGTCTCGAAGGGCTCGAGGTCTCGAAGGGCTCGAGATATCGAAGAGGCCCCGGAGGCTCGAAGGCCTCGAGGCCTCGAGGGGATCCTTGGAGGCTCGGAGGGCTCGAGGCCCCGGAGGCCCTGGCGGCTCGAGGGGCTCGAGGCCCCAGAGGCTCGAAGGCCTCGAGGCCTCGAGGGGGCTCCCTGGAGGCCCGAGGGCTCGCCTCGAGGGCCCACGGCTCTCCCCGCGCCCGAGGCGCCTCGCCGCCTTCCGCCGCCCCCCTCCGGCGCGCGCTTGCGGGGAGAGAGCCAGGCCGTGGCGGCCTCCGCGCCACCTCCTCCTCCTCCGCCTCCTCCTCCTCCTCTCCTCCTCCTCCTCCTCCTCCCTCCTCCCTCCTCCCTCCTCCTCCTCCTCCTCCTCTCCTCCTCCTCCTCCGCCCTCCTCCTCCTCCTCCTCCTCCTCCTCCTCCTCCCGCGCCAGCGCGCCCGCGCGTGCGCGCCTCTCGGGCGCGTGCTTCCGCGGCGCCTCGCGCGCGCGCCTCTGCCTCGCGAGGTGGCCCCGCGGGTCGAGTCGGGCGTGCCCCCAGAAAGGCCAAAAGAGATTCCAAACATAGTCCCCAGACTATTTTTGGATTTTGTTTTGCTTATTTTTGGGGTATGTTTTATTCTTCGTCGAAAATCCCCATGGGGACAGGCCCGACTTAACCCAACGGGCTCCTCGAGGGCTCCTGCCGGGGAGCCGATAGACACGCCCAAGCGACGCTGCGGCCTCGCGCGCGTCTGCCCCGCGAGGTGGCCCAACGAGCTCCTCGAGGGCTCTTGCCGGGGAACCGCTAGACACGCCCGAGCGACGCTCGGCTCTGCCAGCAGCAGTCCCGAGCCACGAGGCTGAGGATCGGGCGTGCGCCGCGGAAAGCAGGAGGCATCGGGGGTGAACACCCGTGGCGGATTGTCGTGTCCTCGCCTTTCCAGGCTTTGGACGCAAGACGGCCCAAGATGCCCCCAGACGGCTTAAGATGGCCCCAAGACGGCCCAAAAGGCTCCCAAGACAGCCCAATAGGGCCCCAGGGGGGCCCAAGAGAGGCACCAGATGAGGACCACGAATCGACATTTCGAGCCCTTCACCCCAAGATGGCATCCGAGACCGCCAGCAGGCCCCCAAAAGGCCCCGCACAAGCTCCAGGAGGCCCCCACCCAAGAGGCCCAAATCAGGCCCCGAGAGGCCCCCAAGAGACCCCCGAGAGGCCCCCAAGACACTCCAAAACCGAATACAAGAGTCTTCCGAGAGTCCTCCCAAGAGATCCCCACATGCATCCCAGAGGCCTCTGATCTACAACCCAGGCACGATACGGACGGACCGAAGACCACTAGTTTTGGTTGCCGAAGGCTGTGCTTGTGCTGCGACCGCTGCCTGCGAAGAGTCTCGGGTACAACTCATGTGTAGGGAGGGTGGGTGGGAGTGAGCGGGACAGCTCGAGGCTTTCTCGTTGGAAGTTTTCTCCTCCCCCCCCTTCCCCATGGGTCTGGACGGGAGGGCCCCAGAGGGTCCTTCTAGATCCAATGTAGCTTCAAGCTGCCTGCAGACAGCCTTCAAATTTTCAACATTGCATCCAACACGCCTGTCATAGGCTTCGAGATCGCCGCGAGACGGCCCCACATGGCCGTTTGGCCTCCCAGCGGTGACTCCAACAAGCCCAATCCCATGCACAACATAAGATCTGCTCGAGCGTATGTCGTGGTGGTTTCGATTTTGATGGTTTTCTGATGCCTCAATACGACACCGCGATAGCAACATACATCATCGATAAGTCCGCCGACCCTGTCGGCGTGTGCGAGGGGCTTCCTCGTTCGAGTCGTCGTCGTCGTCGTCTCCTCGTCGTCTCCGTCGCGGTCACGGTCGTCTCGTCGTCGTTTCCGCCGTCCCTCCTCTCTTTCCCTGGGCCCTCCTCTGACGCCGTTGTAGTTTCGAAGGGAAGCCCCTGCCCTTTGATCCCTTCCCCGCGCGGGGGGGGGGTCCGGGGCGGGTAATAGGGGGGGGGTCCGGGGAGGTCGCCACCCGGATTCGTTTTCCTCCCGGGCGGCCCGGAAATCTCCAATAGTCCCAAACTGAGCCCAGAATGCTACATACGGCGCGCAATAATTACGGCCAAGAGAGCCCCAACTCGATCCAAGATCGCCTCAATACGCCACAGATGATCCCGAGACGGTCCAAGAAGCCTCCCAGCCGTCCCAGGGAGCCTCCAAGAGCACCCCCAAGAAGCCTCAACATGCCACATCCATAGATTTCCCATACGAAAGCGTTCACTTTCAGCATGTACGACTGCTCGGCCTTCACCGCGGTCACTTCAGTCCGAGACGCCCCAAAGACAGCTCCAAGACGGCTCAATAAGCTCCCAACGGTCGCCCAAGACGGCCCAAGGGATTCCCAAGACTGGCCAAAGAGGGCCTTCACAAGGGCTCAAGACGGGAAGCCCGAAACGACAATTCGAGCCTGGCGCCCCAACGAAGCTTTCAGGAGACCCCTTACGCCCCCAAGAGGCCCAAGGAGACCCCCAAGACGTTACCAAGAGGCCCCAATAGGTCCCTAAAAGGTCCCGAAACGACTCCCTCCTCCTCCTCCTCCTCCTCCTTCTCCTCCTCCTTTCCCCTCCTCCGCCCCCCTTTGCTCCCGAAACGACTCCCTCCTCCTCCTCCTCCTCATCCTCCTCCTCGTCCTCCTCATATCCTCCTCCTTCCCTCCTCCTTCCCTCGTCCTCCTCCTCGTTTTCCTCCTTCCCTCCTCCCTTCCCCCTTGCTCCCCCTCCTCGTGTCTTTCCTCGCCCCCGGGAACCAGGCAGCCTCCAAGAGCCCCTTCCTACTCCCCTTTCTCCTCCTCCTATTCCTCCTGTTCCTCCCCCTCCTATTCCATCTCCTCCTCGTCCTCCTCCAACTCCTCCTCCTTCTTCTGCTCCTCCTCCTCCTATCCCCCCTCCTCCTCCTATCCTCCTCCTGCTCCTCCTCCTTCCTCTTCCTCCTCCTCCTCCTCCTCCTCTCCTCCTCTTCCTCCTCCCTATCCCTATTCCTATTCTATTCCTCCTCCTCTCCTCCTCCTCCTCCTCTCCTCCTCCTCCTCCTCCTCCTCCTCCTCTTGCTCCTGCTCCTTCTCCTCCTCCTCATGCTTCCCCTCCTCCCTCCTCCTTCTCCTCCTCTCGCTTCTCCTTTTCCTCATCCTCTCCTCCGTCCCCCGTCATCCTCCCCCTTCTCTTCTTCATGATTATTATTCGCCTCCTAATCTTCTTTGTCCTCCTCTTCCTCCTCCTCCTGCTCCTCCTCCACGTCCTCCTCCTTCTCTTCGGTCTCATCTCCCTCATCCTTTCTCTTCCTCCTTCCCCTCTTGCTCCCTTGTCCTCCTTCTCCTCCTCCTCCTCCTCCTCCTTCTCCTCGTCCTCCTCCTTCCCCCTTCTCCTCCTCCTCGTACTCCTAATCCTGTTCCTCCTTCTTCCTCCTCCTTTCCTCCTCCTCCTCCTCCTCTCCTCCCTCCTCTGCTTCTCTCTTCATCGCCTCTGTCCACCCCCTTCCTCCCCCTCCTCTTCTTCATCCTCCTTCTCCTCCTCATTTTCCTCGTCCTCCCTTCCTCCTTCCTCTCCTCCTCCGCCTCCTCCTCTTCGTACTCCTAATGTTATTCTTCCTCCCCCTCCTCCTCCTCCTCCTCCTCCTCCTCTCCCTCTTCCTCCTCCTCTGCCTCTTCCTCCTCTGCCTTTTCCTCCTCATCTCCTCCGTCCCCCTCTTCCTCCCACTCCTCCTATTCCTCCTCCCCCCTCGTCGTCTTCAGGGTCGGCGGCACCGGCCGTAAGGCCTTCGCAATAGAAAGAACGCAATGCAACAAGACGGGCACAACGGCTTCCAAGAGCGGCCCGGGTCGGCCCCCAGGGGTAATCTTTCTGACGCTGTTCCACGATGGCCTTGCCAAGTTGTTCCTCCATTACCTCCAATGCTTCTAGAACGGCCATAAGAGAGGGCTCCCAGAAGACCTCAACAGGGCTTCAATAATCGAATGTCTACATTGTTGGCTGCTGATATGTTCGTACCTCTTCGCTGCCTTTAAAGCAGCATCAATCATGAAGACTGTCGCTTCGTCCAAGCGGACGCAAGCTTAGGAAAGAAGATGCGACAGGGAATGTGAAGTGATGGGCCAGTGGCACGCCCCATGATGTGTGTTGCTACACGCTCCTACGCTTTCCTGAGCACGGCAACTCGCCTGGGGATCGTTTCTGGATGGGCTTGTCGGGGTCCGCGAAGAATCAACCATATCACTGAGATCGATGTTTGTTGGCGTTTGTCCCCATTGCAGGCACGAGGGGCCATGAGCGAAACAGGTGCTGGACCCATCTTTGTCGCCAAACATGGATTTTCACTCCGAATGCTCTGTTTTGCTAACAAATCGCAAGATGCCCGAAACATATCACAACTCACCGGAGTCGCTTTATACTTCTTCATCGTGAACGTAAGAGATCGAGAGCTGACACTTCAGACGCGCCACCACCGACGACAACGATTGCCGCTCCGAATCGATCCGAGATTCCTCCTTGCCGGATTCACGAGCTGCGCCCAGCCATGGCACGAGACCCTCAGGAGGCCCCCCAAACACACAACGACGACGCCGACGCCCGCATGCGCCGACGACGACGACGGGCAACAGCAACAGAGACATCAGCGCCCACAACACGCGACGACGCGGCAGAGGCGCCGAGGCGGCATCCCACAGCTCGTAGTTCACGCAGAGCTGCAGGACCTGGCCAGCGCCCGGCCCGCAGACCGCGGGCCGCCCCCCCAGCAGACGTCGCCCCAGGCAGACCACACCGCCGGGGCGACGGAGCAGCCCTCCCGAGGCGCGGCCCGAAAAGCAGCAGCGGAGGCACTTCTGTTTTCTTGGGGGGGGGGGGGCGCGCGCGCGCGCCACGGCGAGGGCGAGCAGGGGCGCGCTCTTCCCCCGAAGGCTGGTGAGCTGCGAAGCACAGCTCGGCGGGGCCACTGAGGACCACATCTCTCGAGTGGGGAGGCTCGGCGCGCGCACCGGGGGGCGGTGCTGGCAGCACAATGCACACAGCCAGAGTCTTGCCATGCAAGCCAGGGCTCGAGCTAAGTGCGTTCGGTTATCGTTTAGTTGTCGTTGTCCATGAGGTGTATATTCTTCGTTTCCGCCTTTGCTGCGTAACGACATCAAAAAGAAAACGGCCCACGGAATTGCCAAAACACCGTTAAGCTTGAGCCCTGATGCATGTCTCTTTGTTCTTTTTGTTCGGGGGGTCTCTCGCCAAGATCACTTGAAGGATGGCTACCGTGGAAGCTGCAGGCGCCTCGCTCATAATGTTCGACTTGTGCGAACCTCTGAACTACAACTGATTCACATGTCACTGATGGTGTGCGGCGGGTGGTTACTGGCACATAATTGCATATGGCGACAAACAACAATCACCATATGCGCCGGGCGAACTTCTGCATGAAGGCACGGCAGATGAGAGCCACTGATGGCTCGTTGCTGAGACCTTTCGCCAGAGCCTCCCGCTCTTCTGAAAGCATGTTAGGCCATGCCCGTGGATAGTAGGAGCCCGCATCCGCTAATTTACTACCGTGCTGCACGCCCATCGAGCCCCTTGCCAGCGCTGCTTCCAGACCGAAGCCGATGTCAAACAATGCAGTTGTTTCTGGCACGTAGCGTATGTTATCCGCCACCGTGCCCTGAGGCACGAGTAAGAGCTTCCAGGCCTCTGAGTTCTTCGTAACGAATATGAAGTCGGGCGTGTCCACCTACTGGGGGATTTTGGACGAAAAATAAAGAGTCCCCAAACAAACTCCCGAAAGATCAAAAAATGTCAAAAGATCGTCCCCAGACTATGTTTTGACAATTTGTGGCTATTCCCCCTGTCGAGGGACAGGCCCGACTTAAAACGAGTACAACATATTAAATATACGAGCAGGGGCCGAGTGGTCAAGACTTCAAAATCGTCTTGGCGCCCCGAGATACTCGTGCGGTCGGTTGCGTGACTTTTCCAAGGGCAAGATGATCTCCAGATGGGCTGAGAGGGCCTCGAGCAAGACGGCCCAAAAGGCCCCGAACCTCGCTCCAAGACGGCAGAAGAGGCCCGTAAGAGCGCCTCTGGATGGCCCCAAGACGACCCAAGAGGCTCCCAGGACGGCCTACCAGGGCAACAAGGGAATGGGGAATACCTCCTCCTCCTCCTCCCTCCCTCCCTCCCTCCTCCCTCCTCCTCCTCCTCCTCCTCCTCCTCCTCCTCCTCCCCCTCCTCCTCCTCCTCCTCCTCCCTCCCTCCCTCCCTCCCTCCCTCCCTCCCTCCCTCCCTCCCTCCTCGCCCGATGGCCCCGGAGACCGCCACCATATACCCTCAAGAAGTCTCGCACAAGCTCCAGGAGACCACAGAGGGGCCCAAACCGGGCCCCTAAGAGTCCCCCAACCCAATAATCCCCCGAGGAGCCCCAGAAACACCCATGACCGAATCCAGTAGTTTCGCGTGCCTTGGAAGCGCCTAGGGCGTTGATTCATAGTTTCCAACTCACGTCTTGTGAATCAAGAGCGGGGACCTGGAAACGATAAAAACCGAACCCGGGAACTGTGCCAAAACGTTTTCGCACGAACATGTGGAAACTGTGTTAAAATGAATCGTCGCAAACAGGAAACGACAAGAACAAACGCCCCCCATGAAGCTATAAAACGACGGTGTGGTGAACTTTGGGCACAGCACGAGAGTGCCGATGAGAATGCATACGGGGCGGCGCAGCGGGCGTCAGCAGCAGCAGGCAGTAGCAGCAGGCAGTACAGCGCAGGTTTTAATACATAGGATGTTTCTGAAATGTAGAATTTTTAATGCAGAATTATATATATATGTGTAACATTTTGTGCGTGAGCTCCTCGCTGTTTTTGATACTAAATCCGTGCATTTTTAATACATGATCCGCACGCGGAGCATGCATTGAACACGGCGCTGTGGCAGCACCAGGCAGCACGGGAGGACGCTGGCGGCTGCAGCGGGCAGGAGGTGCAGCTGTCCGACCCGCAGAAGGGGGGCGCTTGAAGCGCGTGGAAAACTTAGTGGGAACGTATTGTCGGGGATGGGCAGACCTCCCTTTAGTAAAACGTGGTTTAGTGAAAACGACCTGAGGCCCAAACCTGGCGGGCGCAGGACTGGAAAATAACGGCCACGGCGCCCTCTCGAGAACCGAAAACGGACAATTCACTAATCGACGTGTCACTGTTGGGGGTTCTGTCCACCCCCGATATTGGAAACGGTCTCAAACACGCAACTGCGACCCATGGTCAATGGGGGGGACGAAACCATTGAGGATGTCGTCGCCGCCGTGGCCGCCGTACGACACCAACGCCGCCGTTATGACACCGACGACGTCTCCAGCTCTGGCGCGCACTCCCAGGGGTGGGACAGCGACTGACAGGCAACGCACGGTAAGAGCTCGACACTCTCTCCAAAAAGGCTTGTCTGGTGCACCTGCTGCCCGCTGCTGCCGCCAACTCCATGCTTGATCGTGTCTGCCATTCCCTGCTGCGCGCTTCTACATGCTGCATGTTGGTGCATTATTACCGATTGGTGATTGCCAATGCGCGCGCAGACAAAACAATACAATATGCCAAAAGGGCAAGTTACGAGGCACAATTGGAAACGATGCAATTATCCTGAGGAAGGACCCAACCACATGAAGTTGTGAGTGCCGCGGTGTGGCCATCGCTTTCGGTGGAGCTCCATATGGGGCCACGAAGCGTGTGAGAGGAGTGCCGGAATGGGCGGATGGCCGCATGCGGACCCTGTCTCTGCGGCCTTCGGTGGAGCTCCCTATGGCGCCACGAAGCGTGTGCGGGGTGTGCCGACGTGAGCAGGGGGACGCATGCGGACCCTGCCACTGCGGCCTTCGGTGGAGCTCCCTCTGGCGCCAGGAAGCGTGTGAGGGGTGTACCGAAATGGGCGGGTGGACGCATGCGGACCCCGTCACTGCGGCCTTCGGTGAGGCTCCCTCCTATGGCGCCACGAAGCGTGTAAGGGGGTGTACCGACACGGGCGGGGGGCTGTATTCGGACCCTGTCACTGGGGCCTTCGTCGGAACTCTCGATGGGGCCACAAAACGTGCGAGAGGTTTTCCGAAATGGTGCACATGCGGGGAGCAGAGGCACGATACTGACGATGGCGATAATGGTGTCACTGCTGCTGCTGCTGCTGATGCTGGTGATGATAATGATAATGATGCTGATGCTGATGATGATGACGATGATACAGATGAGGACGATGATGAGGAGTACGCATATGACGATGCCAAGTATGGTGATGCTGCTGCTGCTGCTGCTGATGATGATGATGATGAGGACGAGGGTGAGGAGGATGATGTCGACGATAACGATGACGATGACGTCCATGTCGACGTCGACAATGACGATGCTGATGATGATGGTGATGCTGCTGATGATGATGCAGATGCTGATGCTGATGCTGATGATGATGATGATGATGATGATTCTCCCGCACGCAGCGCAAGCGATCAGGTCCCGGAGGCGGGCGCGCGGCGCGCGCGCGGCGACCCGTAAAGGATGACGGGGCGCCGCGCCCAAGCCGCGCGGCGCCCTCAGACGACCTCGTCCAACGAGGCCATCTGGACGGCCAGGTGGCCGTAGCAGCGCCGCAGGCCTGCCTGAGTAAGGCGGGGAGGGGGGGAGGGGGCCGAGAAGCTGCAGGACCTGAACGGGCGCGAGCGGCAAGGAGAATAGAGAAGCGCATTCTCCCGCACGCAGCGCAAGCGATCAGGTCCCGGAGGCGGGCGCGCGGCGCGCGCGCGGCGACCCGTAAAGGATGACGGGGCGCCGCGCCCAAGCCGTGCGGCGCCCTCAGACGACCTCGTCCAACGAGGCCATCTGGACGGCCAGGTGGCCGTAGCAGCCATACCCAGGCTCAAAGCCCTTGCGAAGTGACAAGGTTTTGGCGGGCGGCCGCGAGCAGAAGGGGCCACGCAGTGGGGCCACAGTTCAGAAAGGAAGCGACAAGGAAGTCGCTCGCGCCATCGAAGTAGGTGACACGGGCCCGAGCGGCATCAGGCAAGGCGGAAAGCATCGCGGCGGAAGCATCGTCGTGCAAGAAGCGCTCCGCGCTAGACGCCTGGCGCCAGCGACTACGCCAGAAGATACGACCAATATCTTCTGTGGCCGTATGAAAGTCTGTCGCGCCTGAGCCGCGGGGGCAAGCAGGGGTCAAGTGGAACCCCGCTGGCGTCTCGGCGAGCGGTACGCCTAACGCCAAAAGTAAATGGTTCCACCGAGTACGGAAGCCGCTTTGACCAAAGGTCGACAGAGGATCGGTGGGACCCAAATGCCGAAAGACCATCTCCAAAACCCGAACCACCGCTTTGTCAGAGCACCAGGCGTGCTGTGGCGGGTAAGACATGCTGCTCACTGGATCGGGAATGGTCATCCAAGCGTTGCCTGAGGACTCAAGGCAATCCGAAGGCAACAAAAGGTCACAGCGACGGGCTGACAGCAGCTCGTCGGGCTTCAAGGACATCGTGAACCCTGCCAGCAGCAAGGCGGCCATGACTGGCCAGTCCCAAGTGAAACAAACTGCCACCATAGCGCGCAAGAGCGCTCGTGGCATTGGCGGCCGAAGGCGAGGTGGCTGAGACCGCTTCCAGGCCCTCGCCACTCCCCACGCCTCGGTGAGAAAGGGCTTCCAATGAGGGAGACGTGCCTGGACGCCTATGATCGCGTGCACCAGGATGTTGAGCGGGAAACCTGCGTCGTGCAGCCACACGCCGAACGTTGCGAGGAACCTCGACAGCAGGATCCCACTACGATACAGCGGAAGTGGCGCCACCCCTGCGTCCTCGGCGCACCACAATTCGAACGCGTAGAGAGCTCTTTTGCGCCGATCGCCGGCCGAAGTCAGAACAGCGCCTGACCAGGGAGCGCTGGGAGGCTCCGTCTCTGCCGCCCTGCGGCGGCGGCGGCGCGCGGGGTGGGGGACTCGCCGAGGCCAGGCAAGGGTGGCACTCTCGTCGCGATGCCGCGCCGGCTCAGCCTCGCTGTGCAAGCCCGTACCAACCCTGGCCTCCGCCTCGGCGGCGCTGTCCACCTCCGCGAGGGCAGTTGGCGCTGCCACAGGCGAGGGCGAGTACGCCGCCGCCTCAGGGAATCCAGCGGAGGCGGCCTCTCTGACGCAATCAGCAAGACGAGAGCGGGCGATGCGCATCGCATCCTTGCGCCGCTCGAGCTCGGCTAAGAGCGTCTGCATTCGCTTCGCCAGCTCTCCCGCGCTCTCGCCAGTCTCTTCGCCTGTTCCCAGCATAACCTCGGTGAGAGCGGCCTCGGCAGCGGCGACCGAGGATAGGAATCGCGCGCGAGCGCGCCGGTCGGCACGCGCGCGCCGCGCAACCGCGGCCGCTGGGCCAGCGACTCGGCTGGTGCGCATCGCAACCGAGGTAGCGCACGCCCCGTCTTGGGGCAGGCCTCGAGCCGCGCGCGCAGAGGGCTCCAAGGAGTCGAGAAGGTGTGGCGCAGCCGCCAACGCGTCTGAGCCCTTCTCGTGCGCGGCTCCGCTAGGTTGGGGGAGATCCGCGCTATCAACGGGCGAGTCCACCGACAGAAGTGCGGCGCGAGGCGCGGCCGCGGGGCCAAGAGACCTCGGACTGGCCCCGGCACGGGGCGCGGCCTCAAGCATGGCGAAGGAGGCGGCGGCGGGCCCCGAGGCCGCGGGTATGCGCGCAAGCGCGTTCGGCCGCAATCGATCCGCAGGAACCCGCATGGGTGCACCGTCGACGCGTAATGCTGGTGGCGCACTGGCGGCGCGAGCAGGAGGGCCCACGCTGATCCTGGCGCCCCGCGCCGAGAATGCGCCAACCGGCAAGCTCCCGGAGCTCGCCGAGCCGGCGACCGTGGGCGGGTCGCGAGCTCCGGAAGCGAGGTCGCAAGCGGGGTCGCTGCCGGAGCCGCGCGGCGGCGGAGCGGCCGCGAAGCGGGCGGCTGGGCCAGCCGAGCGGGTGCTCGCGCGAGCGCCCCGCGGCGGCGGTGCGCGGCGAGAGCCCCGCGGCGACGCCACTGGCGGCGCGTCCTGCGAGTCCGACTGGCGTCGCGGGGCGCGGTCGGAAAAAGTATGCGGAACGCGGGCGCCGTCCCCCGGCGCAAGCGGCGCGTCGCGCCACTTCGAGGTGCTGCCGAGCCGGGCGCTGCTGGAGGGGGCACCGGGCGCGCCTGCTCCAAGGCCCGGGCTCCAGGAGCGCGAAGGCAAAGGCTCACGCCCCTCGTCCGCCGACGCGGCGGCGCGATGGCGCGCGCAAGGCTGGCCCCACAGCGCGAAATTGGCAGTGCGCCTGGCCCTACGACCCGGGGGCGGCGCGGCCGCGCCAGGCGCCGAGAGCAGCGCCGCGGGCGCACGAGCAGCGCGCGCACGACGGGGGCGCTCAGCGCGAACCGTTTCCGCTGGACGAGCTGGCCGATGGCGCCTTCCGCGCGAAGAGCAGGGCGCCGAGGGAGTCCCAGAGGCGGAGGCCCCGAAATCCGGCCGTGCTCCGCCCAGCTCGGGCTGCAAGCACTGGCAGGCGCCGGCGGCGCGCCCGTCTGGCCACGGCCGCGCTCTTGCATATAGGCGCGGGCCCGCACGAACGCCTCCGCGGCAAGTCCCGTGCTCCCGTTCCTGGCAAGGTAGGGTTCCCGCTCCCGGCTGGCAACGAGAAGCCTCGCCAAGCAGGAGCGACTTCGCGTCGCAGAACCTGGGCCAGAGGGGAGAGGCGTCCGCGCGGTCCGATGCGGACAATGGGCGATGGCGCGCCCTGTCCGGGCGGTGCGGCGTGGCCAACCGCCGGAACTGGCGTTCCATGGCCGACCGGTCGGCACCCGGTTTGAGCTGAAGGAGCTCGCGCGCCGTCCGCACCTTTGCAACCTTGGCGGGTCGCTTGGGATCGGTCCGGGCGGCGAGCCTCGGCCTGGCCGCCGAAAGCTGGGCGGGCGCGCCGGGCGGGCCAGCGGCAACGGGGGCCGCACCCGGCCTGAAGGGCGCTTCGAAAGGCGACGCGCCCTGGGAGGCTTCATGGGGAAGCGCGGAGAGCTCAGCGGCACCTTCGGCGCTCCTTCCCCCGAGGCATCCGCCGCCCACCGCGGGAGAGGCGTTCCGCCTAGGAATCTCTGGAGCCTCGGCTTGCGCTGGGTCGGGCTGCGGAAGCGTGCCGGGAGCTTCGAGAAAAACCGGCGCCTCGACCCCAGTTGCGGCGGCCGCGCTTGCAAACCATGCGTCGGCCGCGGGGGCGGGCGAGAGAGGGGGACGTGCCGCCAGACCATGGGCGGCCCGGGCATTCCCCCGCGCAAGGAGCCCCTGTGCTAGGACTAGCGCGGCGAGCCGTCCCCATAGGCAAGTGGGGTAGGGAGAATGCGCGTCAGCAAGTGCGACCCAATCGAACCTACCGAAATCGCCCGCCTCAGCGTCGACCAGCCACGCAGGAGCCTCCCTGGAGGGGGGGCGCACAGGCCGATTCCTGGTGGGGTCATCCGCCCTGTGGACGTCGGTGGGCACATAGAGGCCACCCATGTATAAGCCACCGCTCAAGATGTAAGGCAAAGCCGTGCTGAGGACATGGGAAAGCCCTGGAGAGCTGCTGCGACCGTGGGCGGCCGCGCCCAAGGCGACCTTAGAATCGAGCAGCACAGGGATCCGAGAGTCCGGCATGCGAACGCAGCAGTACTTGCACAGACTCTTGAAAACAGTGGCCTCCAGGATGTTGATGTGACGCGGCATTCGAAATTCCCATTTATAGGCCAGGCGGAAGTGCAGCGCTTCCGACAGTTCGCTTATCCAGTGCGGCGCGACTGGGGGCTCAATGGAAGGGAGCCCCAAATCGCGATGCAGCTGGGTGAGCTCGGGGCCTAATGGGACTCCCCGGTCCAGCACGGCAAGCAAACTTCGGTTGTGGAGGACCGTGTGCCACCCTCCGTGCTCAGACCGGCGCCACAACTCTTGGGAGAGATGTGGACTGATCGAGGAGCGGACCACTCCCCCCCAGCCGAGGGAGGCGTCCGTGCCGAACACTTCGGGGGAGTAGCCCGCGCGAAGGTCGGTAATGGCGACAAAGGCCAGGTAAGTGCAGGCTAGCAGCTCGTCGCGAACGGAGACGGGGAGCTCGTATTCGAACCCATCTTCCGTCGACAACGACGACAGGAAGTTGTAGACGTGCGTGAAAATCGACAGCATGGGCCTGCGAAAGAGAAACACTTGCACCCAACATCCGACGAGCGACGCTAGCACCGCGCGGGTCGAATGACCGAGGTACACTTGGATGAGGGTTAGCCGGCACAGGGCCACGGTGCGCACAAGAGGCGCGCACACGATGCCTATCCGACCCTCCACCTCGGCACCGACCACGACCTTATGAGTCGCGCCACGGGTCCGCTTACCAGGGTGCTGGACCAGCCCCACGCGAGGGTAGCCGCGGTCGCACGCAGCAAACACCTCCTTATCACGACGATTTGGGTCGTCGGGGCGGGGAGCTAGGCCATTCCAGGACAGCTTCTGGAAGCCCGTGTGATCGTCGATGTTCAACATCTCGACGAAATGGCCACGCGGAAACGGAGTCCTGTGCACAGCTTGCTCATGGGGGCGAAGAGCCCCGAAGCTGCGAAGGACACCCTCGTGCGCAGAGTTTGCGATTTCCACGGCCATGTTGTCGCCCATAGCCAGCGCGTTCAAGCACGGGGAAACATCCACGCCCTCGAGGTCAGGGCGCCACGCATTGAATGCCTTGAACCGCGCACTGGGCAGCCGCACGCGGAGGGCATTGCGCTTCGCTCGAGCTGGTGGCACCTTAAAGGTGTAATAGAACTCGCGTAAGTCATCGCATGACACCACCAACCACTCGCCTGCAGCGAGACCCATGCGGCAGAGCAGGAAACCCTGCCCAAGGCGCTGAGTGCTGGAAGAAATGCTCTGACAGCGACTGTTCACCACCGTGGGATTAAGAATCAGCCGATCGTACTCGCTGTCCTTGGGGACCCTGAACGCTCCGCAAGCCTCATCCCAAGCCAGGTCTGAGGTGGGAGTCAAGTACAGGGCGCCGCAGGAGTCCCACTTCCGAAGAAGCTCCCACAGCTGATCACGGTCCATGTGGACGCGGGCCCCCGGGAGGCCCGATGGCCACTCGGCCGACGGAAGACGCATGGTTTCGGGGTCGTGAAAAGCTTTGCGGACCCGCGCGTCGGCGAGGAAGGGAGTGGGATCAAACGTCGGAGAATAATCCCACTTGATGCGGGACGCCCTGACTCGGAGGTCGAAGGGCTCAGACTGGGTGGAGTCCCAGCCTGCCGCTGAAGCCAACGATCCAGGCACAGGAGGCGCGCTGGACGGGCATTGCCGCATGGGGGCGGGCACCTGGGAAGAGGAGGTGAAGGAAGCCTCGATAGCTGCAACATGGGTGGCCAGGCCATGGAGCGAGACTTCAGTGGCGTCGAACTTGGAGAAAGCCCGACCTAAGTCGCTCTTGCCGCCGCGGGCAAGGCGAACTGCGATCCGACACAACCGCTCGAGGCGGTCGCGAGTACCCTCCTGGCAGGGCGTGGCCGCTGTGCACACATGGGCCTCGATGGGAGCGAGGCTGGGATGGCCCAAGGTGAGCCAGTTTAGCGCAACAACGGCGTGCTGTGCTAAGGTGCGCGCTGCGCGCCTCAAGCGCCACCGCTCGCGCGCGCGACCCGTCAAGGTTACAGGAGGCGGCGGCAGAGAAGGCGCTGGAGGGCACGGCCAAGGATCGCGGGGAGGCGGCTCCAACACGTACGAGCCGTCCCGGGCCGACGCGCTGAGGGAGGTGCGGGTGAAAGACGACAGAGAACAACGAGCACCCATCCCAACCTGAGCTAAAGCAGCAGCCCAATGGGTGATATCGATGTTCGCGCCAGGAAACAGGCGCAGCAAGGCAGAAAGGTCAGCGACAAAGGGCGCGACCTTGGGAAAGGAAGGCGTGGTGCCGGTAGGTGCAGACGGCCTCGAATCCCCCGCGGACAAGTCAACGCGAGAGGCTTCGGAACTGGCAGCGGCCCCTGAGGACAGGTCAACTCGAGGGGCCGGTGGCACGGTAGTGACCCCGGAGGACAAGTCGACTCGAGGGGGGTTCCCACTGGCAACAGAACCGATGGAAGCGACGGGCGGTGCGCCTGAGTCCCCGTCGGAAGGGGCTTCGGCAGCACGGTGAAAATTGCCAAAATGGCCACTCGGCCCTGAAGGGGAGCCAGGGGTAGAGCGAGAGTCGCGACAGCGGCACGAACTCCTCCCTGCGGGGCCGCAACAGCATCGCTGGAGGAGCGCGTGCCTACTCTCACGGCCTCGCTCAGCCCAGGCACGCCTGGCAGCAGCAGCGTCGTCGCTTACAGCGACTCGCCGCTGCGTGAACCCTCGGCCGGTGCACGCAGGTCGCGTGCGTCCACCCCTGTGGTGGGATGCGCCGCCGTGGAGGGCGGCTCCACCGGCGGCCTGGGAGCCGGCGGAACGGGCGCGGCAAGGGCCTGCCGCCACCCGCACCAGGTCACGCGACACGGGGGGGGCTTGATCCCCGTGAGGAACCATGCGGTTCCGAGGTAGCCGCGGCCCCCCACCAGCTGGACGATGAACATGCACCGCTGCAGCGCCTCCCGCTGGCAGATGAAAGCCAGATCGAGAGCCCTCTGGGGCGCCTCGGCAGGCAGCCCCAGTGCGTCCCCTGCGACCCCCTCGGCGGAGCCGGCGACCGCAGCGGGGTCGGCCCGCCCAAGTGGCGGGGGGACGCGCGCGGGAGGGGCAGGCGGGAGCGCCTGCGGAGGGGCGTTCGACCGAGCCTTCCCCCACGCTGAGACGAGCGCCGAAGCTGGGGTCCCAGCGCGCAGCTGGACGCGATGAGGTGGCGCAGGTGCCCTGGCCAACGTGGCCGCGATCCCGAATGGCTGAAAACCCAGACGAACCGCCACGTCGGCGAAGGGCTGGAGCGCCTCTAGCCTCGCGGAGGGCGCCCCCAGAGCGACGCGAGGCACACGGCCGTGACGGCGGCTCCAGCCCTGGTGGGGGCAGGAAGCCTGGAAGACACGGCGAAGTGGCCATAGGACAGCTTTGCGGCGGCGTGCCCAAATCGCGAGCTGCGGCGGGGGCTGAGGGATCGGTGCGACCCGTGCTCTGTGGCGCCGAAGCAGCGGCGCCCGGCAGGCAGGTACCAGCTACCCCGAAACCATCTGCAGCAGCAGCAGAAACATGTCGCGTAGCGCCTGACAACAAGGGGGCCGACACTGGCAGGGACGCGGGGTCCGTCGACGCCGAGGTTGGATTCCCGAGTAGCCCGAGCGAGTGCAAGATGGCGTGGGCGCTCGCACGGGAGGCACTGACCGCAAGCGGCTCCCTTGGAGGCAGGGGTGAGGCCCCTAGGCAGGGGATCGCCGACTGCCCACTTCCGCTGTCAGGAAAAGGAAACCCAACCGCGGCGTCGGTCGCGCAACGGTTGTGCGGCGGCGGCACCCGAGCGCCCGCCTCCAGGCTAGCGAGGCAGGGAGATGGCCCCACCTGCCAGACCGCAGGGCCCGACAGCGCCTCAAACCCAGGTGGCGGGTGGAAGGGCAACACTGTCGAAGCGCCCCCTGGCGTAATCGCTGGCGCTAGTGCCGGCGGAAGCGCAGGCGTCGGTGCTGCCGCCGTCTGTGCTGGCGTCAGGGCTGGCGTCGGCGCTGGCCTCGGTGCTGGCGTAGGCGCTGGCGCTGGTGCCGGCGTAAGCGCAAGCGTCGGTGCTGACGCCGCCAGGTGCTGGCGTTGATGCTGACGTCGGTGCGGCGCTGGCGCTGGTGCTGGTGTAAGCGCACGCGTCGGTGCTGCCGCTGTCCGTGCTGGCGCTCGTGCAGGCATCGGTGCCGGCCTCGGCGCAGGAGGAGGCGCTGGCGCTGGTGCCGGCGTAAGCGCAGGCGTTGGTGCTGCCGCCGGCAGTGCTGGTGTTCGTGCATCAAAGCCAGGCGGTGGGCCCATCCGCCAAGCACGCGGCTGCAACGGCGACTCCAACCCAGGGGGGGGCCGGAAGCTGGCGCGAGTCGGCGAGGCGGCTCTGGGACTGCTCCGCGGTGGCCCTGTGCGCTCGGCACGCGTCTGTGACGGCGGCTCCAACCCTGAAGGGAGCTGGAGTCCCGAAAGCGAGGGCAAAGCTGCCTTGGGACCGTCTCGCGGCGGGGTGCTAAGCTGGTTAACTGCGGTGGCGGCTGGGGGAGCGGTACGAACCCCTCCCTGCGGGGCCGCAACAGCATCGCTGGAGGAGCGCATACCCACCCCCTCCAAACCGCCAGAATCCACAGCGTCCGCCGCTACAGTAGGCGGGGGAGGCACCGCGCGCGACAGCTCGTGGGTGATTGCCAAACGAACAGAGCTCCCGCCCCGCCTGGTTTCGACAACCGACGGCTCCGACCCTGGAGGGGGCCGAAAACCCGCGGGAGCGGGCGAGGCGGCCAGAAAACTTGCTCGCGGCGGGCGGCCAGACTGGTGAGCCAGGCCGACGGTTGAGTGGGCGGCACGACCCCTCCCCTGCGGGGCCGTAGCAGCATCGCTGGAAGGGCGCATGCCAACCCCCTCAAATCCGCTGGGTCCCGATCCGCCCGAAGGGCCCTGGGCGCGCGCGCGCCTGTCGTTGCCCACGCGAGGGAAACGATGCCGCGAACGGCAGCTGAGCCATGGCGAAGCGGCGACTGGAGGGGGAGGAGTAGAGGGGGAGTGGAGAAAGAGAGGGTCCACCGACTCCGACTCCTCCGTCCTGGACGCCGTTATCTTCGCGCCGGTGGCCTCTCCGCCTGTTGCCAGGCGGGCGGTGTTCCGAGAGGCGGCGGCGACACTCGTGGCGCGAGCAATAGACCGTTCGGCGGCGGGCGGGCTCGACCCTTGAGTGGCGCCGGCAACGGGCGTAGCGCGAGCACTCTTCTTCCGGGCCGATGGCGCGGCCTCCTCGTGATGCGAGGGAACTCCACCTCCTACTCCTCTCCTCAGATGGGCGTCCGCTCCGGGGTCCAAGGGGAAGAGGCAAGAGGAAGGAGGGGAGTTTTGTAGCGGCGAAAGGGAGGCAGGCGCCATCGGATGCCGAGCCTGCGGGACGGGGCTCAGAAGCCAGCGTCACACGAGCAGCAGCTGCGGCAGGCGCGGGAGGAACCCGCGAGCAGGTCAGACGCCTGCCTGGACGGCCTGGCTGGGGCCACGCCCAGATGACACGGGCGCGCACTGCCAGGGGGGCAGCGGCGCCCGAGCGGAGAGTGTGCACACTCGCCGCTGCCGGGTGCCCACAGGAGGCAGCCGGCCCACCCCCACCCGAGCTCTGACTGGCGGGGTGAAAGAGCGACCCCGAACCAGCCAGATCACGGAGGAAGCGTTGGGACCCCTGCCTGCGGCAGTGGCCCAAAGCAGCTCGTAGCCCAGCAAGTAGAACACCGCCGCGTAGGTGAAGAGGAACCTGCGCGGCGGTGGCAACCGCAAGCCCCCTGGCGCCCTGGCCGCGCGCGCGCGCGGCGGGGGGAGCGGGGGGCGAGAAGAGCAAGCTTGGGGCCGAGAAGCTGCAGGACCTGAACGGGCGCGAGCGGCAAGGAGAATAGAGAAGCGCATGATGATGATGATGATGATGAGCATCATGGTGATGACGACGATGATGATCATGACGATGATGATGATGATGATGATGATGATGATGATGATGATGATGGCGACGATGATAACGATGGTGATGGCGATGTTAAGGACGATGACGATGAGGACGCAGAATGGGAGTAAGGAGGGGGCAGCAAGAGGAAGGAAGGAGTGGACGCGGGGCGCTGTCAATTCAAAATGAGGACCCAACACCACAAAATGGATGGGAAAGATGAAGCTGGACAACTGTAAAACATGTTCCACCGGTTTGGCGTCGGAAACAATCAACAAAAACGTATCGCCACGGAAACCTGGAAAAGACTAAGCAACTGCAGCTGGAAACTATTGAAGCACAAATTTTAGAATGAAAGTTGGCAACTACAAAGAAACGCCCTGGGCGCTTCCAAGGCACACTAAGCAAATGGGCTTCCAAGAGGCTTCCCAAGAGATCTCCACAGGCATCACAAAGGCCTCTGACCTACAAACCGGGCACGGTGGCGGGATAGACAGAAGGCCACTCGATAGCGGTGCAGAGGAGCAGATGTCACATTATCTCTGAATGGTTCTGCCCTGTGGAATACTTCTCGAGATAGCAATATTGCATCGCCAGGGTCAACATCATGCACAACCTTTGATTGCTCAAAGTGGCGGTGGCATTCAGGTGACAAAGTGGCCATGTCGCACGTCTTCGAACCATCTGGGGACGTGATGGCAGCTCTGCACGTCTCAAACCAATCGTAGCTCGAGGATTTGGAAACGACTGCCAAACCACCACCGCTTGATGCTCGCATCGAGCTGAGAGCAATCCACACATTGATACCTGACGTATCATTGTCGAGCGCTGGCCAAAACCCCTTGTCGTCGACGTGCCATCCGCAACCCATGCGACGTGGGGATAAAGACATGAACGAATCTTTGAGAACACGCAATGGCATGTTTCCTCCGGTCAAGGCAGCAGCCGCACTGGGGGCCGCGGAACCAAAGGCGACTCTGGCGAAGGGCAGCTGCCGCTGCCATAATGCAAATGTCACTTTTGAATAGTATACTCCGAATAATCCGTCGAAAAACCAATGCTGCCGCTGTGTCTCAGCCTCTCCAGCCATTTGTGCGTCACGCAACACCTCCCCACTGATTAACTTGCGAACTACAAGAAAGCCGTCACGTTCAAAATCCTGCACACTCAAATTTGGAGCTGGCACTGGAAGCACGTCTGGGCCTATATGCACAATGCTGCCGAATGAGATGCCATCGAGAACTGCTCCAATGGCAATCGCAAGAAAGGCAATGAACATGGCGCCGATGGCGTAGCGTGTGCATGTGGCGCAGTGTGCGGTACCCATCGCAGAAAATGAGAAATGCTAATGGGATCTGCCGAACTGCACCCAATGACCTTGAACCAGTAACGGCTTGAACCAAAATGGCTACGTAACTTGCCATACAGCCATTTCCAGAAGAAACAGAAAGCACTTGAAGTGGACATAGGCACCTTCGGTTGTTGAAGTAGGAAAGCGGCGGAACCATATTGGTGTCAACTGGGCGGTAACACTTCTACCTCCAACGAGCGAAATGTAAGCCAGATGCTCCGACGCCACGACTGCAAGCTAGGCTGTCAATACTGAAGGCGATCAAATCTGATGTCAACTGGAACGCGCTGAGAGCTGCGAGGGTAACCGATCCGTTGATGCTTCAGGTTGGGTTTTTGCTCTTCCTCCGCGAGGCAGAAGGTAAAACCGAGGTGGCTACAATGGCCTAACTGGAAGAAGGAATCCGCTGGGCAACCTCGCGCTCCTGCGGTACAGCACTGTAGGCATCGCAGGCGTCTGGTCCAAGCCATCCGGCCCCTGAACTGGCATGGCCAATTCTGGAGGGGGAGGGGTCGAGGCAGCATGATGCAGACAGGACGGCGACGTGGGAAAGTGTGGATGCAGAGGGTGAACACAGACTTGAGGACGAGAGAGATACTACTCCAGTGCGCAGGCCTTGGTCTCGTCCGGCTCCGTTGCAAGAACGACCTCCGCAGCGCGCGTGCCCTCTGACTCAACACGCTCGCCGTACTCTGCAGACCCTCCCTCAGACCGTCCCGCCCTCCGTGTCTATCACTCCACACGGCAATGCGAGCTGTCTGTTCAACTGTTGTCTGTTTCGGACGCTCATTTCCATTCCTTCCTGTTCCATGTGAGCGTCCTTTTATTCGGCGTTTCGACATGGGGCGGAAGGGGGGGGAGGGGGAAGGTCTGACTCGGGACCTCTGCTTGGTGCGGCTGTTTGGGACCGTGCGTCCTCTGGGGGAGGCTCCCAGTGCGCAACCGATGGCTCCGAAGAGCTCCGGGGAGCCTCAGGCGCAGCCCCATGGGCGCAACCTGTGACCACGACGACTCCCTGGGCCCTCATGGGGCAACCGATGGGTGCAGCCTTAGGTCGGGCCTGCCCCCCCACAGGCGGATTTTTGACGAAACACCAAACCATAAAACTTATCAACCATGTTGAAACAATCAATTTTCAAACATCGTCCTCCGACTATGTTTGGACTATGTTTGGAAATATCCCTCCTGTAGAGGGACACGCCCGACTTACGTGCAGCCTGTGGCGCGCCCCGTGGGCGCGACTCAGGTCGGGAGCGGCCAAGAGGGGGGTGTCCAAGAGGGGGGGGTGCAAATCATGACCAGCGGCATGTGCGCGGCCCAGCGGGGGGGCCAGGGACGTAATGAAATAAGAGGCGCCATGAATCCTCCTCCTCCTCCTCCTCCACCCTCCTCCCCCTCCTCCTCCTCCTCCTCCTCCTCCACCCTCCTCCCCCTCCTCCTCCACCCTCCTCCTCCTCCTCCTCCTCCTCCTCCTCCTCGCAGCCGCATGCACCGCCTGTGGTGCGACCCCGGGACCACGAAAAAATCCAGAGGGCCTCGATTGGTTGGCGCACGGCGCGACCCACGCGGGCGCAACCTCTGGCCATGTGGCCACACGAGAGGCCCTTGCAGCCGCATGCACCGCCTGTGGTGCGACCCGGGACCACGAAAAAATCCAGAGGGCCACAGCCTCAATGGGCGCGTCACGAAGCCCGTGGGTGCCATCTACAAGCACCCAGGCAGAACTCTGGACTCGGGCGCAACCCACGGAAGCAGCTGATCGACGAACAGCGCAACAGAACATGTCCTGAACCTCGTGGTCAACCATTGGGCGCAACCTTTGGCCACGACGAGTCCCTGGCTCCTTTAGGCGCAGCACATTGGGGCCACCTATGGCGCAACCCATGTGCGCAAGCTATGGCTCGGGGCCCTCAATAGGGGAACGAACAATGACATAAACGTAATAACTCGGAGGTCCGCGCGGATTTCTCGGATCGGCGCTGGGGCCCGGCCCCCTGGCGGCGCCTCTGGAGCCGCCCCTGGCGCGCTCCGCACGCCAGGGAGGGGATCCAGCCAGCGCCGATCCGAGAAATCCGCGCGGACCTCTGAGTTATTATGTTTATGCCATTGATCGTTCCCCTACTCAAGCGCTTCGCAGGAGGCCACGGAAAGCCGAGGGAAATCCCCAGAGCCTCCAGCACAAACAGTGGGCGCAACCCATGCTGGCTAGGAACATGTGCCAGGCCTCCGGCGCAACCAGTGGGTGCACCCTTTTCTGCGCAGCCCATGGCCACCACGAATCCTCGCAGCCTCGTGCCAAGTTCATTAAGCGACAAGAACTTCAAATGCGAACACGAATACATCCAATCATAGAGCAACGCGCCGTCGGAGAAGAAAGCCCACGGCGGCATGCCAAGCGTCTTTAGGGACAAAAGCACCTCTTGGGAACTTCTGACTGATTTGCGCATGGCCGATTATGAACCCTAGATGCGCTGGAGCTGGCCTCCCTTGGGGGAACAACTTTCATTTCCGCTGGATCCCACCGACCGTGCGCAAGCAAAACCACTTTGGTTGTACTGTCGCTGGCTTCCACCAACCTTCTGCAAACTCGAGGGCGAGGCGTCACGTCTGTGCGCGTCAAACCGAAACAATCGAATATCATTCTCGGTCCTTCCCAAAGACTGTGTTGTCAACTCGAGGCCGTTTTCTGATGGCCCCGTAGCCAGAACAACCCATCTCGAGCCCGAGGTCAAAAGTGGAGGAGACCTCCAGCGCGACCTGTCCGAGTCGCCAGGGGTCTGCGTCCAAGGATCGCAGGCCATCAACATCCACGGTGACAACCGAAACTGGAAACCGACAACTGGCCGAACCGACAACGAAACTGAAACCGACCGAAACCGACGGACCGGGTGCAGCCTAAGAAGGACGCAGTGTTAAGTCGGGCCCGTCCCTCTACAGGAGGAATATTCAAAAATAATCAAAAATATCGGGGAGACGTAAGACCCGGGTACGGGGGACTCGGAAATCCCCGACGAGGTCGTCAACAAAAATGACGAGGCCGAGCGTGCATTTTGACGAGGCCTCCCGCTGCAGACATCCCACAAAACTCCTCCTCGTCAAAATCAGAGTCGCGGTCGTCAAAAAACGATGGCGAACCCGAGTCCTGGCAAACCCGGGTCTTACGCTCCCCCGAAAATAGTTCGGGGACGATTTCTTTGTTAGTACCATTTTTCATTATGTTGGTGCATTTTGGACTATTTTTCAGTTTTCGCCCAAAATCAGCCTGTAGGGGGACGTGCCCGACCTAAACGCAGTGGCACAGCAACCGGCCGAGCCGACCCCACCTGCGGCCGACTGCGGAGCAGCCGAGCCGACGACACTG
This sequence comes from Prorocentrum cordatum, assembly GCA_963575745.1. Taxonomy (NCBI): domain Eukaryota; class Dinophyceae; order Prorocentrales; family Prorocentraceae; genus Prorocentrum; species Prorocentrum cordatum. The sequence continues at coordinate 267,209 of CAUYUJ010002514.1, forward strand.
CGGAGCCCCTGGAACTCCCCCCGGGACTCGTCCTGGGGCTGCCAAGGCTTCCAAGAATGGAAACATTTGGCCGTGGCGACGGGAAGCCGGCACGAGGCCCCCAGAGGGTGAAGAGCTGTCAACCAGATGGACCCTGGACCCTGAATACTCGAAGGCATGCTTGTGAGCGGCCACGATAGAAACCTCCTGGATGGGGTCCGAGTAGACGGGGTCGGAAGCTCGCGCCGCATCGGCGATTCACTAGCACCGCCGGCTTCGAGAACATCGGGCTCCGCTATCGAGCCGCATCGCCGATGCATCGGCGGTGCGGCGCGATCCTGCAACCCCATCTGCAGGGCGGACGCGGCCGCTAGAAACCCTCGCGAAGAAACCCAACTCTGATGATACACGCGAGAGGTGCGACTGGGGGGGAGCACCGGGTACCCTGAACGCAGCAGCTTCTTGAAGGGCCGCGGAAGTCATCGCGCAGCGCGAGGAGCGAAAAAAGCAGAGTACCCTGACGAAAAAAACATATGGCCTCTTGATGAGCGCCCCCGCTCCACGTCGAGCCGCATCACCGGTAGATCGGCGATGTGGCGCGCCCCTCCGAACCTTCCCAAGGGTCCCCTCGCATCCTTGCCTCTCGGTCCATCCTTACCCCCGTTCGACGGCCAGCCCCGCGCGAAAAGCTTTGACACGAGTGTCCAATGGGCTTGCATCTTCATCGCGCATCCTCACCATCAATTGTGACTGTACACGGACCCCATCTGGGAAACAACATCAAGAATAGCATGGGGGAAACGGGTCCCGGGGGAAACGGGCCTGGAACGCTGGGGCCTGCCACCCACGATGAGATTCTCATCCTGCGTAGTTTTCGTATAGTCCCGGTGCCCGAGGAAGGCCCCGAGAGCCCGAAACCAGCGACATCCCCATGCTGCACGGTTGCCCCCGGGGCCGTAGGCGACCCGAGGAGGAGGAGGAGGAGGAGGAGGAGGAGGAGGAGGAGGAGGAGGAGGAGGAGGAGGGAGGAGGAGGAGGAGGAGGAGGAGAAGGAGGAGGAGGACGGGTCGCCTAGGCCCTTCGGAGAAACCCTCCACCCCATGGCGAACAGGAGGCCTAGTGCCCGCACGCCTGGGCGCGCCACGACTGCCACGCCCTCCGCGAAGACCGCGCCGCGCTCCGCTCACCCGCGCGCGCGCGCGTCGGCCGCCCCGAAGGCCTTCTGAGGGCCTTCGCGGAGCCTTCCGAGGGCCTCCGAGGGGCCTTCCGAAGGCGGGGCCTTCCGACGCCGACGAGCCTCCGAGGTTGGGCGCCCGAGTTATCCGGGGTACCTCGGGCCCGGGGCAACTCGGGTTCGGATTCCCGAGAAATGAGCCCGAGTTGGCCCTGCCCCGAGTTGCCCCTGATGATTCGGGCCTCTGAGGAGGGGCTTCCCGAGGGCCCCCAGGGGGGGCATCCCGAACGCCCGCGATGGCCAAAGCGAGGCCCGCCGCGCGCAGAGGCGCCGCCTGGCGCTGGCGGGCCGCGGGCGCCTTCCGCGTGTCCACGCCGAAGGAGTTGAGCATCAGCAGGTGCTCCGCCTGCTGAGGTGAATGATCCTCAGACATGTCGTTCCCGGACCCCCTCGCGTTGCGAAGAGACAACGACGGGAAATTTCTCACTAATTTCGGCATCCGGGGGCCCTCGCCAGGCCTAGGGACCGTCAGAGAACGACTCAGGATGCAAAACCGGTCCTGGGGAAGGGGTCGAGACATCTGGGGGTCGACCTTGTGAAAAGATCGCGATGTCTGGGGTCTGGGTTGCGGCGGCGAGCCCGGGGGGAAAAGAGAAGGCTCGGGCCTTCTGAGGAGGCTCGGACGTCCCCCGGCCTTCTGGAGAGTGTTCTGGGCTTTCCCCGAAGAGGCACAGACGAGTTCTCAGAAGCAGGGGAACAAAAAGTTGCATAAAAATAAAAACTCGGAGGTCCGCGCGGATTTCTCGGATCGGCGCTGGACCCCCCTCCCTGGCGCGCGGAGCGCGCCAGGGGCGGCGCCGGAGGCGCCGCCGTGGGGGCCCAGCGCCGATCCGAGAACTCCGCGCGGACCTATGAGTTTTGTATGTTTATGTTACTCTTTGTTTCCATAAGAAGGCGCGGGGGCTTCTGAGGGCCCGCCTGTCTTTTGGAAGGCAGTCTCCTTCTCGCCTCCCCCCGGCCTTCTGGAGAGTCCCCTGGCCTTCTGGAGAGTTTTCGGGGCTCTCCCCGAAGAGGCACAGACGAGTTCTCAGAAGGCGCGGGGGCCTCTGAGGTCCCGCCTGCTTCTTGGAAGGCAGTCTCCTTCTCGCCCCCCCCCCTCGCTCGACGCCGAAGACTGGCGCCCGCGTGTCGAGCTAGGAGGAGGAGGAGGAGGAGGAGGAGGAGGAGGAGGAGGAGGAGGAGGGGAGGAGGAGGAGGAGGAGGAGGAGGAGGAGGAGGAGGAGGAGGAGGAGGAGGAGGAGGAGGAGGAGGAGGAGGAGGAGGAGGAGGAGGAGGAGGAGTCCTTTTGAGGCCGGGCCACAGTCGAGCCTGCTCAGGGAGGACGCGCCACCGCCCCCCCCAGGAAGGCAAAAGGCAACGGTCGCTGGAACACGGGACACGAGGGCGCCCTTGATCTGGATGGGTCTATACCTAGAAATATGCTGCTCCCATCGTACTTAAGAAGAACCACATCCCAGACGTAATCTCGAGCACCCGGAAAAGTGTCGAAAAAGTGTCGAAATAGTGCCGAAAGAGTGTCGGACGAGTGTCTCCCAGGGCCCGACACGTGGTAGCCTTGAGTTTTTGGGTACTTTCCTGGCGCTCGAAATCCTTTCTGGTGGTGAAGGCTAAAGTAGGTTGGAACATCATAAACCTAGGATCCAGACTGGACTGGAAACAGACACGTGGGCGACGATCCCCAGAACTGGACTGGAGAAAGTGAAGGAGGAGGAGCAGGAGGGGGAGGAGGAGGAGGAGGAGGAGGAGGAGGAGGAGGAGGAGGAGGAGGACGAGGAAGCGAGGAAGCGAGGCGAGGGAAGCGAGGAAGCGAGGAGGAGGAGGAGGAGGAGGAGGAGGAGGAGGAGGGGGAGGAGGAGGAGAAGGAGGACGAAGAGGAGGAGTCCCCTTGCGCTCCAGTGCTGGCCGCCCTCCCGGCGCGAGACGGCCCTGCGCGAGACGGCGCAGCGACCTCACCGGGCGGCTCGCGCGGGCCGCCCGCGCGGCACGCCGCGCCGGAGACGGGGGCGCCGGCGCGCGGGCTGCCGCGGGCAGCCTGCGCGCCAGGCGTCGGCGAAGGCGACGCCGTTTGCCGAAGCCGCTCCCTGGCCATCACTCGGACGTCCCTTCCCTGCGCTTTGTGTCGGTTTCGTGCGCGGCTCTTGTCGCAGCATCTGATCCTAGAGAGAACACCGCTTAGGCCCAGCCCTGTGATGGCTCACCCTCCGCCTCCGCCTCCTCCTCCTCCGCCTCCGCCCCCTCCTCCTCCTCCTCCTCCTCCCCCTCCTCCTCCTCCTCCTCCTCCTCCTCCTCCTCCTCCTCCTCCTCCTCCTCCCCATCGCCCCCCTCCCCGCGGCCTCGGCGCTCGCCTCGCCGAGAGAGAGAGAGAGAGAGAGAGCGCGCACGTCCGAGCGATGCCAAAGCCTCACGCCGGGCGGACGCAGCTCCTGCGGGCCACCCGCGAGGGGCGCCCGTCGCTGCCCCCCCCCGCCACCACACGGGGGGGGGGGGGGAGGGGCGGCCGCGCCCCTTCCTCGGCCCTCTGCCCCTCGTCTCCTCCGAGGTCGTCCTCGCCCTCCTCGCCCTCCTCGCCGTCCTCGTCCTCGCCCTCCTCGGCGGCCCTCTGCTCCTCGCCCTCCTCGCCGTCTTCCTCCCCGCCCTCGTCCGCGCCGCCGCCGTCACTCCCTTCTATCGCTCGAAGAGGGGGGGTCGACTACAGGCTGGAAGTGCCCCAAGCACTGCTTTCTTCTTCGTCGAATCGGCTGGGACAAAATCCGTATCGTGTCCGCACGTCTACGAACAGTGTACGTCTTTCTGGTCCGTGGCTTCGACGGCAACTTCAACTCTGGAGTAACCCAATTCTGCAGTCCATCCCCGACTCGAATCGCGGCTCAACGCTGCGGACACGTGTGCCTCTAGAGGCCGGCAGGGGCTCCTGGAGTGTTGGACAGGGGGAGCCTGGAGCAAGGCGAAGGAGAAGAAAGAGGAGGAGGAAGAGCACGAGGAGAAGAAGGCACAAAACTTGTAACGCTCCGCGCGGACTTCTTGCACTGCGCTTCTTCGTCTTCTTCTCCGGGGGGAGAAGGGGAGGGAGGAGACGAAGGGGAGGACAGAGAAGGCGGCGAAGGGGAGGAAGGAGGCCTCCTCCCCGTCCGCCCACCTCCCCTCAGCCCGGGAGGGCGCGGGGCAGCCGCGCCGTGCTGCCGTGGGGAGCTCTGGGTTTAGGTCGGGCGTGTCCCCCTACAGGCGGATTTTGGAGGACAAGGAAAACAAACTTCAAACATACAGACTTTATATACATACATACATATATATAAGATTATCGAGCATCGTCCCCCTACTATTTTCTGACTATTCTTGAACATTCCCCCTGTAGCCATCGGTCGGAAGAAGTAGGTAGGAAGATGAAGTAGGAAAGCGTTGAGAGTAGATCGGGTGTCCGCTCGCCCCCTGCAGAGGACGGAAACGGTGACGCCAATCGATCATCGAGGTAGGAAGTCGCTTAGAGCAGATTGGAATCAGGGAATCCCAAAATACCCACCTTCAACGACCGATGGGTAGAGGGACAGGCCCAGTTCAACACTGGGTTTTGGTCGGGCGGGCCCCCCTGCAGGGGGACTTCCCGACGAAACATATAAAAAAACACACTCAAGCAATACTCCGAAACTGTCAACAAGTACTCAAAACATAGTTCCCGAACTATGTTTTTCCTATTTCTGAATCTTCCCCCCGTAGAGGTACAGGTAAAACAGGGCTAGGATCGGGATAAATCGCTCCAGAGCGTTCCGGAGCGATCTCAGAGCGTTCCGGAACGCTCTGGAGCGGCCGCGGCGCCCAATACATCCTCCAAACCCGCCGATTCTCAGAGATTCCGAGGTATCCCGATCCTTTTTTTGATCCGATCTTCGCGTCGTTTTGTCCTATGGAGGCCTCCTGGCGAGAGATTGGGCCCGCGCAATGGCCATCGCTCGGACGCCCCTTCCCTGTGCTCTTTTTGTTCGGCTTCGTGCGTGGGTCTCTTCGCCAATTGATCACGGATGCTCCTCGATGGTCCTCGCCGGAGGAAACAATTGCACACGTCGGAAGGGTTGAGGAGGATTAGGCCCCTTTGGGGGGCTGTTACCCTCGGATCAGACCGGCTTAGGCGGGGGTGAGCGGGATGAAGCCGGATTAAGCGGGATTAAACGGGATTGAGCCGGATTTCGGACCAGGGCAAAATCAGAATTTGACCTCCCAGGAGTTGCATCCGAATAGATGGGGTCGGAGGATCGCGCCGCATCGCCGATGCACCATCGATACATCGACAATGCATCGGCGATGCATCGGCGATGCGTCGGCGACGTCGGAGCTCCGCATCGAGCCGCATCGCCGATGCATCGGCGATGCGGCGCGATTCTCCGCTCCATCTACTCGTAGGTCGGGCATGTCCCCCTACAGGCGGGTTTTGGCAGAAAAAACAAATTAAAAAAAAACGTCCCCAGACTATGTTTTGACTATTTCTGGATACTCCTCCTGTAGAGGGACACGCCCGACTTTAATCTACCCAGACCCCATATAGGAGGCCTATAGTCGGCGGTGGACAAACCTCCCTTTAGTAAACCTCCCCTTTAGTGAAAACGGCCTGGGACCGAGACCGACGGACGTGGACCCGCAAGAAGGACGCCCGCGCCGCCCTCTCGCGAACCGAAAACGGCCAATTCCTCGATCGACGTGTCAGGGTAGGAGGTCTATCAATCTCCGATCAAAAATAAGCAAAACACCCTCCCCAAACTATGCTTTGACTATTTCTGACTGCTCCTCCTGTCGAGGGACACGCCCGCCGTAAATCTACACAGACCCAATACATATAGGAAGCCTATAGTGAGGGGCAACGATAGGGGGGGGATATGCATACGGGGGGAATGCATCGACCTGGAATCGGCGATGCACCGTCGAGAGATCGGCGACAGGCCCCCGATCGTGAATCCGCACCCTCCTGGGCGGGGTGGGGCCATCGGGTCCCTGTCGGCGATCAGTCGGCGATTGTGGGTCGATGCCTCCCCCCCTCTGCCTATCCCCCCCCCTACTGGCCATCGCTCGGACGTCCATTCCCTGGGCTTTTTGTTCGGGTTCGTGCGTGGCTCTTTCGCCAAACGGTCAAGGATGCTCCTCGATGGTCCTCGCCGAAGGAAAACTGCACGCGTCCGAGCGATGCCAAGCCCCTGTCGCTGCCCCCGATATAGGTAGGGCCCCCGAGGGGCGGCCCAGCAACCGGAGCCCGTCCTCGGCCCACCGGGGCCCGCGCTTTTTTTCGCTCGGCGCACCGGGGGGGGGGGAGGTGCACGGGGAGGGCGCCCGCTCGCCGGGGCACCCCCTCGCGCTGGGGCAGACCGTCACGACGGGAGGTCGTGGCCATCGCTCGGACGTCCTTTCCCGGTGTTTTTTTCGGTTTCGTGCGTGGTTTTTTCGCCGAATGATCAAGGATGCTCCTCGATGGTCCTCGCCGAAGGAAAAATGCACACGTCCGAGCGATGCCAAGGGTTCTGCGCCATCTTCGGCCTCCGGGGGCCCTTATAATACCGTCGGGCTTGACTGGAGAGGGCATGCGAGAGGACAAAAAGACCCTGCCGCGGGCCACGTGGCCACAGAAGTGCAGGAGGCATGGGTCGCACGACGCAGGACACGAGGGTACCCTTGACCTGGCAGGATCGACCTGCTAATCCGGGCCGACTGCATATATGGGCCGCGAGACCGTCAAGCGACGACTCGGGAGGAAAAGCGGGTCCCGGGGAAGGGGTCGAGACCTCTGGGGGTCGACGCTGTGAGAACATCACGACGTCGGGGGTCTGGCTCATGGGCAGAGCACACTGAGCTGGCATCAACGATGCATCGCCGACAGATCTGCGATCCCCCTCTCATTGGGCCAGTGGCCCCCCTGTCGGCGCCCGCGACAGCTTGCGGCCTTCCACGGGAGTGGCCTTGGCGCCAGATGCTCCTCCTCCTTTGCCCTCCCCCATTGCACTCCACGTCATCCACATCTTTCCACTCCACTCCCCCCCCCTTTGCCCCGCTCCGCACTCCACGTCATCCTGCTCCTCCCCTTTGCCCTCCACCTTCGTGGAATGAGGATCGCGCGAAACCCTCGATCCTCGATGCTCGAGCATCGAGGAGGCCTCAGGGTGGCCCCCAACGAGATCCGTCCCCCCTCCTCCTCAGGAGGACGGAACAGGAGGACGTTCTCCTCCTCCTCCTCCTCCTCCTCTTCCTCCTCCGCCGCGCCATCCTCGAGGATCGAGGAAACCTCAGAAGGGGGCACCCAGAGAGATCAATTCCCCCCCTCCTCGAAGCAGGCGTCCTCCTCCTGCGCACTATCCTCGAGCATCGAGGAGGCCTCGAGGGGGGCACCCAGCGAGGTCACTCCCCCTCCTCATTCGCAGGAGGACCTCCTCCTCCTCCTCCTCCTCCTCCACCACCTCCTCCTTCTCCCCCTCCGCACCATCCTGGAGAATAGACGGGAGGCCTCACGGCGGCACCAGGAGAGACGGACGACGGGGGGGGGCACCCGGCACCTGCATGGCGCGGGCGCAGCGGAACCAGCTCTGGGCGGTGCCGCTCGCGTCGATGCCTCCCCCCCCGCGCGTGGCGGGCCCGGTGGCGCTGGGCTGCTCTCGCTGGGCAGGCGACGGTCGTCGTGCCTCTCCTCCGCCTCCTGCTCCTGCTGCTGCTCCTCCTCCTCGTGGCAGTCGTCCCTCTACTCCTCTTCCTGCTCCTGCTGCTGCTCCTGCTCGTCCTCCTCTCCTGCTCTTGGTCCTGCTCCGCCTGCCCTTTCGGTGACTCCGGTAACACCGAATGCTCCTCCTCCTCCTCCTGCTCCTCCTGCTACTGCACCTTCTCCTGCTGCTCCTCCTCCTCCTCCTCCTGCTCCTGCTCCTCCTCCTTTCCGTTCCTCTTATTCCTCCTCCTCCTCCTCCTCCTCCTCTTCCTCCTCTTCCTCATCTTCCTCCTCTTCCTCCTCTTCCTCCTCCTACTCCTCCTACTCCTGCTACTGCACCTTCTCCTGCTGCTCCTCCTCCTCCTCCTGCTCCTGGTCCTCCTCTCCGTTCCTCTTCCTTCTTTTCCTCCTCTTCCTCCTCCTCCTCCTCCTCCTCCTCCTCCTCCTCCTCCTCCTCATGTTCCTCCTCTTGCTCCTACTCATGCTACTGCACCTTCTCCTGCTCCTCCTCCTCCTGCTCCTGCTCCTCCTCCTTTCCATTCATCTGATTCCTCCTCCTCCTCCTCCTCTTCCTCCTCTTCCTCATCTTCCTCCTCTTCTTCCTCTTCCTCCTCCTACTCCTGCTACTGCACCTTCTCCTGCTGCTCCTCCTCCTCCTGCTCCTGGTCCTCCTCTCCGTTCCTCTTCCTCCTTTCTCCTCTTCCTCCTCCTCCTCCACCTCCTCTTCCTCCTCCTCATGTTCCTCCTCATGCTACTGCACCTTCTCCTGCTCCTCCTCCTGCTCCTGCTCCTGCTCCTGCTCCTCCTCCTCCTGCTCCGTTCCTCTTCCTCCTCATCCTCATCCACCTGTTCCTCCTCTTTCTCATATCCCTCATCTTACTCTTCTTTCTCCTCCTCCTGCTACTGCACGTGTTCCTCCTCCTCCTCCTCCTCCTCCCTCCTCCTCCTCCTCTCCGTTCCTCTTTCTCCTCCTCCTCATCCTCCTACTTCTCCTCCTCCTCCTCCTCCTCCTCCTCCTCCTCCTCGTCCTCCTCCCCCGCCTCCTCCTTCTCCTCCTCCTCCTCCTCCTCTTCGTCCCTCTTCTGGAGTCTCGTGGATATTTCCGCCCGTTTGCACCACCAAACAAGAACGTGTGTAGGCTGAGCGGGGTTTTCGCTTGAGTTTCCTGCAACGTTCTGCCCCGATGCCGAACACACCCAACGCATGCACGGATGGAGGGGGTCATTTGCAACATGGGGCTCGCTCGTTAGCACCGCACGCACGTGTTTCAACCGCTTCTCACAATTCAGCGGATGGAGGGGGTCCTCTTCAAACTATGGTTATAGGTATCGCCCTAGCGTTGCGCATTCTCATCTCAACTACTTACAGCACCTATGCGAATGGAAAACACATCATCCTTCAACATGCGGCGCTCGCCTACGAGCCGCGCGCATATGTCTTGAAAACCGCAACAACCACGTATATACTTCAACGATACTGGGAACAATGTGGGCCAGCGTGGGCACCAGTGCTTCTTGCAATCTACGTTGCGCAACCTATGGTATGCAATCTATGCGGCGCAACATGTGTGGTGCAATCGAAGCGGTACAACCAGTGCTGGCATATATGTGGCGCAACATTATGGTGCAGACGGTGAACTGCAGAATCTGTGGTGCCATTGAGGTAATGCAAACGACCCGTTGCAGTTTGCATCGTGTAATATACGTGGGTGTATCCGTTTGGTGCAACGCGCGTGGTGCAATCTATGTTGTGCAATTCACTTGCCGAACTTGAAGTTGTCAGCTCCGATGCTCGCGCAATCATCCAACCCACGCGCCCGCAACTTGGTTTGCAAAACCCATGCGGGAGCGATTGCGATAAGTGATGGGTGTTGACTGGTGCATGTATGCGGCCGCGATAGCCCGCGCATGCTCGCGCGCGCAGCGGCCAACTAGATTAGGGCGACCGATGCGAAGACGACGTCACCGTCGTCGGCGTGATCGACATCGGCGCCGTCACTGGCTGCCCCGTCGTCGCTGTCAGCGTCTTCGCCAGCATCGCTATTCTCATCATCGTGTCTACCATTGTCGACGTTGCCATGATACCTCGCCGGCCCCAATCGCCGACTCGCATTGGAGTGCCCGCTGGAAAGCGCCGGGCGGTCAGCTCGCGCGCAGCGGCCAAGCAGCTTGGCGCGACCGACGCGGCTGTTGCAAGGAATTATTGAAAACCCATGATTTTTGATAAGTGAATGCGCGCGCATAGTATTTTGTTGCAGAGGATGGGGGGGGGCCGATACCAGTTTGGCTGGGATACTGTGAACTCACGGGTAGGATGGGCATTGGGTCAGAATCCGATGTATTTTGCAAAGGTTCTCGGGGGGTCTTTAACCAGGGGGGGGAAGAATTATTTTTTAATAAGAAAGAAACATATATATATATATATACATATATATATATATATATACTGGCCGAACGTGAAGCCTTCAGCCATACTTCGCGCAACCTATTTTGCCCCCCCCCCATGAGCAGGCGATTGCGGCGATTGCTCTGCGCTGGCTGGCGCATCGTTGCGCCCACGCTGGAGCGCGCAAACTTGCGCGCAGAGCGGCCAGCTACTCTGGCGTGACCGACGAGACCGGCGCGACGTTGACCGCTTAGAGGATCCCCATCGTGTTTCGCAGGCCCCGCAGACGCGCACGCCCTGCAATGCGAGTCAGTGATTCGGGCGGGCGCGGTATCATGGCGACGTCGACAAGTGTAAACACGATGATGGAAGTAGAAATGCAAGTGGTGAGGATGACGATGACAACGGTGACGGCAATGACGACGCCGAGGCTGATCAGACCGATGACGATGATGGTGTCCATGAGTCGGTGATGGAAGATTTGGGGGGATTTCGGCATTCGCTCGCGGCCAACGGTCCACTTGGTAGCATGTGTTGGTAATGTGGAAACCATTTTTCACGATTCGCAAGAACGCGCGCGCGGATTTTTTGGAGTGGTACCTGTTGTTTGGAAGCTGTGTGTACTTGATATGCTCTCGGGGCAATTAATGTTGAAATTCCTACGGTGTCGGCATGCGCGCGCGCCGACACGCACGTGTGCAAGCCGTCCCGCTTTGTGCAAGGACTTTCTGAAACTGGATGATTACACGACTGTTCGCGCATAGTTTTTGTTGCAAGGGACGAGGGGGGTGTCGATACGGGCCTGGCTGGGACATTGCGCATCCAACCTTAAAGTAAACATTGGGACCGACAGATCATCAACTACACATCCCCAAGGTTGGCGGCCAGTTGGAAAACTTATGTGGTTCAATTGCCATGATGCACCATCGGTTGTGCAATGTAGGTGATGCAGCTCATGCTCAGAAGTGAACTGTCTACTCCAGTGCTCGCGCAAGCATCCCACCCACCAACAAATTCGTTTTCGTTTGCAAAACCAATGCGGCGGCGATTGAAAATTACTGCTCTGCGATGGCTGGCGCACCGGTGTGTGGCGCTGACCGCTGGGAATTTCCTGGCGCGTCTCGCTGGCCGCGCCGACGTGCGGGCACTTCCGCGCGTATCGGTGGAAGGCGCGGCATCATGTCAACGTCGGGCAACGGCAGGCACGCTGATGATAGTAACGGTGGTGGCGGCGATGCTGACAGTGACAACGGTAAGGCATGACGGCGCCGATGCTGGCCACGCCGATGACGATGATGGTTTTCTCGCGACGGTGACTAGCAGTATGATGAAGGGTTTCGACATGCGGGCGTGACCGACGCGGGCGAGTGACCCGCACGGCATTTTGTGACAAAGTTCGTGTCGCCCCAGCAAGCGCGCCAAGGAGTTCAAATGATTTGGACACGCGCGCGCGACAGGCCCGCTTGACCGCATTTGATGAAATCGTTGGAGAAATCATGTTTGTCATACGACTCCGCAGAAAAGTCGCACGCAGACTTTTATCTGGAAGCCCAGTTTGCGAACCATGCGTTATTTGTTTGGCCGAGTTTTTGGGAACCTCGTTCTCGAATTCCATGTAAGTCCAACATTGATGGCACATGTTCGGCATGCACGCGCGGCTCCGCGCGCGCGTGTAGATGTTGTCCCATATGTTGCAATCTCTCTCTCTCTCTCTCTCTCTCTCTCCTTCCATATACATATATTTATATTCAGGACCTGATGAGTTTGCGTTCAAGTGACGTGCGCGCGTGCAACCATTTAACAAGAAGGGGCGGAAGGCGATGCCAAAGTCCCCTGGGATGGTCTGATTCCATTTAAAAAGTGAGCGATGGGGCAGAAACGTACGACATTCGTACTATCCCATGGGGTACCGGTAAGACAGGGTGGGTGGTGGATCGGCATGTTTCCAAAAACCAACTTTGTGGTGCAACGTGTGCGGGAAAATGTTTGTTGTGCTGTTCAATCGATATGGACCGCAAGTAATGTGGTGCAATCGACGTGGTGCAAGTGCAAGTGTATTTCTATGAAGCAATATTCAGTCCAGTCGGTCCAATATTTGTTGTGCAACCCATGTGGTGCATTCGATGTTTTACCATCAGCGCTTGTTCAACTAACGGGTTGAAGTCAATGAGGTGCAAATTATGTTGCGCTGTCTGCATGGTGCACTCCACGTGGTGCTCAATCGATGTGGTACATACTCGACGTGGTGCAATATTTGCGGTGCACTATGTGTTGTGCAATCTATGTGGTGCAATCTCTGCAAAAGTGCAATCGATGTAGCGCAACCTATGTCGTGCAAAATCTATGTGGTGCAATGTATGTGGCATTGTAGTGCAATGCGACGCAATGCGAAACAATACGTACCAACATGAAACCGTAATAACGCACGCTCAGCAAGACAACACACGGCGTGGCAACGCAAAACAATGCAGTCCCAAACGCCGGGCGGCGACGAGGCGGCGACGCGCGGCCACGAGATGGCGACGGGGCGGCGACGGCGACAACATAGCCGCCATATCGACTCGCAAACCCAAACGACGGGAGGCGACGAGGCGGCGACATGGCCGAAGGACCGACCCGCAGGCCCACTTCCGTGACCCACAAGTAAAAACACCGGAGTAATCCCACCTCCTCCTCCTGATCCTCGTCCTTCTCCTCCTTATCCTCCTTCTCGTTCACCTCCCTCCTCCTCGTCCTCCTCCGTCTCATCGGCCACTCGCCTAGGCGCACGCCTGCGTGACGCTGCTCAAGCCCATGGCGCGGGTGGCCTTGAGCAAGTTTCCTTTTCCAACTCCCTTCTTCCCCTTCGGGGAGGGGTCTACCCCTCCCCCCTCCCGGACCTGGATGGGGCGCCCCCGACGTGTCAGAGGGTATGCGTTCGACCAAGATGCCTCAACAAGGGCCTCCGAGAGCCCAAGATGACCTCCAAGATGGCCGAAGATAGCCCAGGATGCCTCAAGATGGCTCCCTAACTGCCCCAAGGAACCCCAATAACACTCCACGAAGGCTCCAAGAGGCCTGCGAGACTTCCAAGGAGGCCCCCAAGAGGCCCACATTTTTCAAACACCTGAGAGCACCAATGTTGTTTGCATTCTCGCCGCTCGCTTTCGATAGCCGTCCGACGCATCAAGATGATTCCAAGATGGCCCAAAAAGGGCCCGACAGAGCCGCAATACGGCCCGAAAAGCGCACAAAAGCGCTCCAAGAACGCCCCAAGAGCGCCCCAAGAAATTATTTGAGACACTCTAGAGGGGCAGCTCCAATGAAGGAACCCCATTCTTTGATAGATGTCCCCCAAAGTGGCCCCAAAAGGCGCCCAGGAAACCCCCAAAAGCCCCCAAGACCCAAGATGGCCCCATGATAGCTCCAAGATGGCCCCAAGAGGCCACCAGAATCACCCCAAGCGGCCCCACAAAGCCTCCCCGCGGCACCCAAGACGCCCCCCCCCCACCCCCCCTGGACCCCCAAGAGACCCCCCAGACGCCCCAAGAGTCATCCAGAAGGCGCCCAAGGAGAGATCCCAAGAGATTCCGAGAGGCATTCAAGAGGCAACTGGCCCTTTTGCTCGCCCTCCTCCTCCATCCTCCTCCTCCTGTTCCTCCTCCTCTTCCTCCTCCTAGTCCTCCTCCTCTTCTTCTTATTCGGCTGATTATTCTTAGTATTGTTTTTTATTGTTCGTGTTCTTCTTAGTGCTATAAGTATTTTTCTGATTATTCTTCTTTACTACCAGAATTACCAATCGCATTCGTACGATTCATATTATTATTCCTCTTCTTCCGCCTCCTCCTCCTCCTTCTCCCCCCCTCCTCCTCGTCCTCCTCCGCCTCCTCCTCCTGCTCCTCCTCCTCCTGCTCCTGCCCCTCCTCCTCTTCCTCCTCTTCCTCTTCCTCATCCCATTAATCACCCTTGTCCCTCTGCCCTCATCTATCCGTCTTCCTCCTTCGCCTCCCCCCCTCCTCGTTCGAACGGCTCGGCTGTCCCCCTCGCTGCTCGCGTTCATCGTCCTTGTCCCTCCACCCTCATATATCCGTCCTCCTCCTTCTCCTCCCCCTCCTCTTTCGAACGTCTCCGCTGTCCCCCTCTTTGCTCGTGCACACCCTCGTCACCTCACCTCGCCTGGGCGTCGTTTCTGCGCGGGCTGGTGGGGATATTACCTAAAAGCTCTTGCTGATAGGTTTCTAGTGGTCTCAAAAAAGAGCATCATGACTCCTCAGGGGGGTCTGGGCGGGACCCGGACAGGCTGCCGCCGCGGCTGCCGCCGAAGCCGAAATCGTTTTGGGCATCCTCGCAAAATCGCTCTTGGCGCTCCCAGAACTCCATTCCCGGGCCACATTTGAATGCCCGGAGCTAACTGTAAGCCACTTCGTGCTCTTCGACTTCCCAGAACTCCGTTCCCGGGCCACAGTTTGGATGCCCGGAGCCAACTGTAGGCCACTTCGTGGTCTTCGAGTTCCCAGAACTCCACTCCCGGGCCACATTTTGGATGCCCGGAGCCAACTGTAGGCCACTTCGTGGTCTTCGAGTTCCCAGAACTCCAGTCCTGGGCATGATTTTGAATACCCGGAGCCAACTGTAGGCCACTTCGTGTTCTTCGAGTTCCCAGAACTCCACTCCCGGGCCACATTTTGAATGCTGAGGCAGGCTGATGCTGAGGCTGAGGCAGGCTGAGGCTGAGGCAGGCTGAGGCTGAGGCCGAGGCTGAAGGCAGACTGAGGCTGAGGCTGAAGCAGGCTGAGGCTGAGGCTGAGGCAGGCTGAGGCTGAGGCTGAGGCAGGCTGATGCTGAGGCAGGCTGAGGCTGAGGCTGAGGCTGATGCAGGCTGAGGCTGAGGCAGGCTGAGGCTGAGGCCGAGGCTGAAGGCAGACTGAGGCTGAGGCTGAAGCAGGCTGAGGCTGAGGCTGAGGCAGGCTGAGGCTGAGGCAGGCTGAGGCTGAGGCTGAGGCAGGCTGAGGCTGAGGCTGTGACTGTGACTGCCGTTGCCACTGCGACTGTCATCGCGAATGCGACTACGACTGCGAGAACAGCAGAATTCTACAACTGGATTCTCATCTGAATCGCAAGGGGAATGCTTCCATATATGCTCCTACACATCGCTGTTAGGTTGCTTTGCCGGGATATTTTTTTGGTCAGCGGCTCGAAGGCAACGGACAGGGAGCGGAAGCGGCGTCCGGGTCACGGTACGGGGCTAATTAGCTACAACTGGCACAAGCCGGCCGGTCCGCTCACAAAGCAGCCGCGAAGCCGAAGAGAAGCAGACGCTGCAGGTGATCTGATTCTGGAGCTCTTGCACGCGCGCAAACAAAATGCCATATAATTCTGTGCCTGCCACCGTCTGAGACGTGAACCGAGAAACCAAGCCCGTCGTGAGACGTGAACCAGGATGACCAAGTCCGTCAATCTGAGTGGGGGCAAGGGGGAGGCCGGTGGAGTGAGTCGCCCGTGGGGCGCCAGACTCCAAACGCCCACTGCCACGACTGCAAGCCAGGGAGGGCAGGGCTGTCGCGGAACGTGGTGCAACGCACTTGCCGGAAGCTGGTGGATGAGCCTGGGGTGCTGTACCAGCTGCGGAAGGCTGAACCACTCCATGGCGACACCAACGCCCGAAAGACCACCCCACAGGGCATGGGGGGCCCGAGCGACTGTGGGCCACGCAGCGCGCGCCGGCACGGCGTCAGGCCCCAGTGAGGGGGGGGGCCAGCTGGCGTGGTGAGCATCGCCAGCGGGGGGTAAGAGGGGGGCTGCACTGGGGTAGTGCTGCCTTCGGCGGTGTCGTAGGGCGAAGCGCCAGGGAGAGCTGCGCGGTGGAGGACACGGGGGCCGGGAGGCAAGCCTGGCCCAGTCCGCCGCCCGGCAATGCCCCCCAGGCCCGTGGGCCTACGCACGCCACGTGGCCCCCCAGGGCCGAAGCAAGCGACGCTGAGAGTGATGGGCCAGACCACGAGCAGCGCGGAACACGGGCGGCCCTGGGGGGGGGGGCAACCGCACCGACGTCAGACAGTACGTCTGGCAGGCCCCGAGGCCAAGGGCGGGGGGCACCCGCCTGGCCCGAGAGGGGGGGGGCGAGGGAAAGCATCGCCTCTCCCCTCGGCCTGGCCCCGAATCCGAGGGCTAGGGGCCATGGTCATCTCTTGGGTCGTCCTCGTGGGTCGCAGCTAATCGCCGCTATGATCTCTCTTTAATCTTCTCGGGGGTCGCAGCTAATCGCCGCTGAGATCTCTCTTTCATCACCTCGGGGGTCGCAGCCAATCGCCGCTATGATCTCTATTTGTTGGTGGGTGTGTCCGGTTGTTGGTCCCTTTCCTTTGCTCGGGGGTCGCAGCTAATCGCCGCTGCTCACTATTTGATGGCAGGCGTGTCCGATTGTTGGTCCTCCACGGGCGCAGCAAACCGCAGCTGATGTGGAACGGCAGAGTGACAGAACAGCGGGGGTGGTTGGTCCTCGGGGGTCGCAGCTAATCGCCGCTTGAGCCGATATTGACAGAGAGGTGCCCAGGCAAGGCCGCAGAGGCATCCCGCCGACCCCAGTGCAAGAGCAGTGTACACTGACACTACCAGCCACCGTCACATGCGCTGCGACGCCCGCAGGGCCCTGATGGAGAGAGGCGGGGGGAAAGCCGCGCCCCCCCTCGGTCAGGCCCCCGCGCTCGTGGGATAAGTGGCGCGCCCGCCGAGCTAGGACAGAGCCTGCTGCCATTGGCCGCTCTTCACGCGCACTCAGATCCCACTGCTGTGACAGGTCACGAAGGGCCCCGATGCAGCCTGCTGCTTTTGCCGGGCAGCGACAGGGCCTGCTGTCAGCGCCCACCCTTCTCGCGCCTGATCCCGGCGCTGCAACTGGGGAAAGTGGTTTCCAACCTAGCTTCCCACGTCCCGGCAATGGCGCCGGAGCATGTGGATCACAATTTATTGGATTGCGTCCCTTCTCGTTGCACCGACAGCACCGGGATGCAAGAGTGCCCTGAGCCCCACAGGGCGGACACGAGCCCGAACGGCAGACACCCCAGAGAGGACAGCACCGGGATGCAAGAGCCCCTTGAGAATCCGCGGGGCACGCACTCGGATCCCACTGCAGTCAAAGATCACGTTGGGCACCATGGCCACCTGCCACCTGTTGCTGGGCGAGACTGAGCAGCTGTCAGCGTCCACCCTACACGCACCTGTTCTCAGCGCTGCAACTGATGACAGTGGGCACCGTGAAGACGAAGCGCGCACGGGGATTGAGGCGAGAGACGGCCCTTGGCTGCCAGAGCCGGGATGCAAGAGTACCTCGAGTCCCCGAGGGAGGCACTGGGCCCATGGCCCCGGCAAAGGGGGTCGCAGCAGAACGCCGCAATGAACTCTATTTGAAGGTAGGTGTCTCCGTTTGCTGGTCCGCCAACACTCTTCCATTTCCTCGGGGGTCGCAGCCGATCGCCGCTAGGACCACTATTTGGTGGTGGGTGTCTCCGACTGTTGGCCCACCAGGGTCGCATCAATCCGACGCAGATGTGAACCTGCAGGGCGACCAGACAGTAAGGGTAATTGGTCTTCGGGGATCGCAGCTAGTCGCCGCATGAGTCTGTATGCTGCTCCTGAAGCTGCTGCTGCTGCTGCTGCTGCTGCTGCTGTTGCCGTTGGTGCTGCTGCGGCTGCTGCTGCAGGGGCTGTGTGCAGCTGCAGCTGCCGCTGCTGCTGCTGCTGCCGTTGCGGCGGCTGCTGCTGCGGCTGTTGTTGCTGCCGTCGCCGCTGAGCCGCTGCTGCTGCTGCTGCTGCTGCAGGTGCAGCAGCAACTGCTGCCGCAGCTGCAGCGCGGCCGCCCCGGCAGCCGCCGCCGCCGCCGCGGGGGCCGCCGCCCCGGCGCCACCGCCGCCCGCCGCCGCGCGCATGCCGGCCTCCAGGCGGAAGGCTGCGGCGGCGGCGGCAGCAGCAGCGGCCAGGGCGGCAGGCCAGGCGGCCGCCGCGGGCGGCGGCAACCGGGCCAGCGGCGCCACCGCCGCCCGCCGCCGCGCGCGCGCCAGCCCCCAGGGGGGGGGGCGGCGGCGGCGGCAGCAGCAGCAGCAGCGGAGGCGGGCCCGGGCAGGCGGCCCGCCGCGGGCGGCGGCGGCCAGGCCCGCGGCGCCACCGCCGCCCGCCGCCGCCGCACCAGCTTCGGGAGGGGAGGCGGCGGCAGCGGCGGCGGCGGCAGCAGCGGCGGGGGCGGGCCAGGCCGGGCGGCCCGCCGCGGTGAGCGGCAGCCAGGCCCGCGGCGCCCCCGCCGCCCGCCGCCGCGCGCCCGCCCGCCTCCAGGGGGGAGGGCGGCGGCGGCGGCGGCAAGCCAGGGGAAGCCAGGCGGCCCGCCGGGGCGGCGGCAGGGTCTGCGGCGCCGCCGCCGCCGCCGCCCGCGCGCGCGCCAGCCCGCGTGGGGGGGGGGGGGGGGGGGGGGGGCGGCGGCGGCGGCGGCAGCAGCAGCGGCCAGGGGCGGGCCCGGGCAGGCGGCCCGCCGATGGGCGGCGGCAGCGGAGGCCAACGCGGCAGGCCGGGCGCGGCGCGGACCGCGCCGCAGCGCACGGGCGCCCCCTCGAGCGGTGGGAGACCGCCCCGGATGGGACAGGCCCACCAGGCGGACTGAGCCAGGGGGGGCTACGGAACTGGTGGGGGTACTTTTTTTGGTTCGCGGCTCCAAGGCAAATGTCAGGGGGCGGACGCAGCGTCCGGGACGCGGTACGGAGCGAATTTGCGAACCCAGCCGTCACTGTCGACAGCCGTCCGCACCTGCAAGGCATGCTCGCAGATGCACACGCACAGTGCAACATGAACTAGATTCGCAGACTCTGGTGGGGATACGCGAAGCGTCAAGACTTGCTAGCACTGTTAATGGGGAACGTAGGCTTGAACATTTGTTTAATAAGCTTTTGCTGGCAGTCCGCCGGCCCACGAAGTCCCCGCGAACCCCCAAAGAGCCATCGGGGTGCCCCGCGGCAAGCCTAGCGGCGCGAGAAACCTACATTCCTCTCCGACTTCTGACTGCGACTACGCTTGGACATCAACTTGTCCAGGCGCAGAGTCGTGGAGGCCCTGTGCGTCTTTTCTCCTGAGGCCCGGTGCAATTGCTTCAGTCCCTCCAGCACCCGATCTAAACACCCCAGACATTAGCAACAGAGAGGATGGCGACCGACTCCGCGAAGGTGCAGAGGGGGTCCCACCACGGGGGCCTGACAAACACGAATGATCGTCCTTGCCATCTCGCGCCATACACCCTCCCGCTCGTGGCACTCGTCCCCCATCTGTGGGCCATCAGAAGAGGTGGCTGCTGGTTTTCTCACTCGGCCACCTTCAACTCTCTTCGTCGTGCTCGTGGCGGAGGTGTCCTTGCGCATGTCCTCGGACTCTACCACCGCCTTTACATTAACATTGCTCCACGCCTCCGTGCATTCGGACTCGGCGCCGCGCGCCGCCTTCGCCTCCGCCTCTGCCCTGCGTGACGGGTATCGCCCCGTCGCGAAATATTCGCTGGGTCCAAGCCACTCGAGTCTGCATTTGCGGCAACCGAAGGTGCTGTTCTGCACCTCGAGGTCTGGAGCGGGGCCCTCAAGCTCCAGGGCGTTGTTCACGAGGATGCGGCCCTCCACCCCGCGGCCCAGGATGCTGCTTTTCATCTTCCGGATGAGGCTCCCCAGTTTGAGGTTTTCCACGCTGAGGCTCAGGTTGCCGCGCTCCTTCTAGGGCCCCAAGATGGCGCTCACCAAACTGAGGCTGTCCAAGATGAGCCTCTCCAGCTCTAGGCGGTGGCCCTCCAGGATGTGGCTCCTGATGAGGCTCGCCAGGCTGCCGCCAAGGGTGATGCTCCCCACTGCGATGCTCAGGACGCTGCTCCCCGACTCCAGAGCGTGGCTCTCCATGATGAGGTTCCCCACCGTCAAAGTCCAAGGCTGCGCTTTCCAATGTCGTTTCCTTTGGGCCCCCGATGGAGCTTCGCACGGTAAGGCTGTACATAGTCGAACTCTCCGGCTCCAGGACGTGGCTCACAAAGTTGAGGCACCCCACCTCGGGGCCCAGGGTGCTGCCCATCATATCCAGGACATGGCACTCCAAGCGGTCGCTGGTGAAGCTCCCCAAGTTGGGGCCCAAGATGCAACTCTCCAACTCCAGGGTCGGCATACCAATCGACGCGTGGCTGCCACTGCAAGCGCGCCTCCGCGTAGATCTGTATCCACGGCCATCCCACCACAACTCGTGAGTGATCCACTCGGCCTCTGGCGGCTCGGCGCGGTTTGTCATGTAGTCATGTAGGGCAGGAGGGGCTTGGCGTTTGCGCGCAATGTGAAGTCGTGGGCCTTTTTGGCCAGGTTAAGCTGGGCCACCAGCTGAGCATTCTCTCGCCTCGCTTGCCTGAGCTCGTCTGTAAGCCTGCGAATGGCACTGTCGGCGCCCAGTTTCGCCCACCTCCGTCCGATTCTGTCGGCGGTCCCGCCGCCTTGGCGCGCTGCTCCCACACCATCCCGCATCGCACGCGCCCGTGCGGGCACGCACGCGCCGCGCGCTGGGCGCCAGCTTCCTTGAGCCAAGACGCCGATGTACATTGGTATTACCAAAGCACGGAGGGAAGGCACATCCGTGTCCGAATGGGGCTCCCGCCGGAGACTTCCCCTGAGACCCCCTTAAACACATGACCGCAGTCGCACGGGCGGCTCTTTTTCACTTGGGGCTCTTGCTCGAGGCGCCCCCAAGTGCAGCGGCCAGACGTGGAGAGTTGCGCACCAGTGACACGGATGGGGGGCGCCTCCAGTTCATCAAACACGGGGCTCCCCCTGGAAACAACGTTAAAATTGATGATGCGATCTTATCGTAACCCTCTTCAGCCGCTGGCAACATGCAATCAACTCCGTTTTCAAAAAGGGGCTCTCGCCTGAATGGCACGTCTATGCGGTGCTCGTCTTGAACAGACGGCTTGCAAGGACTTCTGAAGAGGGAACTTAAGACGGGAGGGTGCCTTGGCGCATCATTGATGCATCTCGGTCTTACTCTGGTCTCGCCTCTGCTCCTCCTCCGATTGTTCTCCCTCCTCGTCCGCCCGCCCCCTCCTCCTGCCTCCTCCCCGTCCTCCCTCCATTAGCCTCCTTCCTTCTCCTCCTTCCTCCTCCTCCTTTCTCTCTTCGGGCAGGCGCCGGTCGTTGTCGTCGTCCTTTTTCTCCTCCTCCTCCTCCATGCCTGCTCGTCGTCGCCCACCACCCCCTCCTCCTCCTACTCATCCTCCTCGTCTTGCGCCTCCTTCTCCTCCTCCTTCCTCCTATCACTCTCTCCTCCTCCTCCCTCTCCTCCACCCCCTCCTCCTCTCCCTCCTCCCTCTCCCTACTCCCGCTCCATCCTCCTGCTCCCTCCTCCATCTCTCTCTCGTCCTCTCTCCCCCCTATGCCCTGTCCCTCCTCCCCTTTTTCCCTCCTCCTCCTCCTCCTCCTCCTCCTCCTCCTCCCCCTCCTCCTCCTTGGAGGACCCCTGTCCTGGCAACGCCAGCCGCGTGCAACGTCCAAGCT
>CAUYUJ010002514.1:291501-304455 GCA_963575745.1 Prorocentrum cordatum
TGAGGAGCAGGAGGATCCAAGCCAGACCAACGAGGAGGGAACCATCCAAGACTGGTGTGAAGGCTTGCGTCGAAAGACCCGGCCCTGGAGCTGCGAGGGGGAAGGAACCTGCGGGGTGGTTTGTTCTCTCGGCGTCGAGATCAGCCCCTCGTATATCAGACCTCTTCTTGCCTTCCCTACCAAGGGGGCAAGAAGAAAATAACTTCGGACGAAGACAAATCGAGAATATCTGAAAACCGGAGCGTTCCAGAAGGCTGTGAGAAGGTTCCAGAACGCTCTGGAATGATTTATCCTCATCCCAGGCCTGCCTGATTGCCCGATTCCATCCCTGTCCATCCCACACCCCACACACATCCAGCAACTAGTTGTGGATTGATGTCTCGACCCCTCCCCCCTGGAACGACTTTTCATCCTGAATTGGTCTTGACTGTCCCGTGCCCCGAACACCTGCCTCAGGAGGCACAGCATGGCGCAAAACCGGCCGTCTCGAATTTCCTGGACCGCTGGATGTCTGGGCCTCAGCCCCTCCCCCCATCCCCCCCTCCTAGCCTGGCCTTTCAGTCGCCCCCGGAACCCGTCCTTGCGAGACCGTCTGCAGATACTTGCTGTACATGGTGACCTGGCGCGGTGAGAGGACCGCAGGCGCGCGCAGAACCGACGGCGCCGTCCACGAGAGGCCGAGCTGCTGTGCTTCCCTGGCCACGCGCGCGCACACACATACACACTCTTCTTTTTGTTTCTCCTCCTGCAGCGGCACAGCGAGGGGGCGGAGTATCGACGGGTCGTCCAGGCCCTGATCGCTTGGACACGCTCGACGATCGAGTCGGTCGGCGCCCGCTGCGCCCCAGTGACAGGATGCGACTTGAACGACGGACTGGGAACCTCACCTGAGATGGCGATAGACGAGGCGGCGCTGCACTACTGGGAGGAAGAGGACGAGGACAGAGCCGTGAACACTTTCGAGCCCTCCGCGGAGGGACTGGCGGGCAGACTATGGTATCAGATGCTAAAGCACTGCGACATGGCGGCGTGCATCACCACAGCGAGCGCCAGCTTGGGCTGCGCACTGTCCGAAAAACCCACGCGGCACAGCGAGTGGGCGGCTGGGACGGCCGTGCCCCCGCAGGGAAGAGAGCACCCGAGCGGGTGGGCGGGCCACGCGCGCCGGCAGGAGGAGTCGCCTTTGAAGGGGCCCCAGGACACACACATAAATACACACAAATAAACAGATTTCCCATATTTTATCATCTTTTCTAGGTTTTCGTCTTCCCCCCCGCTTCCCCTATTTTCCAATTCTTTCCCAGGAATGGACGATTAATTGTGTCTGTGTGTTTCTTCCCCTCCTGAGCCTAGGCGCGCGCGCGCGCGCCGGAAGAGAAGTGAAATTTG
This sequence comes from Prorocentrum cordatum, assembly GCA_963575745.1. Lineage (NCBI taxonomy): Eukaryota > Dinophyceae > Prorocentrales > Prorocentraceae > Prorocentrum > Prorocentrum cordatum. The sequence continues at coordinate 292,891 of CAUYUJ010002514.1, forward strand.
GACGCCCGAAGTGGGCACGGAAACAATAGGCAGTGCCCAACAGCAAATGTTGCCCCGAACCAACAGCGGCCGCTTTTTTGGCAGGCGGCCTTCTGTCTCAACTTGACGCAGTCCATTCTTTCCGTACCCACTTCGTTCGTGCCGATGAACGGGCCGGCCCCTCATGGGGCAATGAATGGCAGCAGCGGCAGCCGGGCAGGCGGGGTCTGGGGCGGGGGGGGGGCGCCGCGCGCGACGCCTGCGGAGGCAACGGCGAGCGCAGGCAGGCCGCGAAAGACACGGCGGGGGACGATGCGGCGGAGAGCCGACGGGACGCCGGGGTGAGGTGGCGACCTGGGGAGGGATGGGAGCTACTGGGGAAACAGCGGAGGCGCTGAACCAAAGGACTACGGAGCCGGGCATCACACGCGGACACACACACACATACAAACACACACACACACACACACGCACAAACACACACATACACACACACACATACACGCATGCACACGCATGCACACGAACACTAGGCTCCAAATCAGAACATGATAGCGTGATGTGCGCTCAACGACACCCACTAGGGAGGGTGTCCGTCGCCGTGCAGTGAGTGGAGCACCAAGTGGAGTGTCCTGCATCGAAGGCTGTGCAAACTCTCTGAGGGTCCATATGCTCAAGTGCTGGAACCAATAGATTTCCAAGAGCCCCCCCAAGTCGGTCCGAGAGGGCCTCCAGACGGCCCAAAGAGCCCAGACAGGGCGGGCGCGTGTAACCAGAGGAGGGAACAAGGGGACAGAGCGAGGGGGAGAAGGAGGAAGGCGAGGAGGAGAGGGAGTGATAAGAAGAGGAGTAGCTGGGGGAACACAGGGCGGATGGCGTGGGAAGGCGCGGGAAGGACGAGGAGGAGCCAGCAGGGGAAGGGGACGACGAGAGAGGGGGGCGGCAAGATCGAGCCGTGCCTCCAAGCCGAACGTGGCAGCGGGCCCCGCCCAGTCCCGCCCTCCTTCCCAGGAAGCAGAAGGGCGCATGGCGACGCACAACTTGCGATCGGAACTTGGCCGCGCCTCGCAGAAAGGCGCTCTCGCGCGCGGTCCCGCTGCCGGCGACGGGGTAGAAAGCAAGAGGACCTGGGCGGTGGCGGGAGCGGAACCTCAGAGCAAGCGCGCGCAGAGCGTCGGCGAGAGCACCGTTGCACCCTACCGTCGGGGCGTTGACCCAAGGAACCCTAAATCCGCCGACCCTGTCGGCGTGTGCGAGGGGCTTGGCTGTTCGAGTCGTCGTCTCCGTCGGTCGTCGCCTCCGTCGTCCCCTTTCCCTGCAGCTTCCTTCTCAAGCTCGTGAGCGAGAGAAAAATCGAGCAGTGTCGTAATCGAGTCGAAGGGAAGCCCCTTCCCTTTGATCCCTTCCCCAGGGAGGGGGGGGGTCCCGGGGGGGGTCCCGGGAGGGGTGGAGGGGGGGGTCCCCGGGGGGGGTCCCGGGGGGGCGGCCTAGAAACATTGAAAACACTCCAAATGAGGTCCGAATGCCCCAGATGGCCCCCGAGACGGCCCCAGAGGGCCCCGAGTCGCCCAAAGATCGGCCGAAAACGCCCAAGATAGCCCCAGGACCGTGCAAGAAGCCTCCAAGACGTCCCAGGCCCCCTCCAAGAGACCCCCAGGAAGCCCCAAGAGGCCCCCACGAGGCTTCCAAGCGGCCCCTAAGAGCTTCCCAAGAGGCCCACAAACTACCCCCAAGAGGCCCCCAAGAGCGCTCGTCGTCGTTGTCGTCGTCGCCATTCAGGGTCGGCGGCACCGGCCGTAAGGCCTTCGCAATAAGGAACGAGGCCCCTGTTTCCCAGAAGTTGAACTTCGATTTTCCGTGGAAGACCTCAAGAACACCAGAGGCAAACTGTAGAACAATCGAGGAACACCGAGCCCCTCCCCAACGAAAAGGGCTTCTTCTTCAGCGTCCCGACTGTATCTGGCACGGCCAAATCCCCGATAAGTACAGCGAGGACAAAGGCTGCGCCGCGCCGAGGAGGAAGAGGAGGAGGAGGAGGAGGAGAATGAGGAGAAGGAGGAGGAGGAGGAGGAGGAGCTAGGAGGAGGAGGAGGAGGAGGAGGAGGAGGAGGAGGGAGGAGGAGGAGGAGGAGGGAGGAGGAGGAGGAGGAGGAGGAGGAGGAGGAGGGGAGGAGGATAGGAGACCGCGAGACTTGCACGGAGCCTCGGCGAGGGCCACTAGCCGCCCGCTCGCGCGCGGCCCGGGCACAACACACACGGCTTCGCATGTGATATACATATATATATATATATATACACATACATATATACATACATACATACATACATACATACATACATACATACATACATACATACATACATACATACATACATACAGACATACATACATACATGCATGCATGCACATACACATACACATACACATATACATATACATATACATATACATATACACATATCTATATATGCCTATGGATAGATACGCGCCGCGCAGCGACGGGAGCGCCGGGAGTCGGGCGAGAGCTGTGCGGCGCCGGGGCGAGCGCTGCACGTTCGCCCGCTCGCGCGTCGACGAGGCGACGAGCGCAGGCGGGCGGGCGGGGGAGGCGGTGCAGGAGCACGGGGACGACGCGCAGCAGGAGCAGTGGAGGAGGAAGACGAATCGGGGGGACGTAAGACCTGGGTACGGTGGACTCGGAAATCCCCGACGAGGTCGTCGAACAAATGACGAGGCCGAGCCTGCGTTTTGACGAGGCCTCCCGCTGCAGACATCCCACGAAACTCCTCCTCGTCAAAATCCGAGGTGCGGTCGTCAAAAAACGATGGCGAACCCGAGTCCTGGCAAACCCGGGGCTGACGCTCCCCCGAACGAAGAGGAGCAGCGTAGAGGTGAGGGCGGAAGGCTGTCAGAGCGAAAGGGGAGGATGACGCGGAAGCATCACACACACCAGCCCTGACAAGAATGAGCACCCCAACCCGTCCTTCCGAGCCGATCCGGCATTCACGCGTGGGGTCCCTACAAGACCTTCGCCGATGGTCTCTCTATCCGCGCCCCTTCCCTTCAGCAGCTGCACCCGATCGCAACGCGACGCCAAGGAGCCGACGAAATCGGTGGGCGTCATGTTCTCGTCGGCGTCGCCCCACCTGAGCTTTGGGGATGGGGGAAAGACAGGAGGACCAGGGCGAGCCCTCTCCTCTGGTTGGCCAGCTCTGGAGAGGGGAGAGGAGCGGAGGGAGGAGGAGAAGGAGGAGGAGAAGGCGGAGGCTCCCCAGCCACTTGCAGATTTGGTGCTTGCGCTGTCAATCCTCTGCTCTCCTAGGGCTTTGCAGCGTCGTCCGCACCTTGCTTCTGCATGTCCGAGCTCCGCAGCTGCCTGCACGCCCTCCTGTGCTCAGCTGCGTTCTTGCTCTTGTGAACACTCGCCATCGCTCGGACGTCCATTCCGTGTGCTTTTGTCGGTTTCGTGCGTAGTTTTTCTCGCCAAATGATCAAGGATGCTCCTCGATGGTCCTCGCCGAAGGAACAAGGCACACGTCCGAGCGATGCCGAGAACACTGCGCAGGCCTGACGAAAGCTTGAGAGGTCCCTTCCAATGTGTGGGGTCGATCGGACTTAGTTAAAGGGGCCTCAGGACACACAAATAAATACACACAATATAAACAGATTCCCTATATGTTCCTACATGTTCTGGGTTTTTGTCTTCCCCACCACTTCCCATATTTTCGCATATTTTTTGGGGAATCGACGAATAATTGTGTCTGTGTTTTGTTTTGTCCCTCCTCCTCCTCCTCCCCCTCCTCCTCCTCAATGTGGGGTCCCGCGCGGCGCGCCCCACGTGCAATGGTCTCTGGCACCGCCGCAGGGCTGCCCATCCCACGGGCGCCCAGCGCGTCAACGGGGCCCGGAGGGAGGAGACTCCAGCGGTGCGGAAGAGGGGGCGGACGGAAGGAGAGGGCGAAGGAGTAGGGCACAGCGGATACACACATACAAACACACACATAAGAATACACAAACACATACACACATACGTACACACATACACACATACACACATACATACATACATACATACATACATACATACATACATACAGACAGACAGACAGACAGACAGACAGATCGACATACATACATACAATACAATCCAATACAATACAATACAATACATCCATCAATCCATCCATACATACATGCATACATACGTACATGCATACATCTATACATACATACATACATGCATGCATACATCCATGCGAACATCCATGCATACATGCATGCATACATACGTGCATCCATATATGCATACATACATAGACACGTACATGCATGCATGCATACCTGCATACGTACATGTATACATGTGGACGTGTATACATATACTGTATATACACCTACCTACCTACCTACCTACCTACCTACCTACCTACCTACCTACCTACATACATACATACATACATACATACATACATATATACATATACACACAACCATACATGCATACATGCACATATACGTATATACACGTATGCGTGCAAGCATGTACACCTATACCCATATATACACGCATACAAACACACAAACGTGACCATACACACCTACTTCATACATACATACATGCATGCCCACATACATGCGAACCCATACACACATAGATACATACATACATACATCCATACATACATACACACCTACATACATACAGACAGACAGACAGGCAGACAGACATGCAGACAGACAGATCTACACACATACACCTACACACATCCATGCATACATACACACATACATCCATCCATCCATCCATACATGCATACATACATACATACATATGCACACAAACATACATACATACATTCACATATACGTATATACAGGTATGCGTACACGCATGCACACCTATACCCATATATATATACACGCATGCAAACAAACAAACGTGACCATACACACGTACTTCATACATACATGCATGCCCGCATACATGCGAACACATACGTACATACATACATACATTCATGCATGCATACCTACATACATACATACATACATACACACATACATACACACAGACATACATGTAGACCTACGTACAATCGTACACACATGCATACCCATACACATACACATATACATATCTTCAAACCAACAAGCATACGGGCCACATGGGTCCAGAACGCCCCTAGAAGGCCCCAGAGTGCCCCAAGACGGCTCCAAGATGCTTTTGTCGTTCAATTCCCTAGGAGAACATGCATCTGCCATTGTTTGGCCTCCACGCCGTCCAAGACAGCCCAAGAGGCCTCCAAGATCACCCCAAAACTGCACGAGATGCACCCAAGAGGACCCTGAGACGTCTCAAGAGGGCCCCAAGACGGCCCAGGAAACGCAGGTAGAAAAGAGGGAAGTCGATTTGAGATTTCGAACCCTCCGCCCCAGAGGAGCCCGCAAGCAGGCCCCCACAGGGCCCAAGAGGCCCTCCAAAGCACCAAACGAGGCCCCCACAGGGCTTGCAGGGTTCCAAGAGGCCTCCTGACAGGCCCAAACAGCTCTGACCTCGAAACTCACAACGACCGCGCGCCATAGCCACCCCAATCCGATCATTGTTCATGGGGAACAACATGGGTGCGCACAACGAACGATCCGCTGCTCCTCAAAGGTGCACGGCAGTGCTCTACAGTGGCCGGCTGGGTTAACGTCACCAAACGCGATGCCCTTCAAGGGGGGGTATCATCGCAACGGAAGAGCTCTGTAGCGGTTGGCTCGGGTAGCGCCACCACATTCGGGGAAGAAGCGGAGGAGGAGGAGAGGGGGAGAGATGCGGAGAAACAGTCCCAGATATCTGGAGCAGCGCAAGACAGCCTGCCATAGGCGGCGAGCCGTTACGCGCAACCGAGGTTGCGGGACACTGGCAAAACTGCATGTGTTTACAACTATCAGGGACCAAGCTCAACAAATGACCACGGAAACTTGAAATCCCAACAAGTACGATGTAAAGGAGGAGTGGGAGTAGGAGAAAGGGACATACTTTGAAAGATGCCTGCAACCAGCATAGACCCAGCGCGGGGGCCCGCTTCCACAGCATCGACTGGATCCGTAGACGTGGAGATCGCAATTGATCGCAGAATGGATGAAGAGGGGAGGCGGAGAGACGGGAACCAGGAGGGACCGATGAAGGAAACAGAACTGGATGGGGAGATGGCGGGGCAGGGGTATGTTTTGAGTCGGAATAACGCTTCTGAAAGTACATGTCCAACTTGGGGCGGGAGGACGGTAGGAGGGAACGATGGAGGTACGAGTGAGGGGACGGAGAGGAGCGATGGGAGGAACGAGGAGGATGGAGATGAGGAGGGAGGAGAAAATATGCAACTATGAGTGAACCCCACGCCTGCGGATCATATTTCTAAAAATCCGGCAGGGGGTGCGAATTTGACAAGATGCCTGCAAGCAATACCAAGGACCCCAACGGGGATGAACCAACCGCCACTGAGACCCGAACTGCTGTGCCTGAATTTACCTCAAATTTTTGATGACGGACAAACCCCAACCGGAACGGATGGGGCGCCTAACATCCGCGAAGTTGATCAGATCGTTCAAAAAGGTCTGGCAATTGGCCTGCGTCGAAATGGCGTTGACAACATGGCCGAATGAGACAAGCAGGGTGCACCAACCACGGCGTGTTGTGAGAGGGCGGATTATGAGAGGCGGGACGTGGGGGTAGTGAAGTCAATGGCTCGTTGAAGTAGTGCGGTCTGGAAGGGCGTGGGGACATTCAATCGAAGAGGAGGCGAGGATCCGCAACATAGCAGTTAGACAGGTGTGAGCAGAAAGAAAGAGAGAGAGAGAGAGAGAGAGGAAGAAACAACGAGAGAGAGAGAGAGATAGGGGGAGAGAGACAGAGAGAGAGAGAGAGATAATGATAGAGAACATGCGCCACAACACAATAGGGCAGAACATCCTCCCCGTATTCCACGCTGTCTTGGGGTCGACACACGTAGGCGCAATTGTTAACGATTGAACGGGCAAAACTTCCTCGCACACATCCCTGCGAATTACCCCGCCGCAGAGATCTTCACTCAAACATCTCGAGCCTCGGGTGGACCCTCCTCCTCCGCGTCCCCCCTCCCCCTCTTCATCCACGACCTAACTCACTCCTCCGCCCTCCTCCTCCTCCTCCTCCTCCTCCTCCTCTTCCAGATTAGCTCGCCGTCCTCCGCCTCCTCCACATCCTGCAGCCGTCGTGCGGCAAGCCACGTGAGCAACCGAGGGGCCTTACCGGCAACGGCGAGCCTCGCCCAGTAACAGGCCCCCGACACAGATCGAAGGAGTGGCCCGAAAACCGGAGCCCCTCCTCAACCACAGAGTGGTCCATGTTTCGGCGCCTCGACTGCAGCACGGGTCCGCCGCGAACGCCAGATGACTCCCGTGGTGGCAAGTCGCGCAGCTCTACGAGGTACTCGGTCCACCCTGGACGCCGGTGAATGTTCAGCTCCTGCATGGTGGACCAGGGGCCGCGCACCGGTGACAAGTGGACCTCGTGGGCTGCTCCTCCCTGAGCTTCCGCCTGAACTTATCCTGGTGCTCGATCCTCGGGGAGCCCCACCTGGCGCGCAGTCCGAACGCCAACGTCTGGACGTTCGCGCCCAGGCCTCACCATCGCTCCGCTAGGGGGCCACATGCGAACCCTACCCCTACCCCCCGCCATTTCTGAGGGGGAGGGTGGGGTTCACTTCGTTCGGGAGCTCCCGAGCGAAGTGAGCCCCACCCTCCCCCTCAGAAATCGTGGGGGGTAGGGGTAGGGTTCGCATGTGGCCCCCTATCCGCTCGACGGCGTGCCGAGGAGGGGGGGGGGGCGAGAGGGGCCCGGCGCCTCCTCGGAAGGCGCGAGGGGGGCTCCTCGAGGCCCTCTGACCTTCTGCGAGGCACCCCGTGGCTCAAGAGAAGGCTCGGATCCGAGAAAACGAGGAGGAGGAGGAGGAGGCGGAGGAGGAGGAGGAGGAGGAGGAGGAGTAGGCGGAGGAGGAGGAGGAGGAAGGCCCGAGGCATTCTGAGCCCTTCGAGAAGGCCCGCCCCCCTTTGCCTTACGAGGCAACTTCTGGGAGGTCTCCGCGGCAACGATCGAAATCGGTCAAGCCAGGATCAGGCAGGACTAACCCCGGACTTCAGCCAACTTAAGCCGGAGTCAGCGGGCCTGAACAGGAGTAAGCCGGATTGAACAAGATCAGGCCAACTGAAAGCTGTTACCGACCGCGAAGATACCGACGCTGACGCAGGACTGAACCTCACGGGAGTTGCATCCTAGTTTGAAACATTGCAACTGATTCAATTATGTAGACAAGGAAGTTTTGGAAATGCTGCTCTAGCCTGGCGCCGCGCACTGTCGGCGAAACTGTTTTTTCCTCCTCCTCCTCCTCCGCCTCCCTCATCCACCTCCTTCCTCCTCCTCCTCCTCCTCTGTCGGGATGCTCCTCCTCCTCCTCCTCCTCCTCCTCCTCCTCCCCGTCTCGTCGAAGTCGTCGTCGGCATCGTCGTCATCACAATCACCAATATCACCATCCTCATCACCATCAGCACGCACCATCGCCACCATCACCACCACCACCATCACCGCTGCAATCACCGTCGCCGTCACCACCTCACCACCGACATTGGTATCGTCATCATCCGCATCGATAGCAACGTCAACATCATCAGCATGCCACCCCCCCTTCATCGCAGGCGGCCGCGCCTCGGAAAAGAATGCATTGTAGGCCCTGTGGTCGTTGATGGTCAAGTCCTGTGGCTCGCGATGCATGCGGCAGGGCGGGGACCCGACGATGGACGCCAGACGCGATCTCTCGCGCGACGGAATTCGTCAATGACTCGCGACCGACGACACCCCGACACCTGGGTCACCTAATCCCACCAGCCCTTCCTGGCGAGAACAGTTTGGGGAATGTCAGATTCCAACCCCCTTGCGTCCCATTCGGGGAAAATTTGACCCCTCCCCCTCCTTCCCCTCATCCTCCTCCTTCCCCTCCTCCTCCTTCTCCTCCTCCTCCTCCTCCTCCTCGGGAGCCTCTTGGGGGCGTCTTGGGTGCTTCTGGGGAGCCTCTCGGGGCCTCTTGGGGGCCTCGTCCTCTTGGGCGCATCTCAGGGGCCTCTTGGGGCTTGCTGAGCACCTCCTGGGGCTGCCTTGGGGCCTCCGTGGGAGCACCGGAGGCCATCATTGGGCCCTCTTTTGGACGAGATCGATCGACGGGGGGAGCCGTACTGCGGTAGGGTCCCCTTCCCCCCCCCCCCTGGAGGCCACGGCGTGGCCAAAACCTAAGCGACACCTCTGACTTGGCGCTCCTCGCCGAGGCCCTACACCCTGCGAAATGCTTAAGAAATCATGGGTTAAGAAACTCATAGTCTCAGAATTTGAATAAAAACACAAAAATTCTATTAAATTTTTAAGATGTGCATTGAAACAGTAAGAATAATCGAGACTCTGGCCGAAACCTTCCGTTTTCTTAAGCATCGCCTAGGGTGTATACTGGACGTCCCGCGCCTCACGACGACGCTCCCCGAACTTGATCGTTGCGCCCACCTCCGCCTCCTCTTGCAGCCCCGCCAGGTGTGCAGCGGCCGATATTGCCGTCCGAGTCCCTCCTCTTCCGAATCCTGGCGCGGGGCGCCCTGCGCGACCAACGGGGGGCGCACCGGTCGCCCTGCCTCGGGTAGTCAGTGCAGCCAGTCAGGCGGCAAATGGTGCTACGACAGGGGGCCTGTCTTCGACACCGCTCACCTCGCCCCCTCCAATCCACTGTCCCTCCCCTCATCCCCCCTCCCCCATCACGTCCTGCCGCCTTTCAATGTCCTTCCCGCCCTTATCAAATGCGTTTCCCCCTCCGCAGTCCGCTGCCTTCTTCTGCCCCTCTTCGTTCCTGCACTCCCCTTCCTTATTAATCACTCCTTCTCATTCCACCGTTCTCCCTCCCTCCCCCTCCTGTTCCCGTCTCTCCTTCCCATCACTCCTGCCCTTCCTTTCACTCCCCATCCCCCTACCGGGCCCCCCACCCCTTTGTTTCTGTTCGCCCTCCCCGTGCGTCTAATTGGCCCCCCCCACCCCCTCCCAAACCCTCGGACTCCTGTGCCAATCCCCCCCCCCTCCCAGCTCGACGTGGGCGCCTCGGCGCCAGCACACAAGCGCCTGTGAACGAGCCCCCTGCCCGCAGAGGGACAGGACAGAACGCGGCAAAGGCACTAACGGACTAAGGTTAAATCGGGCGTGTCCCACTACAAGGGGATTTTCGACGAAAATTCAAACATACTCAAAAAAATACTCCAAAATTGTGAAAGCATGCCGAACAAATAATCACCCGACCATTTTTGACTATTTCTGAATATTCCCCTGTAGAGGGACAGGCCCGACTTAAAACTGAGGGCCCGCACGGACTTCTCACATCTGCGCTGGACGCCGCTTCCCGCGCCGCCCCTGGCGCGCCTAGCGCGCCATCGGGGGAGGGGGCACGGAGCAAACCCAAGAAGCCCGTGCAACGCCCGAGAAAGAAAAAAGCAACCCTGCTGCTTGCGCAGCCTTCTTGTTCGGGAGCTCCGTCCCCCTCCCCCGTCTTCGAGAGCTCCCCCCCCCTCATCCTCCTCCTCCTCCTCCTCCTCCTCCTCCTCCTCCTCCTCCTCCTCCTCCTCCTCCTCCTCCTCCTCCTCCCCTCCTCCTCCTCCTCCTCCTCCTCCTCCTCCTCCTCCTCCTCCTCCTCCTCTCCTCCTCCTCCTCCTCCTCCTCCCCATCTCCTCCCCTCCTCCTCCTCCTCCTCCTCCTCCTCCTCCCTCCTCCTCCTCCTCCTCCTCCTCCTCCTCCTCCTCCTCCTCCTCCTCCTCCTCCTCCTCCTCCTCCTCCTCCTCTCCTCCTCCCTCCTCCCCCCGGCCGCACCACGGGCTCGCGGCCACTCGCTGGAGCGCGGGCCTGTGCCGGAGCAAGCTCGGAAAAGCGGGCGCGCGCGGCGGGCGGCAGGGCAGCCGCAGCGGCCTGCGAGAGCCTTCGGCGCACGCACGAGGACTGGCGGGTCACACTTCCACCTCCTCCTCCCCCTCCCCCCTCCTCCTCCTCCCCCCCCTCCTCCCCCTCCCCCGTTCCTCCTCCTCCCCTCCTCCTCCTCCTCCTCCTCCTCCTCCATCCTCCTCCTCCTCCTCCCCCTCCTCCTCCTCCTCCTCCTCCTCCCTCCCCTCCTCCTCCCTCCTCCTCCTCCTCCTCCTCCTCCTCCTCCTCCTCCTCCTCCTCCTCCTCCTCCTCTCCTCCTCCTCCTCCTCCTCCCTCCTCCTCCTCCCTCCCCCTCCTCCCCCTCCTCCCCTCCTCCCTCTCCTCCTCCTCCTCCTCCTCCTCCTCCCCTTCCTCCTCCTCCTCCTCCTCCTCCTCCTCCTCCTCCTCCCCCCTCCTCCCCGGCCGCACACGGGCTCGCGGCCACTCGCTGGAGCGCGGGCCTGTGCCGGAGCAAGCTCGGAAAAGCGGGCGCGCGCGGCGGGCGGGCAGGGCACAGCCGCAGCGGCCTGCGAGAGCCTTCGGCGCACGCACGAGGACTGGCGGGTCACACTTCCACCTCCTCCGCCCC
>CAUYUJ010002514.1:304555-324555 GCA_963575745.1 Prorocentrum cordatum
AGACGGTTCAAAATGGGCTCTGTGCGGTCCAAAACGGCCCCGAGACGGTCCGAGATGGTTCCAATAGGGCCCAAAAAGCCCAAATGACGGCCCAAGAGGGCCCCAAGAGCGCCCACAACTGCGCCTCCAGAGGCAAAATCATTGATTTTCCTATGGTTTGGGCACTATTTTAACGTTCTCGCCTTTGCGGCTCAAGCAGCTTCGCAAATAGCTCCAGCACAACCCAAGAAGCCCCCAAGAGGGCCCCGAGACGGCCCAACATAACCCCAAGACGGCCCAAAGAGGCCCCCAAGACGGTCCAAGAGGCCCCTATGACGGCCCAAGGGGACCCCAAGACGGCCCCAAGGCGGCCGCGAGAGGCCCCAAGACGGTTTCCGAAGGAGCGAAACGGCGCAAAATCGCGCCAAAACCGCCAAAGACGCCCCCAAGAGGCCCCAAGAGGCCCCCAAGAGGCCCCAAAGGGGCCCCAAAAAGCCCCCAAGAGGCCCCGAAGATGTCTTCAAGAAGCCTCCCCAAGGCTCCAAAGAAGCTCCCCAAAGGCCACACAGCGACTGCCCCAAGACGGCCCGAGATGGCCCCAAGAAGGCCCCAAAAGCCCCCAAGACGGCCCAAGGGGGCCCCAAGAGCGCCTACAAGAGCGCCTCCAGAGGACAAAATCATTGATTTTCCTATTGTTTTAAACATGTTTTAGCGTTTTCGCCTTCTCCGCCTCTCAGAAGCCCAAGACGGCCCAAGCAGCCTCCAAGATGGCCCCAAAAAGGCTCAAGAAACACCCAAGGGGGCCCCGAAAATGCAACGTATCCAACGGATCCAATGGATCTAATGATTCAACATTGCTACATGTTGTTTTGTTTTACATTATGATGTCTCCCCCTCAAACCCCCTTTGGAGTCGCGCCACTACGCCGTACCAAAGTGACGGCCCCAATTATGGTGCTCTCTCTCTCTCTCTCTTTCTTTTTTTTTCTCTCTCTCTCTCTCTCTCTCTCTCTCTCTCCCTATATATATATATATATGTGTATATATATATATATATATAACAATTCGTTTTTTTGTCTCTTTGGGACTCCAAGAAGGTCTCCATATGGCCCGGGGTGGCTCCAAGACGGTCAACAACGCACTCAAGACGGCCCAAGATGGCCCAGGAAAGCCCAGAAAGCTCCCCAAGACGGCCCAGGAGGGCACCGAGAGCACCCCCAAGAACGCACACAGAGGCTAAAATCAACGATTTTCCGAAAGTGTTTGAAGGATTTGGGCGTTCTCGCCTTTTTCGATTGTCAGAGGCCCAAGACGGCCCAAACAGCTTCCAACATTTCCCTCAGACCGCCCCAGAAGCGCCCACGGGAGCCCAAAGACGGCTCCAGAGGGCCCCAAGACGGCCCAATGAACCCCCCAAAACAACCCAAGAAGCCCCAAGACGGCCAAAGAGGACCCCAAGAGAGCCCCAAGGCGGCCGTGAGAACCACCCAAGGCGGACTCCGATGGGGCGAAACGGGGAAAAAGCGCACCATCACGGCACAAGACACCCCCAAGAGGCTCCAGGAGGCACCCAAGAAGCCCCCAAGAAGCCCCCAAGAAGCCCCCAAGAGGCCTCCAAGAGTCTCCCAAGAGGCTCCCAAAAGGCCCCACAACGACTGCACTGAGCGGCCAGCTGACGGTCTGGACCAGGTGCAGCACGTGGCCCATCGCACGAACTCCACTGGGCGCAGCGCGCCTCCAAATGCAGGTCACGACTTGACTGTACGTACTCCGGACGTGCACCCCGCGAAGCGAAAGGAATCCGACCTCCTCCCCGTCCTCCTCCTTCCCCTCCGCCTCCTCCTGCCTCCCCGCCCCCTCCTCCCGCTCCCCCTCCTCCCCCCCCCTCCTCCTCCTCCTCCTCATTCATCCTCCCCCACCCCTCCATCCTCTCCCTCCCTTTCCCTCCCCCTCTCCTCCCTTCTCCTCCTCCTATCTCCTCCTACTCCCCCTCCCATCCTCCCCCACCTACTCCGCGATCATCTCTCATCCCCCGTCCTTATCCTTCTCCTCCTGCTCCTCCTTCCCCTTCCTTCCCCTCCCTTCCTTCCCCCCCCCCCCCCTCTCCCCTTCCGCATCCTCCGACTCGTCGTCGTAGAGCCGACTGGAGGCTCGAAGCCTGACGATTAACCAAGGGAACATGAAATCCTGCAGCGTTTCCCGCGAGACCAGTACATGGGGAAAAAGCACCAGCATGGGCCGTGGGATCTGTTTGTCGTGCACCTGTGACATGCATCTTGGGAGCCCTTCGGGGGCTTCTGGCGGCGTCTTGGGGGCCACCGGGGCGCATCTTGGAGTCTCCTAGGGGCTTGTTGGGGCCGAAGGCCCGAAAGGTCCGTTTGGATTCCCTGTCTGGGCCCCTTCTTAGAGCCGTCTTGGGGCTCTCTTGGACCGTCTTGGAGGCCTCTTGGGCTGCTTGGGTCCCCCTCGGGCTGTCTTGGGGCCGTCTTGTGAGCCTCTTGGGCCGTCTTCGGGCGATCTCGGGAGCTTCTTCGGCTATCTGGGCGCGTCGGGAAGCCGAAAAGGTGAGAACCACAAAAAATCCTCAAACACCCTGGAAAAACAACCATTTGTTGCCTCTTGTGGCCCTCTTGAAAAAAAGCCTCTTGGAGGCCTCTTGGGGCGTCTTGGAAGCCTCTTAGGCCGTTTAGGGACTATCTTGAGCATCTTGGACCGATCTTGTGGCGTCTCGGAGCCCTCATGGACATCTTGGGTGCTTCCTGGGGCCGTCTTGGAGGACTCCTGGAGGCCTCCTGGGCTGTCTGGCAGCCCCTTGGAGGCGCCAGGGCGGGGGTATCAAAAAAAAAGACCCGATGGTTTTGAGGTGGGCGGGCCCCCCTGGCTGGGGACCTGGTATTCGCCCATATGTATATATATATACACACATATATATTGATATATACATATACCTAGATAGATGTATCGCCGTCAAGCTGCTTCCACCTTGTCTGTGGTATGCCTTGACTTTGTCTTCTGGATGTGTCGCCTGACTTGTCGGTAGCCTGCATGTAACATCAACTCCTCGTACTACCGCTTGCTACCCACTCTCATTCATTGTGCATTCAAGACGCTTCGGTTTGTATGTGCCTTGTCTTTCGCTTGTCTGGAACGCTTGCTATTATATGGTGCTAGAAATTCAATATGAAATTCGAGCACCGACGCCGCTTAATAGAAACGAGGCTCCTGGTTGGTTGTGCTGGGATCATGCCGTGTTTGTCGCCAACAGGAACAATTTGAAAACGTGTTTGAAGCAGCTTGCACAGGTGATACAACCAAGCATGGACACTCCAACATCAAACTGAACCTGCAAACCCGCACACACAAACACACGCGGACACTCAACGATTGCTGGGCAAAAACAAATCACACCGAGCAACTTGGATATCGGGCTCTGCGCCTTCACGAGAGACTTCAACGAACACCTCGCGCCGGGAAGCTCTCTCTCTCTCACCCTCCCATGTTTGTTCTCTCTCTCTCTCGCTCTCTGTCTCTCTCTCTCTCTCTTGCTCTCTCTCTCTCTCTCACCCTCCCTTTTTTGTTCTCTCCATTTTTCTCTCTCTCTCTCTCTCTCTCGCTGTTCTCTCTCCCGCTCTCTCCCTCTCTCTGGGACTTCACGGCGGACTGACCCCTGGCCCAAAGACGAATCTCACCCCCCAGCGGGCACACATTAGCCGCACGCATGCGTAAGCCGGGAGCTGGACACACGATCGGCCTCCGTCCTCTTCACGCGCTGAAGAAATACTTGCACGTATTGGGACCCCTCGCATAAAATAGTCACAGTGCGGGCGCGGCCGCAAGAAGCCTTCGCAAGAAACCCAACCCTGAAAAACCCCGCGCGAGGCGAAACCCGGAGCATCCTGAACGCAGCAGCTTCTTCAACGGCTGCGGGAAGTCACCGCGCAGAGCGCGGAGCGAAGAAACCCAGGGCACCTTGACGAAAAACATATGGTTTCTTGATGCACGCCCCCACTTTACGTCGGGGAACTGTGTGGATCTGCCGACCCCGCTTGCAGGGAGTGCAGAGGCTTTTGAGAGCTTGGCCGTCCCCCTCTCCCTTTCCCCCTCCCCTGGGGCCCAGCATGCAGTTGACGGGGGGTGGGAGCTCGTCAAAGCACCCCTGGGTCCTCTAGAGCCTCCAAGAAGCCCCAAGAAGGTCCAGACAGGGCGCAAAGACAGTCGAAGAGTGCGTTCAGACGACCCCAGTTGACTTCAAGACGGCCCACAAGGCCCTCAAGTCAGCGCACAAGTTTTCCTAGACGACCGCCGAATAGGCCCCAAGAGGCAAGCTTCGTTCCCTTTTCCCCGAGGGGAACTTGCATTTTTTTCGTCACTCACAGTTTGTCGTATTGACATCTTCTAAGACTGGACGAAGGGACGCCATATATAGGGCCATGAGACGGCCCCAGGGCCCCCCAAGACGCCCCCAAGAGAGCCACACAAGGGACCCAAGAGAGTCCAAGAGGAGGAATCTCAAAGTATAGGTCGAGCCTTTTCCGCCCGAAGCGCTCCCAAGAGACTCCAAGACGCCCCCAAGAAGCCCGCAAAAAGCTTCCCAGGAGCACCCAAAAGACTCCCAAGAGGCCCCTCGAGAGGCATCCCAAGACACCCTCAGATTCATCGATGAGGCTCCTGAACCACAGCCCAGTCACGGCGGCGGGTTGGGCCGAAGTCTACTAGTTCCGCCGCCCCCTGTGGCCTTGCCATAGGGGTGCACGACGTGCCATGCTTGTGGGCGGTTGTTGGCTCTGTTCTACAAGACTCCCCCTGGGGCTTGGACCTAACCCGCCAGCCACATGGAAAACGTTTCCAAACGCATCCCCCATCGTCTTTTCTAATGAAGGTAGCCTCCGTGACGGCCAAGATGGCCTCCGAGACGGTCAAGGTGGCCTCCCAGACGGCCAAGGTGCCCCCAAGAGAGCCCAATATAATCCCACGGTGGCCTCCAAAATGGTCCCACGATGCATCAAAGACCGCCCAGGTCGTCCCGCCAAAGACGGCCCAAGAGGCCCACCAAAAGGTCCTCCAGGAAGGCCCACATAGGCCAAACTTACAGAGTATCCAAAAGCTGCCAGCTTCAAAATGGCCTTCCGACGGCCCAATAGGTCCTATAGGCTGCCGAGATCGCTCTAGAGGCATCCACGATGGCCCACGACGGCCAGAGAGGGTCCCAAGACGCCCAAGACGGCCTCCCAGACGGCCAAGATGGCCCCAAGAGAGCTCAATATGGCGCACAAATGTCTTTCAGACGGCCCACGATTCATCCAAGACGGCCTAACATGGCCTCAGGATGGCCCAAGAGACAGGCCCCAAGATGTCCCCGAGAAGGCCCATGAGACCTCCGAGAGGCCATAGAGACAGGCCCATTGATGTCCCTTACATCGTTGAATGATGGTCGCGTGTTTTCCTTTTCGGCCGTCCGAAGGCCCAGGACGGCCCAACAGACACCAACAACAAAACACAAGATCGCCCAGAAAACTGCCACGATGGCCCGATGACGGCCGAAGAGGCCCTCAACACGGCCCCAAGAGGGCACAAAGACGGCCCAAGAGGCCAATCAGACGCCAAAGATAGCCTCCAAGACGGCGAAGAAGGCTCCAAAACGGTCAAGAGAACCCAAGATGGCCTCCAAAGTTTCCAAGACGTCTCCAAGACGGCAAAGCTGGGCCCACGACCTCCCTAGATGTCCCCCAGACGGGCCAAGGCACCGAAGACGCCCTTAGAGGGCTCCAAGAGGACCAGGAGGCCAGGATCATTGATTGTCCTTCGGTCTTTCAATGATTTTAGCTTTCTCGCCCGTCCTGGGTGCCCACGCTCCCACACGGGCCGATAAGCCCCCAAGGCCGCCCCACGCCGACTCAGGAGGCCCCCGAAAAGCCTGCAAGACGGCCCCAATACAACCAAAAAGGCCCCCAAAGACGCCCCCGGGACGAACCCACAAATCTCCAATACGCCTCTCAAACGCCCAGAAAGGGACTCACAACTGCCCGGAGAGGCCCAAGACGACCCTCTGAAGGCCAGGAGCCCCCAAGAGGCTCCAAAGAGGACCCCAAGAGGTCCCCAAGGTCCTCCGACACGAGGCCCCAGAAGGCCCCGAACCACCCAAGGCTCCAAAGAAGGCCCGAGAAGAACCAAAGGCCTCAAAAAATCTCCGTTTCTTTCTCCTCCGTTTTTTCCAGCTTCTCCTCTTCCGTTCTCGTCCTTTTCCCCAGTGCTCCCCTAAAAAGTTTTCCACACGGCTGGGGGAAACATGAAACATGATTCGGCCCACTCAGCAACTATATCTGTAATGAATGAAGTCAAGGCCTCGAGTTCATTGAGCAGGGCCTATCGCAGCTCGCGTGAGGTCTGAGCAGACGCGAGCTGAGGCTGAAAGCCACCCATTCAAAAGGGTTGGCGGCATGCGGTCTCAAGGTGGGGCTAGGAAAAACACGTGTAGACAGCGAGCCGTTTACAGTGTCGTTGAATTGCCCGCGCACCCTTGACAATTTTCACCCAGCAAAGCGATCTGTAGAAAAGTCACGGCCTCGATTGCAGTTGCCCGGGACCTTCGCCAAGTAGCCGTCCGCGTGATGTTTAGACAGACGCGAGCTGAGGCTGACAACCACCCAGAATCACAGAACAAGTCTCCGAGATTGCATATGAGCGTGTTTTTTTTTGGCGTTTCGACATTGGACGGAAAGGGGGGGGGGAGGGTGAAGGTCTGGCCCCCTACGTCTGCTTAGTGCGACCATTTGGGGCCGTGCGTCCCATGGGGAAGCTCCACCTGCTCGACGCAGGCCCTAAAAAATAGCCAAGATCCACTCCAGGGAAGGGGGGGCGGGGGTATGCGAGGGCCCGCGCCAATCGGCAAAACGGGGAATATCAAAAACGAGGACGAAACATGTTTGCGAGTGGTGTGCAGAGCGGGCGAGCACAGGGCCGGACAGCCTCGAGTCCAGACGCGGCCGTGGGACCTTCGGACACTCCGCGGGGATCGATCGTCTCACTGCAAACAAATCCCACGGCCAGAGCATCTCCGCTCGAGCCTGCCACCTCTCTTCCCACAACTGCACACGAGGGTGCGCGGGGCCGTTCGCCGCGCTGTCCCTGTCCCCCGTTGGCATAAGCACGACTTTGCGTCGCTCAACTCTTCTGGGGGATGGGAAAAGCCGGAGCATGGTGGTCTGAGGGTTCTCTGCGACACAGGCCCATATATCTCCGTATTCCAGCATGTAGTCGACCCCTGCCGCGATGAGCTGGTGGCCCTCTTCGAACTCGCGACCGAAGAGGGGGCCACTTTTCCCGGCCGCGGATGAACTGGACAGACTGCGAGTGCGTATCAGTGGTCGCGGGTTTGTCTGCCTTTATATATAAATATAAGAACAACTGAATATAAATGTGATTGCATATTTACATACATACATACGTGCATGCAACCATACATGCATACATACACACATACATACATACATACATGTGCAGGTATGTATACGTGTGTGTGTGTGTGCGCGTGGAATAAAATCCGCGATGCGCGGCTGGGGTTCACTCCTTTCTCGGGCTCCTCATGCGCTTCTCGGCGCGACCCTGCTTGGACGTGGCCCTCAAACCCGCAGTTCGCTCCAAGACCCGCTCCTCGGCGCTGGCCCGCACGGCAGCTGCCCGAGCAGGTCGGGGGGCCGGGGCCCGGCCAGCCTGCGCTGGCATCGGGGCCATCGCCAGCGTGCGAAGCCCGAGCAGCCTCCTCTTGGAGTAAGATGCACAGGGCGACATCCATCCGTTGCGGCTCCCAGCGACAACGGGGGCGAAGAAGCGCGCCTCTGCAGGCGCTTGTTGACCGCTGAGCCCCAGACGCGAGTCACCTACCCCCCCGATCTGACGGGCAACCAAGCCATGAGGGTCGAGAGCAGAGAGCAGGGGCCTCTTCAACACGAAGGCGAACGCCACTTGGCCCGCCAACTCCACCATGCCATCTGGGCCGGGGCGCCCAGGGGCCAGCGCCCAGGTGAGACAGCGACCCAGGTTCCAGCGGCGGGCCTCGCGCGCGCGCGTCGCCGCAGTCGAACCGTCCAACAGAATCCCCAGTCTCGCGCTCCTGGAGTCGGCCGTCTCGTCGCCGCGCGCGCCCAAGTCCGCCGCGTTCTGCCGCTCCGGCGCCCGCTCCATCAGCCGCTGCGCCCACTGCCGGCCCCCGCGCGGCATCCCTGGATGGAGTGGGCGCCGCCTTCGACGTCAGCAGCGCGCGCCCCACCCCGCTATTCTGAGGGCGCGATTGCGGGGGCGGGCCAGGCGCTCAGGGCGAGCCCCCCGTTCGCCATCTGAACAGAACATGGGCTCCACATGCCCAGTGGGGGCGCAGCGGAACGAGGATGAAGCCAATCACCAGGCTGTCGAGGAGGGCCTTCCAGCGCCACCCCTGCGAGGCCCGCGTCGCAGGCCCTGAGAGAAAGGGGCCCGGTGCAGAGGCACAGGCCCGGGCCGACCATGAAACCGCAGCGGCGGCCCTGAACATCAGGCGAGGCGGCGCGCGGCGCGAGGTCGCGACCCCGCCCCGAGCTCGCAGGGGGGCTCGCAGGTGGCGAGGCCGACGGGGGGCGGGCCGCGACGGCGGCAAGTGGCGCGCCGGGCGTCGACGGCGCAGCGCCCGCGCCCGCCCTTCGCGCTAACGAGAAAGATGGCGGCCAACTCCCCGGCGCACCGCCGCCGCCGCGCCGCGCCCTCTCGACGGGCCGTCTTGCGACGGGGGCGCGCGAGCTTATCGGGCCTCGGACAGACATCCAGGCATGGCGCGGCGGGGCCGCCATTGTCCCCCGCGCGCCCACGCCCCGCATCTGGTCTACAGATTCGGTCTTCGAGTAGAACCAGCGAAGCTCGGTCGCGGCAATCTAGCGCGTGCATCGCCATATTGGCAAATCCTCGCAGCAGCGGCAGAGGCTAGTGGGGCGCGCTCTCCCCCGCCGCTTCCCCAGCAAGTCCAGGGCCCGAGACTAGGCGTCGGCGGCGGCCCCCGTGGAGGCGCCCTCGCGCCCGGCGAGTCAACGCGCGAATTGCCCGGCGCGAATCGCAAGAAGAGCAGCGCGCCGATCTCGCCCGGCGCGCTGTCGAATGCCCGCGCGGTGATTCCCCCCGAGCCAACGCGGGCGCGTCGGCTGAAGGCAGCGGGGGAAAGCCCCAGCATTCCTCGCGACATCTCGAAAAATCTTGGACGAGACGGCCCGCCCAAAAGACTCGCTTTCGAATCGCCCCGCCGCGGTCGCAAGGCCCCCGGCGGCCTCCGGGGACTTCGGCGGCAGACCGACGGGCCCGCGCTCCCCCAGCCTTTCTGCCGAGCCATCTCGATCTCGGCCTGGCCCCCGGCCCTCGTCGCGATGCGCGCGGAAAAGGGGCGTCGCGATGCCTGGGGTCCTCTGCTGCGCCCGCATCCAGTAGTCGAAATCCTCGAACTTCGGGTCGCCGCGGCCCCTGGAACTGACATCGAACAACAGCTGCCGACGCGGAGAGAGGGCTTCAAGACAGGACGAAGATAGGGGACTAAGTGGATCCTACCACCAAGCAGATTCGAATGCGCGGCAGATCGCTTGCGAATCGTTTGCGGTCCCATTCGTCGCTGCTGCGGGCTCTGCTAGATGTCGATGGCGCCTCTGCATCGGGGAATCTCCAGCGCGCCCGACATGTCTGAACAACCCTCCAGGCCTCGATGGGCAGCGCCCCGGCGCCGTGGTCGCAACCTATCGCACTGCTAATCGTGCAGGACAGGCAGCGCGCGGATGTCGTCATCGTTCCCAATGGCGGCAGTCAACTTGGCAGCGCAAGCGGCGTCGCCACGATGGGTCGGAGCACCTCCAGTCTACCCCCCCGCCATTGAAGCGGGCGGGGCTCGGCGTAGCCGGGGGCGCTAGCGGCGCGAAGCTTCTCTGCGACATGCGCCGCCCCAGCGCCGCCCGACGCAGGGGTGTAGTCGGCCCCCCCCTCACTGCGCTCCGCCGCCAACTTGCCGCCCGCCGCGTGCTCGCCGGAGCGTCGCCTCCCCAATCCTGCAAGATCGGCGCCGTCGAGAACTCCGAGATATCCCCATCCTCATCGCCGCGAAGCCTGATCGCCCCCGCGTGGACGTCTCGACAACCTTGCGCCGTCCTGTCCCTCCTCGGATCGGCAGAGAGGGTGGATCAGTCGCACTGGAGACGCCCAATCTTTGCCTCCTCCACGTCATCCCCCTCCGCAGCATCAGCATGCATGATTGCTGCCGTCGGGTGTCGCGCGCGCCCGCCTTTCAGCGGAGGGTGGCCAGAAAAAAGACGCGCTCGTGCGACGCGTCCTCGTGGCACTTGAACAA
The DNA here is from genome assembly GCA_963575745.1 of Prorocentrum cordatum. NCBI lineage: Eukaryota > Dinophyceae > Prorocentrales > Prorocentraceae > Prorocentrum > Prorocentrum cordatum. Next base: position 314,882 of record CAUYUJ010002514.1, read on the forward strand.
ACGCCTCGTCCCTGGCCGCAGGGAGTTCCGCCGCGCCACGGACAAGGCCCTCTGCGCGCGCGGGGCGACAATCTCGACCTCCACGGGCCACAGCCCACTGCGCGATTGGCGTCGACAGACAGACGGCCCGCGCCCGCGCTGCACCCGCCTCCCAGGGCAGGGCGAACGGCGCCTCGTCTGGCGGGCGGGCAAGGGAACTGCCGCGGGCAACGCCGAATCAAAGGATCCCCGCGCAGTAGAGGTCGGGGCGCGCCACGCCGGCGGGCACCACCTCGGGGCAAGGAACGTCTGGGACCGCCGCAACTTCCGCGCGCTCGAGGTCGGGGCGCGGTGGGCACGATGGCGGCTTCGGGCAGGCCGCCTGAGCAGCCATCGATGAGGAGTGAGCTGTGTCCGATAGCTCGTAGCAGCTCCTGGAAGACCACGCTCCCGATCCCATGGAACATGCACGCTCTGTCGACATGCTTGTGCTTAGGGTGAAGCTACGAGAGACACATCTGTACGCCGCACCGTTCACATTGCCATTGAAGGCGCCCGCGCAGCCAGTCCAATAGCTTGGCAGGACTTCGGCCCAGCGTTTGGCCGTATGGGCGCTTCCGAAAGGCAGAGGGGCGGCAGTGATTTGCCGTAGGCACTTCCGATAACTTCCACGATCGCCGCCAGCCCTGACGGTCGGTGGGGAGCGCCCCATTGCGCGCGCCAGGCACGGTCTGCAGCCCCCCCCCCTCCCGGCGGGGTCTGCGCAGAACTCTCTCTACGACCCGCCACTTGCCAGTGTAATGTTTTGTGGCGGCGTTTCCTGACACGTATCGTTCGTCCGCCTCGGACCTGCATCGCGACACACCCACCCAGACCTCCGACACGGTGCTTTAGTCAACACTGGTCCCCTGGAGCCCCCTTTTGCCCCTGCGTGGGCTCGCTTCCCCGTACCGGGTGGTTTTCTGAGGACCTCGGCGCCGAACCATGAGATGGCGGAGCTCCCTGTCTGGGTCGGGGACGTCCAGCTGGCTTTGCCTCCACGGTCGTGCCACTGCCGATCCAGGAGTGCCTCGCGCTTGTCCCGTCGCGCGCCAAGGCGACTGGCACGTCCCGGCCAAGGCGACTGTGGCCTGCTGGACCACTTTTTGGAGGATGTCGCCCCAAATCTTCCAAAAACCTTCCCCAGGAAGGTTCTTGCAGAGAGGCCAGGATGTCACCAAAAAGGCAACAAACGAGCACCAAGAGGTACGGTAACAGCGACGAAGCAACAAGAACGATGTCGAGCGCCGCGTCATGATTCGGACAAGCCTCGTGAAATGCAGTCCTGGAGGCGCAATAGTTTACATAGGGGTTTGCGGATGTGGCGTAAACCTATAGAATCTTCCAAAAACCTTCCCCAGGAAGGTTTTTGGAAGGTCTTTGGAGGACTCCTCCCAAAACCTTCCAAACACCTCCATCGCGCAAGGGGCGTTCACGGTGAGCTTCTGGACGCTCCCTGGGGGAGCGCCCGTTCCACGTCGGGATCAGCACATCTCCGGGACGCCATGCGCCCCTAGTCTTAGGTCGGGCATGTCCTCCTACAGCGGAGCTTGAAGGATAGATAAGAATAATCCCAAAATGCTCCAACATAACCGAAACTATTAACAACAAACCGTCCCTGATTATTTGTGGACTATGTTTGAATATTCCTTCTGTCGAGGGACGCGCCCGACTTAACCCTAGTACTCGCCCTCCTCTTCGAAGTCGTATGGCTTTCGGGCCACAACTTTGGCCTCCAGCGGCCCTTCGGGACGATCCGGGCACCCCCTGAGGGGCCCTCCGCGGGGCGAGGCTGCTGGAGAGAGCATGCCGAGGCGAGAGCGCCCCCAAGAACCAGCCATGACTTCCTGCCCCTCGTTGCGAGCGTTTCCTTCCTCGGCGTTTCGACATTTGGCGGGAAAAGGGGGGGCTCTGGCTCCGAACCTCTGCTTAGCGCGACTGTTTGAACAGTGCGTCCAGTGTGGGGGAGACCCCACCTGCTCGAAACAGGCGCCCGAAACAGCCAAGATCTACTCCATGGGGGGGCGGGGGGAGGGGGGGTACGAGGTCCCGCGCCGATCGGCAAAACAATGAATAAGAACACGACCACATTCCGTTCGGGGATCTTCTGGCCCCGGTCAATCCAGACCCGTGTCCACCAAGCCTTGCAGAATCCTTCAGGATCCTGCAAGTTCCTGCGCACCCAAGCCCGGGTTCGCGCGAAGGAGCCTGCCAGACCCTGCAGGAGCCTGCGCCCACGCCCAGGTCCGTGCCGTCGTGGCTCTGCAGGATCCTGCAAGATCGGGCGCTCTGGCGGACCCCCGCTTGTATGGACCCCCGTCTCGAGGCCCCCGAGTGCCCGCACCAGACGATGTGCCTGTGTTCCACCACCACCGCCAGAAGTTGGAGGGGAAGGGGGGCGTTCTCCTCCTCCTCCTCCTCCTCCTCCTCCGCCTCCTTTTCCCCCTCCAACTTATGGTGGTGGTGGTGGTGGTGGTGGAAAACAGGCCCATCACCAGAGGTCCCTCCAGCGAAAAGGCACGCTCACGCGCAGCCGAGCGCAGCCAGAAGGGAGTCCCGGGGCCCCGGCCTCGGAGGCAAAGCGTGACGACAACGAAGTCTGAAGCCAACATCGACATCGACATCGGCATTGACCCAGAGGAGGAGGAGGATGATGATGAGGAGGAGGAGGAGGAGCAGGAGGAGGAGGAGGCGGAGGAGGAGGAACGATGAGGACGAGGAGAGAGGATGAGGATGAGGAGAGGATGAGGATGGGAGGAGGAGGAGGAGGAGGAGGAAAAGAGGGAGGAGGAGGAGGAGGAGGAGGAGGAGGAGGAGAAGGAAGCGCTCTTGTCCCGACGTTCGCCGCCCCCGAGGCAGGCCCCCGGCCTCTTCTGCACGCTCACCGGCGGGCAGGAACCCCAGCCGAAGTCGAAGGGCGACCTGGCGGCGCAGCGAGGCGGGGCGGGGGAGGCGGGGAGGCTCGCTGCTGCTGGTGCGGATCGTCCCTCCCTCCCTCGATCCCCCTATTCCTCCCTCTCTCCTTCTTCTCGTCCTCTCCTCCTCCTCCTCCTCCCTCCTCCCTCCTCCTCCTCCTCCTCCCCCACTCTTCTCCTCCCCTCTTCTCTCCCCCCTCTTCTCCTCCCCCCCCCCCTTCCTCCTCCTCCTCCCTCTTCCTCCTCCTCCTCCTCCTCCTCCTCCTCCTCCTCCTCTCCTCCTTCCCCTCCTCCTCGTTCCTCCTCCTCCTCCTCCTCCTCCACTTCCCTCCTCCTCCTCTTCCCTCCTCCTCCTCCTCTCCTCTGTCCTTCCCAATTCTCCCTCATCCTCCTCCCCCCACCCCTTCTCCGCCGCTTGGGCAACGTCTCCGTGCCGCACCCGTGAACGTGCCGGTAGGGCGGACTGGGCGTGTCCGCTGAGACTTCCACACCGCTCAGCAACAAAGTTCACTGATAAGGGGCGGGCCAGTCTCAAGATGTGGTTCCCGCCTGGTCGTCGAGCAAGCAGTCGGGCTGCCGAAAGAAGGAACGCTTAATCAGGAACGAAGCCCCTTCTTGGCCCTGTGAGCGCCTCCGTGCCCCAGGAGGGAAAGAGGAGCAGCACCGGAGGAACCTGAGGAATATCGACCCCCTTCCGAACCCAAACTGTTCCTTATTTCAGCGTCTTGACTGTATTATTTTTAGCAGTTGGCAGCAATCGATTAACGGATGGAGGGCGGGACGTCTTCAAATTGAGGCTCTCGCGCGCTAGCGCCGCGCATGTGTCTCACAAATTAGCGGCAACTTCACCGATGGAGGGTAGGCCGTTTTGAACATGTGGCCCTCGCCTTACCACATTCGTTTTGAAAGTCTGTGACAATTCAAGGGTTCGACTGGTTGAAGTCCCTGGAACGGCGTCCTAGTACGATTTAGGCATGGCAGGACGCCGCAGTCACGTTGACTCGCGGTGCTGAGGACCCAGGAACGGAGTTCTGATACGATTCATGATTGCCAGGGCGCATCTGTTACGTTGGTCAGCGGCGCTGAAGTCCCAGGAACGTGTTTTGACACGATTGGGGATTCTCCGACGGTTGTCTTCCAACGGGGCACTCCCCGCAATGGAAATGCATTCCTGTAGAGCTAGAGACCCACGGAGAGAGAACTTGGATGGGAGGAGTATTGCGACATTAACGCGTCCTGGGTTTGCACAAGTCATCCTTCCTCGCTCCTCCTCCTCCTCCTCCTCCTCCTCCTCTTCCTCCTCCCCCTTCCCTCCTCCTCATCCTCCTCCTCCTCCTCCTCTTACGTCATCCTCCGCATCCTCACTTCTCCTCCACATGCTCTTTCTCTCTGTCTTTCACTCCATCCTGTCGCGTCCTGCTCCTCGTCCTCCTCCTCCTCCCGCACCCTTTCCCACTCCCCGTCTCCCTCCCTCCAATCCTCCAGCGTCGTGCTCATGCAAGGCCAGCCTGAATCCTCATCCTTTCTCATCCTCCTTCTCGCTCGCTGGCTGGAGGGGAAAATTAGGTTGGAGGAGATTCGGGGAGGCGGGTTATGCAACCAGGATGGCAATACTGAAAGCATTTTGGAGGAGCCCGCCCTTGCCCACCCTCGTTTTGCTGCTGGTGCCCCTCACACACCTCAACAACAGCCTCGCTACCTGATGCACTCCATCCAGAGCTTTCGCATCCCCCAAACGTGCTACTCCTCCTTCTGATCCGCGGCCGCCTCCCCCCCCAATATCCAAATATGTCTTCTCATTATTCCTGTCGCTGTGCTGCGCTCATCGTCGTCGCCCTCTTCCCCCTTGCTTCATCGAACACCTCGCCCCTACCCGCCGCTCCTCTCCTCCCTCATCATCCTCCTCTTCGCCCGGCCCCCGTCACTTCTCACCATCCCCTGTTCCAATGATTATCCCTCCCGCCATCCCCTCTGCCGTCCGCCCCCACCTCTTCCTCGTCCCTCCCTCCCCTTCCCTCTCACTTCACACCCCGCTTCGCTCCTCGAGCGTAGTCAAGAAAGCAACTCACAATCTGTTCCAACACTCCTTTTACCCACGCCGATCGACTGACCTGTCAACATGCAACAAGCTGCAAGACAATACACCAAACTACATGACACCCCCAAAGGACACGTGAACTCCGACCCCGCTTCCGAGAAGTGCTGCAAAACCGCGCCATTGGTCATCCTCCTGTTTTGCCAACGTGCTTGTCCGTCCGATTTATCTGTGGGTGGCTGATGGACGCTCCCCTGCTACCACGGGGAACCGCACAGCAAAGTGGATGCAAACCCCGAGGCGGCAATACCCACACACGCAAGGGAGAAGGAGGGTGCGCGGCCCGCCTTGGGACGAGCACCATCAGCTCGAACATAGTGCTAAGCAGGGAGGCGGAGAGGTCCTAGAGCCGAATACATTTCGTTGAAAAGCTAGTCCGTTGCGCTGCGCTACGAGGAACGTGCTGAATGCCTTGTGCTGATAGGAGCTGCGCAACGGTGTATACAAGTAGGGGCCATGCGCGTGAACATGTCTGCTTACCCGCGAAAAAAAATCGTTCACAACTTCACAACCATCACAACAACAACCACCGAGTGAAGAACAGTGTCGCTGGTGACAACGACAAGGGGAGTCGATCGGGGACCCTACCGCAGGACAACCCTCGCCCTTCCCTTCCTGGTGAGACGACGGCGTCAGCTCGGAGCGCAGCCGGGAGCGGGGCCCAGCGCAGATCCAAGAAATCCGCGCGGAGCTCCGAGAGGTGTTCTGGATGCTCTTGCTTCTTCTCCGAAACGAGGAAGGCGACGAAGAGGTTGACCGCACGCAAGTCTGAAACTCGACAGTTCTCGCTCCCCGATCCTCTCCGCCTCTTCTGAAAGGGGCCCTGGGACACACAAGTTAACAGACACAAATCCCAGGATTCCCTGTATTTTCATATATTTTCTGGGTTGTCGTCTTCCCCCCCTCCCCTCTTCCCATATTTTTTCTATATTTTCCTGGGACTCGACGATTCGTTGTGCCTGCGTGCTTTTTCCCCGGAGAAGGAAAGAGGAGGAGGAGGAGAAGGAGGAGGAGGAGGAGGAGGAGGAGGAGAGGGAGGAGGAGGAGAGGAAGGAGGAGTTTGTTACAATGCCCGTGAGGGAAGAACGTGTTGAATATGAAGGTCGAGGAACGGTTGCTTCAGAGGCCAGCGGCCCAGTCCTCGACCCCCACACTCAGCCGTGGAGGAAAGCAGCAGCCTCCTCTTCCGCCTCGAGGAGGAGGAGGAGAAGGAGGAGGAGGAGGAGGAGGAAAGGGAAGAGGAGGATGAGAGGGAGAAGGAGGATGATGATGAGGAGGAGGAGGAGGATGAGGAGGAGGAAGAGGAGAAGGAGGAGGAGGGGGAGGAGGACTTTTGCCGCCCCGCCCCCGCCATGCACACCTCCGCGGCGGGCCCTGCCTTGACGGCACGGGCCCCCGCCTCCTGCCGCGCACGGACCCTGGAGCACCGAGGGCTGCACAGCGGACTTCTCAATCGGGGATGGACATTGAATTCCAACGTGGGTCTGTTACTATAGAGAGGGTCATGCAACAAACATTGAAACACATATTATGACGATATGTGCAAATGCGGTCTGGCAAATCGGGGCGGCATCGACGCGACGCCAAGGGGCGTCGTGGACTCGAAACTTCGGCCTGGGAGCACGAGGCGCACGATTACCCATATCATGAATCTCTGCAACCGGTCGCAGTGTTTGAAGGGGCCCCAGGACACACAAATAAATATACACAAATAAAAATATTCCCCATATTTTCGCATATTTTCTGGGTTTCTGTCTTCCCCCCCACTTCCCATATTTTCCCATATTTTCTGGGGGATCGACGATTAATTGTGTCTGTGTGTTTCTTTCCCTCCTGAGTGTTGTGGGGGGTGCACGGACACGCAAAACACTGTTCAACTAAGCGTTTGCGGGCGCCGGCCTCGACCTCTTGCCCCATCCCCCGCCTCCTCCCAATATCCCTTCGCTGTGGCCCCACCCTCCTCATACCCCTCCGACTACCCCCAGTCCTCGTCAGGCCCCTCGCCCACACTGTCACCCCCCCATGTGCCAATTCACGTCGTTCCTCGTCGTCCTCCCCCGCCGGATGAATTCCCCCATCGTCCGCGTGCTTGCCCTCCTCCCATCCTCCACGCCATAATGCAGATCATGCCCCCTCCTTCTGCCCCCCCCCGCCTGCCTCGTCCTCGTGATGCTGACACCGATGATGCAGCTCCTCCTGGGCCCACTTCCTCCCGTCTCGTCGAATCCCGTTCATCCCCGGCCCCTTGGCCACCCCTCCTATCGAGCCTCTTCATTCCCACCGCCCACCATCCCCACCCCCCCCCCGCGCCTTGGCACTCCCAGACCACGGCCTTCTGCTGGACCAGCCGGGCGACCCGCGGAAACTCTCGCCCAGTGACCACCCACGCGAGCGGCGCGCAACAAATGCACAGTTCGAGACACGAACTGTGTATTTCGACCGCGCACGACGCCCCCCCTGGACCAGCCGAGCGAGAAACGTGAAAGTTCCCGCCCAATCAACACCACCCGCGAAGGGCACACCCCAAATACACAGATGGGAACCAGATCTGTGTACACAGATCACACCACGATCTGTGTAGACAGTGGGGCCGCACACGAAAATACACAGTTGAAGACACAAACTGTGTACACAGTCGCACCTTGATCTGTGTATTTCGAAAATGTGAACGCTCGCCACCTCGAGGGCGCCCCGACTTTGCCAACCCCCAGAACCGAGGTCGACATGCCCAGCCAGGGGGGAATGCAAATACACACTTCCGCGGCCCAGGGCGCCCCCGAAGGAGCTGCAAATACACGCTTCCCTGGCCCAGGGAAGCCACGGCGAAACGCGGCACCAAAGCGGCCCCCAACGGCCCGAAGACGCCCCAAATAGCCTCGCAAAGAAGGCCGCGCAGCAATCCGAGAACACGAGAGGTGTCACATGTCATGGACCTCTTAATAGTCATCTCCACGCGTCGCCATACAGACCACTGCACTGGCAAGGGGGCGGACCTTGCCGCAGGCACCCATACATTTACAGGTTAACGATGCGACTGCGCTCGGCGGCCGTGTCACCCGCGTTTGGAGCGCGCCCCGAACGCTCGCATTGGCAATCCCCTCTGTTTGGTTGCGCCGCTTGGCTCGGATATCGAAAAGGCGATATACTGCTGACGCGGCCACGCGGCACCAGGGATTTCACTTTTCGAATATGGAGGGAAGACGAGGTCGGACGACGGACGGTGGAGCAGGGAGGCAAAAAGGAACGAGGAATAACGGGGGCGGTGGAAAGGGGCACTCCCCCGCCCGAGCCACGGACGCTTTCGACGTCATCCAAGGGGGGGGGAAAGGAAGGGCAACGGAGCGAGGGCGAGGACGACGACGGGAAGCAAACTGTCATGGGTCCGCATATAGCCATATGCTTGCGATTCGGGTGCGCGCGCTTTCTTCGAGGCGCGTCGAGCCCGACCCACACTGAATTCACTAATTCCTCCAAACTGTGTAAACACCCTGTCCTCTGTACCCCCTCCTATACAACTGCTTCTGAACAGAGGGGCAGTGGATTACAAGATGGACAGACCCCCCTTTTAGCACAACGTGGTTTAGTGAAAACGACCTGACGCCCAAACCTGGCGGGCGCAAGCCTGGAAAATGACGGCCGCGGCGCCCTCTCGAGAACCGAAAACGGACAATTCACTAATCGACGTGTCACTGTTGGGGGTTCTGTCCACCGCCGACTCAACCTTTCAACACTCGGGGGCGCGCAAACAGGGATTAACGATCCATGGATGTTGCGCGCGGTCGCCAAATCCATGGATCGGGGGAAGTGCCCTCACCACAGTGCGGCCGGCGCCGCCTCGCTCGGGGGTGGACATCCGCGATGTCCCATGGAAGCGGGACCCGTCGCTAATCGACGCCCCCTTGATCCATGTTTGCGATCGCCTGAAACACGGACCTTTCAACCTTCCAACGAACGAGCGGCGCAGGGGGACACACGTGAACCTGCGCAGACCCCAACTTTCTCCCTTTTTGCCAACATTTCATGGATGCTATTCTCCCCTTTCATTTTCCATACAGTCGGACTCAGGCCAGAACAAGACAACATCCCTCGAGGACACGAGACTCTCCGGCGGCCAAAACACACGGAGCATCGGAGGGCGCCCTCCCCCAGGGTGCACAGGAACACCCTCCCCGAGCCGGCATCTCGATCCCATGCTTCGGTCCTACCGTATCTTGTATCTTCCCACAGCTGAATGACAATCAGCGTTTCTCGGGGTCCGCCAAAGGGGGGGGGCCCTGAGGGGGGGGGTGAGCTCGATCCGCTGGTGCATCGAACTTCCGAAAAACGATGCCCCCCCCGCGCGGCGCGATTGTCGACGCATCTCGGGTTCCGGCGGCGGCCGGAGACCTCGCTCTGCAGAGTTTGTATTGCGGTTCGATGCGCCCACGGACCGAGCTCCCCCCCCCCTCCCCCCTGTGGCACCCCCCAATTTTGCGAGGTCCCGAATTTAGGAGACCGATTTCTGACCACACCCACTTCCCGAGGTGCCTTGCGAAAAGCGGTTTCCAGAGGTGGAGGTGGGCAGTTTCCCCGCCCCAGGGGAAGGAAAAACGACCCACGTCCACCCCCGAGGGCCTGTCACAGAATCGAGGATCCAAAGGTGGATG
>CAUYUJ010002514.1:329555-346355 GCA_963575745.1 Prorocentrum cordatum
TGTAGATAGGCGAGGATTATCGCGCCCCGCGATGCGCGACGCGCGGTAAACTTCACGCCCCTGCGCCGCCGCCCTGGACAAGGGCGGCTCTCCTGCCCGGGCCGCGACGCGCGAGGCGCAATAATCTTCGCGCCCCCAGGGGTGACCAAGCGCAAAGGCCTTGGGCGGCCACGTGTTTCAGAAATATGAAAACCCACGGATGCAGAGCACAAAATGAGTATGCAGGCGTACAGTGAAGGTCTTGACCTAAGGTGCGACATAAGGAACTAATGCCCCCACCTCGGCATGCGGATACATGCAGGGGCGACGACTGGGGGGCCCGAGATTGGAGCTGGACCATAACGCAGCCACCGTTCAATTATGTCGAGCCAGGGAGCACCGAACCGCGTGGCCGAAGGAACGGGGGGGGCTCTTGCGAGGAACTGGACCTCAATGCCCCATACCTTGGCATGCGGATACATGCAGGGGCGACAGCTCCAGCGCGCGCCCCGCAAGGAACGGGGGGGCCTGAGAACGGAGCTGGACCATAACGCAGCCACCGCTCAATTATGTCGAGCCAGTGAGCTCCGAACCGCGTGGCCGAAGGAACGGGGGGGGCCCTTGCGAGGAACTGGACCTCAATGCCCCGCGCCCTGGCGCGCGGAACGGGCGAAAGCTCCAGCGCGCGCCCCGGAAAGAACGGGAAGGCCCCGGAGAGGCGCAGGGCTCATACGCGACCGCCGTCGCATTACGTCGAGCAAGCGCAAGGAACCGAGCCCCCCCGTGGAGCCCCGTTCCTCAGACCGTCCGCCCCGATCGACAAAACGAACCGCGCGTCCAAAATCGCAAGGAACACCGGGGGGGCTCGCCGCCACAAAGGCAGCGGAACGCATGCTAACCTAAGGAACGTCCGAGCCCCTTTTGAAAAGTAAGTGTTCCTTACTCAAGGCGCTCACTGTGCGCGCCTCCGTCGGCCTCCAGCAAGCTTCGCAGAAAAGTTCAATTCAGTTTTTGGATTTACAAAGCGATCTTCTTATTGTGGGCAATCCAGAACTTCCTACGCGCGCCCACGCCGCGGCGCGCGCGCGTGGTGAGCTTATTGTCCACAATGAGAAGATCGCCCTGTAAATCAAAGAATTGAATTTGACTTTTCTGTGAAGCTGTAAGGAGGCCGAGGTGAGCTCGTAGTTCTGTATGTGGACACTACAGAACTCACCACGCGCGCGCGTAGGGAGTTCTGTATTGCCCACAATGCTATGCAGAACTGCGCGCCTCCGTCGGCCCCCTTACTACTTCACGGGCAAAAATAAATTCAGTTTTTGGCTTTACAAAACGATCTGCTTATGGAGGGCAATCCAAAACTCACCACGCGCGCGCGCGGGGAAACCAAATGTGAAACTGAATTCTCTGGCCCCAAGAACTCGCCGTACAATGGGCAAATGCATTGGAAACCGCAGCGCGCGCCGCAAAGTCGCGCGCGCGTTGGACAATGAGCGGGGGACCATACTGCGCAGCTCAAGGTCGCGCGCGCGCGCCCTTGCGCTGCGCGCTGTGGTTTTCTACGCATGTGTCAACGATGTCAGCGTGAATATCAATAGGGGAAACCCTAAACAAAATTTAGTTCTCTGGACCCAGGAGATGGCCACACGATTCGCAAATGCGTGGAAAACCACAGTGCGCAGCGCAATGTCGCGCGCGCGCGCGCGACCTTGCGCTGCGCACTATGGCTTCCCACGCATGCGAACTCGAAATCCAAATCGGGAATGCATCATGTAAGCAATATTTCTCTGGCCCCAACAGATGGCCATGCAGTTGATAATTGCCTGGGAAAGCCAGCGCGCAGCGCAAGGTCGCGCGCGCGACGTTTCGGTGCGCACAACGGCTTCGCCCCATAATTTTGTGAACGATGTGAACGCGAAAACCAAACGATGCGCAATTTAATGCTCGTCCCAACAGATGACCATACAAGCGGAAACCATAGTGCGCAGCGCAAAATCGCGCGCGCGCTGCGCACTTTGGTTCCCGCGCGCTTGTCGTCGGTGTGAACGCGAAAACCCTAAGGGAGAACCCGATTTGAAATGTAGTTCTCTGGCCAGACACTTAACAAATGCGCGGCGCCCAATGGTTTTGCACGAACTGTTAAATGCATGGCCATCAGCGCGCCATGGCTTTCCTGCGCCGGCTGCCGCGGCTTGCTGTGACCAGCGGACGACCAATAGTGGGCCATGGGTGCAAACGCGAAGAGGATTTCGCCCAAACGGCTAATCACGGGAAAAGAATCCACGGGGGGCGGGCCAGGGGCATCGGGGCCTTGTTTTCGTCCCAAGGAAATCGGGGGGGCGGGGGGGGGGGACCTCCTGCGGTTAACCCGCGACATTCCCGGCTGCGGGGCCCGCCGCGTGCGCAAAATTTCCATCCGGGCCACTGCCCGATCTCGCGCAATTGCCGGCCGGGTTCGCTGAATTCCCAGCCAGGTTACCAACCAAAATCGCCGAATTACCGGCCGGGTGCGCGGAGTTACCAGCCGGGCGCGCGGGAATTAACAGCCGGGCTACCGGCCGGGTGCGCGGAGTTACAGCCGGGCTGCCGGCCAGGCAAAGGGCCGGCCGTCTGCGGCGTTCTGTAGCGGCGCTGTAGCTCCGCTACAGAATGTGCTGCAAGGCCAAGCTAAGGGCCGGGCTACCAGCCGGGCTACCGGCCGGGTTACCGGCCGGGCTGGGGATTAACAGCCGGGTTACCAGCCGGGTTACCAGCCGGGCTGGGGCTAACAGCCGGGTTACCGGCCGGGCGCGCAGTTAACAGCCGGGCTACCAGCCGGGTTACCGGCCGGGCCGGGTCACCGGCCGGGTTCGTAGAATTACCGGCAGGGTTACCGGCCGGGTTCGTCGAGTTACTGGCAGGGTTGCCCGCCGCGTTCGCGGACTTACTGGCCGGGCTACCGGCTGGTCACCAGCCGAGCTATTGGGTGGGCGAGGGGCCAGCCCGCTGGGTACCGGTCAGGGTGGGCAGGGCTGCTTGCCGGGCCAGGCCCCAGGCCGGGGGCGACCGGGCTGCGCTGAACACGGGCCACACATGGCCTCGGCGCTCTCCCCTCGCGCATAATATGGTGTCCCGCCCTAACGCGCGGCGGTATTGCCCCTTGCAACCGTATGTTCGCCTACCTACGTAGTGGCCCATGGCCACAGTGCGTGTGGCTGCATTTCCGCGCTCGCAAATTGTGTTTATTTCCCACGCAGAAAGGCCCGCGGCCGCCGCGCGCCGAATGCACAGCTCGCGCCGGCGCGCGCGTAGTACGCTGAGCCACTTGGCCGACGCGCTACAACCCCAAGTTAACTTGGAAATCCATTCGGCCACCGCTGAAGGGGCCGCTTGAGTTTCCAGGCAAACATAGCGGCCCGTCGATTGTGGGCACAACAGAATTCACAGCTCGCGCCCGCGCGCGCGTGGGCGCGTTGCGCGCTCAGCCACATGGTCGACATGCTCCAACCACATGTTAACTTGGAGATGCAGTCGGTCACCTCTCAGGGCCACCTTCGTTCACAGGCCAACACGGCGGCCCTTCTTCTGTGGGTAACCCAAGATTCACGACTCGCGCTCGCGCGGTCGCGGGCGCGCGCGCGCGCGGTGGCGCTTTGTAAATCGAGCCACGTCACCGACACGCTACAAACTCATGCTAACTTCGAAATCCAATCGGTCACCGCTAAGGGGCCATTTGAGTTTCCAAGCCACAACATGGCGGCCCTTTCTAATGTGGGTAGTCCAGAAGTCACATCTCGCGCGCGCGGGCGTGTTGTACGCTAAGCCACGTGACCGACATGCTACAAGCCCATGTTAACTCGGAATACAATCAGTCACCGTCAATTGGCCAATTCGATTTTCCATGCCAACATGGTGGCCGTTGTACGGTTGAGAAAATACAGAGTTCACAGCTAGCGCGCGTGGGCGACGTGTACGCTGAGCCACCTGGCCGATACGCGACAACCCCCATGTTAACTCGGAAGTTCAATCGGTTACTGCGGAGGGGCCACTTGAGCTTCCATGCCAACATAAAGGACCCGATATTACGGGTAGTACGGCTTTCAGAGCTCGCACGCGCCGGGGGGGGGGCGCGCGCGGGGGCGCTATGTGCGTTCAGCCACATGCTACAAGCCCATGTGAACTCGGAATTCCAATCGGTCACCGCTCAGGGGCCACATGAGTTTCCAGGAGACAGCGGCCCTTCTAGTGTGGGTAGTACAGGATGCACAGCCCGCGCGCGCGCGTGCGCGCGTTGTGCGCTGAGCCACCTGGCCGACATGCAACAACCTCATGTTAACTTGGAAATCCATTCGGCCACCGCCACGGGGCCGCTTGAATTGCTAGGCCAGCACGGCGGTCCTCTGTCGTGGATGATACAGAGTTCACAGCTCGCGCACGCGCGCGCGGGCGCTTTGCACGCTGAGCTACTTGGCCAACATGGCACAACCACATGCTAACTAGGATATTCAATCTTCTACCGCAACGGGCAACTTTTTGTTTCCAAGCAAACATAGCGGCCCTTCTGGTTCGGATAGTTCGTAAGTCACTGCTCGCGCGCGCGCGTGCGTGGGCGCCCTTTACGCTGAGCCACTTGTGCGACATGCTACAACCCCATGTTAAATTGAAAATCCAGTCGGCCATCGCCAGAGGGCCACTTGCGTTTCCAAGCCAATACGGCGGCCCTTCTGTTGTGAGCGATGCAGAGGTCACAACTCGCGCCCGCGCGTGCGCGCGGGTGCGTTGTGCGCTGAGCAACTTGGCCGACATGCGGCAACCCTAGGTAAACTGGGAAAACCAATCTGCCACCGCTAAGGGGCCACTATGGCTTCCAGGCCAACATGACGGCCAGTCTATTGCGTGCAATAAAGAATTTACAGCTTAATCGGCACGCTGCGAACTCATGGTTACTCGGAAATCGAATCGGCCAACGATAGGATCGCACTTCAGTTTCCAGGCAATCGTGGCGGCCCTTCTATTATGGGTAACCAAGTGATCCAGAAGTCGCAACTCGCGCGCGCGCGGGTGGGTGCGTTGAGCGCTGGACCACTTGGCCAACGTGCCACAAACCAGTGCTAACCTGCAAATCAATCCGGGGTTCCAAGCCAACACGGCGGCCCTTCTACATTGGATCAGGGTTCGCAGCTCGCGCCCGCGCGCGCGCGCGGGCGCGTTGCGCGCTGAGCCACTTGGCTGACATGCTGGAAGCCACCGCAAAGGGGCTACTTGAGTATGCAGGCCAACATGGCGGCCCTTCTACTGCGGGTAGCACGACAATTCACAACTCGCGCGCGCGCGCGGGCGCGCGCGCGAGGCGCCTTGTACGCTGGGCAACTTGGCCGACATGCTACAAACCCATGTTAAACATGAAAAATACCATCGGCCACCGCTAAGGGGCCACTTGAGTTCTCAGGCCAACGTGGCGGCATTTGCATTGCGGAGAATACAGGGTTCACAGCTCGCGCCTGCGCGCGCAGGCGCGGGCGCTCTGTACGCTGCACAACTTAATCGGCATGCTACGACCTTTTGCCAACTTGGAAGTCCGTCGGTTACTGCTTAGGGGCCACTCAAGTTTCTAAGCAAACATGGCGGCCATTCTATTGTTGGTGATGCAGAATTCACAGCTCGCGCGCGCGAGCGCAAGCGGGCGCGCGCGCGCGCGTGGGCCCGTTGTACGCTGAACCATTTAACCAAAACGCTACAAACTCGAGCTATCTCAGATATTCAATCGGTCACTGCTAATGGGCCGCTTGATTTCCCAGGCCAGCATGGCGGCCCTGCTATTGCGGGTAGAACTCACAGCTCGCGCGCGCGCGCGTGGGCGCGCTGTGCGCTGAGACACTTGGCCGACATGCTAGAAGCCCACGTTAAATTGGAAAAAGAAATCGGCCACCGCTGAGGGGCCGCTTGAACTCCCAAGCCACCATGGCGGCCCTTCTGTTCTGGATAACGCAGAGTGGCGGCTCGCTCCCGCGCGCGCGGGCCACTTGTGCGCTGAGCCACTTGGCCGACATGCTACATCCCCATGTCAATTTGACAATCCAGTCGGTCACCGCTGGGGGGCCACTTTAGTTTCCAGGACAGCGCGACTGCCTTTCTTTCGTGGATGACACAGAATTCACAGCTCGCGCCCGCGCGCGCGCGCGGGCGCGTTGCGCGCTGAGCCACTTCGCCGACGCGCCGCAAACCCATGGTAAATCGGAAATCCAATCGGCTCCGCTAGGGGACCACTTGAGCTTCCATGCCAACATTGCGGCACTTCTATTATAAATGATACAGAATTCGCAGCTCGCGCCGGCGCGCGCGCGCGCGGGCGCGTTGCGCGCTGAGCCACTTGGCTGGCGCGCTGCAGCCCCGCGCTACCTGGAACACCCATTCGGTCACCGCCCAAGAACCCCTTCGTTGCCACGCCCCTTCGTTGCCAGACCGCTGAGAACAATGCAGAAATCACACCTCGCGCGCACGCGCGCGTGCGCGTTGTACGATCGTCCTCGTCCTCCTCCTCCTCCTCCTCCTCCTCCTCTTCCTCGCCCAATCCTCCTCCTCCTCCTTTCCTCCTCCTCCTCCTCATCCCCCTCCTCCTTCTCATCCTCCTCCTCTTCCTCCCCCCCCCGAAGCTTACGCATTCAATGTCATCATACTTCTGCTCGCCCCTTTCCTGCTACTCCCGTCGCTCCCCCCTTCTTCCTTTTAGTCCTCGTCCTCCTCGTGTTCCTCCCCCGCCTCCCCCTCCCCCGCCTCCTCAT
Source organism: Prorocentrum cordatum (assembly GCA_963575745.1). Classification (NCBI taxonomy): domain Eukaryota; class Dinophyceae; order Prorocentrales; family Prorocentraceae; genus Prorocentrum; species Prorocentrum cordatum. Next base: position 336,296 of record CAUYUJ010002514.1, read on the forward strand.
CATTCTTCTGCGCCCTGCCTGTTTCGGCAAGGGCCGCGAATGTGCATTCACACCCGGGCGTGCCCAAGCTGACCCGCGAAATTCAGTTTGACGGCTTCCCCATCAATTACTCTTCGTTACACGGAATGTCCCCGCACTTCCCTGATCAAGGCATTTCGCCTGGGTACTAGTGCTGGGTGGAGCGTGATGGATACGAACAGTAACGAAACCAACTACGCGATCAACCGCGAATGAAACTACACACGGAACTCCCCACAAACATGTTTCGCACGTGGCGTTCATCGTGCAACAACACTTCCAGAAGGGCGAAAGAGGCGAAGCCGTCCCACAATAAAATCACGATTTCTGAATTCAAGCACACACAGCCCTTCAGGACAAAAACAACAACAAACCATAATTCTGGATTTCCCAAACCATGCCTTCGGACAAAAAGGTAATTTTGAATATTACATTTTAGTTGTGCCCCCCGGCCTGGCTGTTAGCGTTTTTGGGTGGCCCCCCCTTCCTGTAGACGGCCCCCTCACTAATGAAAACACGTGGGAAACGCACACATGCCAGACGCCGGTTCGACCCTCATACCCTGCGCGCCCGTGACTAGTTGCACGTACGAAGCATCCGCCGGCCGGGTGTTTGACACCCTCCTGGGCGCCAACACGTGTGAAAGCACGTGCCGGATGGTGAAGCTTTTGCTCTAATTGACAACGCGGGTCATAAAACGTATGAGGGATACTTCGCAATTAGGACTGACTTGCATGCGACCTTGCCGTTGTGGCCTGAATCCTTTCCTGAACGCTTTCGAGCTGTCTTCTCGAGCTTGCAAGCTGTCCTGACATGCTTTCAAGAGCGCACAAACGCCATGCGCTTGTTTGGCACCCTCCCTCCGCGCACGTGTTCCTCTCCACGCGTGAAGAAGCCGCCGGCCGCATGTTTGACACCCCCTCTGGCGCCTACACATTCGAACACGCGTTTCGGATGCGCACGTGCCAGACGTCCCTTCGATCTCATCCCCTCTGCGCGCGTATGTCTATGTAAGGGAACTCTGCTGGCCACATCTTCGACCTCTCCCCCGGCGAGACGCATGCACGCGTGCCAGACGCAAATTCGACCCCACCACTTCACACGGGCAAACTTCTCGACACCCCTTCATGGCGCCTGCACGCATGTAAACACGTGCCAAAAGCATACGTTCTGGACGCATGTTCGAGACCACCCAATCAACACACGTACTTTTAGGTGTGAAGCATCCGCCAGCCACATGTTCGACGCCTACCTGAGCGCCTACATGCATCCACATGAAAACACGTGCCACATGCACACGTGCCAGACGCATGTTCGACAACACCCTCTCCGCGACGCATGTGCCCGTGTGAAACTGTGAAACTGTGCACGTGCTCCTTTACGCATGCGGACTCCGCCAGTAGCATGTTGGAGCACCCCTCACCGGCGCCAGGTTACAAGCGTGAACACGTGTCAAATGCACACGAGGCCAAACGAAGGTTCGACCCCACCCCTGCCACGCACGTGGTTGCACGTGTGAAGTACCCGCCGGCCGTGATTACGTTTGACACCCCCTCCTATCGCCTGCACGCGTGAAAATGATCGCCAGGTGCGCCAGATGCATCTCTGACAACACGCCCTCCGCGCCATGTGCCTAATCACACGTGGGAAACTACATGTCAAATGCGCGCCTGCCGTACGAATGTTAGACACCACCACCCCTTCTCGCACGGAGCTTCCCGTGTGAGGTCTGCGCGGCGGTCGCTTGGCCCCCACATGCGTGAGACCACGTGCCAAACGCACACTTGCCAGAAGCATGCTCGACACAAAACCCCTTCGCACGCTGAATTTTCCTGTGAGGGATCCGCCAGCCCCATGTTCGATACTCCCTGGGGGCCCTGGCGTCGCATGCCAACGACACGCCGAGGCGCATGTTGGCTACCCGCCCTTGCCCCCCACCCGCCCCTCCGCGCTCTCACGTTTACGTCCGCCAACAATCCAACGCACCCTGTTTGACACCCCCCTGAACTGGATCCAACGGCCCGACCACACAAAGAGAGCCCTGGGATGGAGCCTTGGGGCGGGTTCGCATCGTGTCGAGGTCGGCGCTGGTTTCTAACACGGCGTGTGCCGTTCAACCTTGGACGATCGCGGCCTTCCGATTGTGCAGATCTTTCGATGTTGGCCGATTCCTGGCCGCTGGCGGCGTTCAACCGTTTACGCCCGCGCTGGAGTCTGAGACGAAGGCAGGATGGAAGTCAAATCGGAGCGCACAAAAGAAGTCGAGACTCTCTGAGAACTGGCGGGTTTGGAGGATGTGTCAGGCGCCGCGGCCACTTCACATCGCTCCGGAACGCTCAAGGGCTCTGGAGCGACTTCTCCTCGTCCGAGAATTGCCTGAGGCGTCGCGCCACGTCGACAGGACACGATCCTACAGTCAACCCGTATCATAAAGATGCGCGGTAAGGATGCAAGGGCCTTGGAGGGCCACGTTATCGTTTTTCGAACTAGGTTGACCAGCGTAGGGGCTCGGGGCTCTGGACGCCCGAGTTATCTGGGGTAACCCGGGTCCGGGGTAAGTCGGGTTCGGGATCCCGAAAAACCAACCCGAGTTAGCCCTGACCCGAGTTACCCCTGATGATTCGGGGCTCTGATTTTCTTCACCCCACATGCAGAGCAGGAGCTCGACCACAAGAAACCTTCCACGAGAAACCCCACCCCGAGACCCCAGGACGTTCCTTGCTGTTTGGTGTGGGAACGCCACGCGCTCGCAGAAGCATCGCAGCCCAGGCCACCCTGGGCACCCTGGAGGAGGAGGAGGAGGAGGAGGAGGAGGAGGAGGAGGAGAGGAGGAGGAGGAGGAGGAGGAGGAGGAGAGGAGGAGGCGGAGGAGGAGGAGGAGAAGGAGGAGCGACCCCCCAAGCGCCCCCCCTCCCCCCGCCGCCCGAGCTCGTCTCGGCCCGCCCGGCGGTGCGCTCGGCCCTGGCCCCGCCAAGGCGCGGCCCGCCCGCGCGGGGGGGGGGCCGCGCAGGGCCCCCTGCGGCCCGGGAGGTCCTTGCTCTGCACCGAGTCGTTGCACCTCGGGGGGGGGCGCGGGGAGGAGGAGGAGGAGGAGGAGGAGGAGGAGGAGGAGGAGGAGGAGGAGGAGGAGAGGAGGAGGAGGAGGAGGAGGAGGAGGGGGGGAGGAGGAGGAGGAGGAGGAGGAGGGAGGAGGAGGAGGAGGAGGAGGAGGAGGAGGAGGAGCTCCTCCTCATCACCCCTCCTCCCGTCCCTCCCGCCAGCTCCTCCCCATCCCTCGCCTCCCTGCTGGCGGCAGGGCGACTGCGCTGGCGGCCGTCTGTGAGGAAGGGGGGGGGAGAAAGCGGGAGGGAAGAGAGGAGGAGGAGGAGGAGGAGGAGGAGGAGGAGGAGGAGGAGGAGGAGGAGGAGGAGGAGGAGGAGGAGGAGGAGGAGGAGGAGGAGGAGGAGGAGGAGGAGGAGGAGGAGGAGGAGGAGGGAGGAGGAGGAGGAGGAGGAGGAGGGGGAGGAGGAGGAGGAGGAGGAGGAGGAGGAGGGGGAGGAGGGAGGAGGAGGAGGAGGAGAAGGGAGGAGGAGAAGGAGGAGGAGGAGAAGGGAGGAGGAGAAGGAGGAGGAGGAGGAGGAGGAGAAGGGAGGAGGAGGAGGAGGAGGAGGAGGAGGAGGAGGCGGAGGAGGAGGAGGAGGAGGCGAGAACTTCAAAATGGCAGCAATAATGCGACACAAAATATATGCCCTGTCCCAGCTCAACGGGCCGGATTGTGCAAAATGACCAACGGAATGCGCCGTCACACTCGAAGTCCCCGCATCAGGATGGTAAGGACGGGGCTTTGAGAAACCTCCAAGCGCTTTCAGAAACAATCGGAAACCGTCGGAGGTCTTTTGCATGTGTTTTCGCATGCTTCCAGGAGCTTCCAGAGACCTTCAGATAATAGCTCGGAGCCTTCCGGAAGCCTTGTGAAGCTACCGAAAGATGTCGGAAGGCACGGGGAGGAAAAATAGGGCTTCCCACGGAAGGGGACAAAGGAGGATCGAACTGGGATGGAAGTGCAGGGAAACGAGGAGAGGGGGACGGAAGATCATGAAACGTGGCAGGCGGGAACACCGTGCGCATGTACGTGCGCTTGCTGCAGGGGACATGCCCTGCGCTTGGCTGTGCCCCCAGAAGGCCCCAGAGGTCGCCCGAGGTCCTCCGAGGCCCGACAAAAACAAACAAGCATTTGAGCACTTCGACCTCGATCCTTCCTCGTCTCGTTCGGGGATCTTGTGACCCGGGTCACTCCAGACCCGGGTCAGCAGGAAATCAAACAACTGCAATGCAGGAACAAAAACTGCAACGCAGGTCCTCGCAAACTCGGGTCAGCCGATATGCGCGGCCGCCTCGCGGCCACGAGCGGCACGCTAACCCGGGTCAGTCAGAGGGGGTCTCTGCAGGATCCTGCAGGATCTGGTGCCCTGGCTGTCCCCCGTCTGCACTGCCCCCCGTCTCAAGGCTCCCGACTCGTCGTTCTCCGCGTCACTCTGGCCTCGCCTGCTCCTCGTCGCGAACCTCGACCTCGGAGGCCTCCTCCTTCTGCTTCTCCTGCTCCCTCGTCCTCCTCCCTCGTCCTCCTCCCTCGTCGTCCTCCTCCTCCTCCTCCTCCTCCGAGAGAGAGAGAGAGAGAGAGAGAGAGAGAGGAGGGGTTGCGCAGAAAATCCGCCGACCCTCGGCGGGTGGAAGACGCTCTTCCGTTGGTCGCCGTCGTCGTCGTCGTTGTCGTGTAATCTCCGTCGTCTCCTCGTCGTCTCCTCGTCGTCTCCGTCGTCGCCTCCGTCTCCGTCGTCTCCTCGTCGTCTCCGTCGTCCCCAGTCTCTTTTCCATGGGCCCTCATCCTGAAGCGCGCTAGCCAAAGCGACATTGAGTAACGTTGTCGCTGAGTCGAAGGGAAGCCCCTTCCCTTTGATCCCTTCCCCACCGGGGGGGGGGGGGGGGTCGCCGGGGGGGGTCGCCACCCAGATACGCCTCCCCCCCGGGCGGTTCTGGGGCCCAGAAAACCCCCAAGACGCGGCAAAAGTGCCCCAAGAGGCTCCAAGACGGTCCTCGAGGGCCCCGCATCGCCGAACTATCGGTCGAACACGCCAAAGTCGCCTCCAGACGGCTCAAGAGGTTTCGAGAACGTCCCAAGAGGCCTCCAAAAGCACTCCCAAGAAGGCCCCAAGGTGCAAAATTCATAGCATTCCCTTTGTTTTTTTGACGGTTTTTGGAGTGCTCGCGTTTTCGGCTTCCCGACGCTTCAAGACGGCCCAAGAGGCTCCAATATCGCCCCAAGACGGGCCAAGAGGCCCCCAAGACGGCCCCAAGACGACCCAAGATGGCCCCAAGACGACCCAAGAGGCCTCCAAGACGGCCCAAGAGGCCCCGAAGACGGCTCCAAGAGGGAGCCCAGACAGGGGAGCCGAACGGACATTTCGAGCCCTCGCCCTGAGAGGCGCCCGGGCGGCCCCCAGAGGCCCCCAAGAAGCCCCCCAAGAGGCCCCAAGACGACCCAAGATGGCCCCAAGACGACCCAAGAGGCCTCCAAGACGGCCCAAGAGGCCCCGAAGACGGCTCCAAGAGGGAGCCCAGACAGGGGAGCCGAACGGACATTTCGAGCCCTCGCCCTGAGAGGCGCCCGGGCGGCCCCAGAGGCCCCCAAGAAGCCCCCCAAGAGGCCCCAAGAGGCCCCCAAGAGACCCCCAGGAAGCCCCAAGAGGCCCTCACGAAGCTCCCAAGAGGCCCCAAGAGCCTCCGAAGAGGCCCCAAAACTACCCTCAAGAGACCCCCGAGAGCGCTCGTCGTCGCCGTCGCCGTCGCCGTCGCCGTCGCCGTCGTCGTCGTCGCCCTTCAGGGTCGGCGGCACTGGCCGTAAGGCCTTCGCAATACCATGGAGGCATGAAGGCACTGCGCTGTGGAGGCTCGAAGCTCGAGGGCCCTTTTGCCCCAAGCTCGTGCTCCGGGAGGGCGAGCATAGGATTATGTCGGGCGTGCCCCCCTACACGGGGATTTTCGACGAAAAATAAAACACCCCCCCAAAAACCCAAAAGGTCAAAAAACTGTAAAAAATAGTATGGGGATATTTTTTGAATATCTTTTGGCTATTTGGGTGGTATTTTTGTTTTTCGTCGAAAGTCCCCCTGTAGGGGGACAGGCCCGACTTAAGCGTAGGAGCCGAGAGCCTCCCACCCGACGGCTCCTCCTCCCCCTCCGGGCCCGTCCACAGCAGAGGAGGGAGGGTCCAAGACGACAAGCTTGCTCGCCCGCCCATGTCGGGCCGTCGCAAGATGGCCTGGGACGACGAATTCGTGGCCTCCTCCTCCTCCTCCTCTTCCTCCACCTTCTCCTCCTCTTCCTCCTCCTCTTCCTCCTCCTCTTCCTCCTCCTCTTCCTTCCTCTCCTACATATGGTAGCGGTGCTGGAAGATCGGCCCATCAGAAGGGGATGAGAGAGGCTCGGTAAACGCCGGGGGTTCGAGGGCGCTGCCTGGGGGAAGCACCCGTGGCAGAGGAGGGTGGGAGTGTATGGGGGAGCAGATGATGGCAAATTCGTGCGGCGTCGGCGCGCGCAATGATTTCTGACACCGCATCGATCGTTCAACCTTGAATCGATCGCGGCCCCGATCGCTCAACATTCAATCAAGTCCAATGGCAATAACGTGTCCATCGGTGTTTCCGCGTCGCAGACTTCAACCGTCAACGCCTTCGCAAGCGTCGCCGGCGCGCCAACGCCGCATGAATCTACCGTAACATCGCTTGCACGCTGACATGGATTACAGATCCGTGGATCTGGCGCGTGGGCACCAAATCCACAGATCGGGGACCATAGGCACCGAAGCATGAAACCAATGCCGTCAAACTTGGCGACGGGCCGCGCCGATGCTCCATGGAAGCGGGACCCGTCGCTACGCCAAGCACCTTAGGCCCATGCTTGCGTTTCCTCGACGATGAGAACGAATCCCCCCTCCTCCACCTCTCCCCCCCCACCTTCCTTCTCCTCCTCGTCCTCCCTCTCCTCGACGGCCGCGTGGACGACGACATCGATATCGACGACATCGACATCGACATGAACATCGACGACATCGACATCGACGACACCGACATCGACGACGGCGAAGGTGTCGGCATCGAAGACGACATCGACATCGACGACATGGACGACCGCGTCGACGACTGCGACGACATCGATGACGACGGCGGGCGCGGCGGTGCTGCGCACACGATCGTCGAATTCACATCCATGTAGACGATCAACTTCTCCCCCGGCTTGGAGTAGGCCTGGAAAGCTCGTTCCGCTTCCGGGGTGGAGGATAGCGGGACGAGGGAGAGAAGATGGAAAATTACGGGAATGGGAAGCAAAAGGGGGACGGGGACGAGACGAGATGGAGTAGGGGGAGGAAGAGGAGGAGGAGCAGCAAGAGCATGGGTAAGAGTCCCAAGGCTATATGAGTCCGATGATGGCGAGGGAGAGGGGGACGTCCCAATCCCTTGCGGTCCGCTGCGGTCAGCCTGCCACTCCACGAACTTTGCAAACGAGCGGTTTTCCCGCGGGAGACGTAGCCCCACGAACGGCCTTCCAACGAGCGTGCTGCTGCGGCTAGCGTTCGGGAACATTGGAACCTCCGCGCGGCACTCCAGCTCCGACGGAAGGAAGAGCGAACAGCGGATTGAGCATACAGTCGGGGCTGCTGAAATGAGGGACGCTGGATAGGGAACGGCCTGCGTGGACGAAGAACGCCAGAGACCAAACATCGTGATTCTTTCGTCGTGATTCTTTCGTCGTGATTCTTTCGTCGTCGTGATTCTTTCGTCGTGATTCTTTCGTCGTGATTCTTTCGTCGTGATTCTTTGACGACGTCGACCCCGAGAGGTCTGGGCCCCTCCCCCTGGACTGTTTTTTTTCCTCCTGGGCCGTTTTCGACGGTCCCGAGGCTCGGTAAGGCCCCCTGGGGGCCAGACGTGGCGAAACGACTCCCGCCGTGATGTTTGTCGCGACGCGCAAGACGGGGTCCGGGTGCAAGGCTTCCCCTGGGGCCGTAGGCGACCCGAGGAGGGAGGAGGAAGAGGAGGAGGAGGAGGAGGAGGAGGAGGAGGAGGAGGAAGAGGAGGAGGAGGAGGAGGAGGCGGAGGAGGAGGAGGAGGGGGGAGGAGGAGGAGGAGGAGGAGGAGGAGGAGGAGGAGGAGGAGGAGGAGGAGGAGGAGGAGGGAGGAGGAGAACGAGGAGGAGGAGGAGGAAGACGATTCTGTCTGTGGACCGCCCGACGGGTCATGCCGCAAACGAATGCGGTGCGTGCCTTCCCACGCGCGGGCGGATCCGGAAAAGAAGGCCACACGCCGTTGCAGGAGAGGCCCCCTCATGGGGCCATGGCCCGGGATCGCATGGATCCGCAACAGGAAGGGGAGAATGGAAGGATCAGAGCAGGAGGAGAAAGAAGGGGAGGGGGGGGAACAGAAGGATGAAGGAAAGGAGGGAAAGGCGACAGGATAGGAGGGAAGGAGGGATGGAGGGAGGCAAATAGGATGGATCGACGGGATGCATGGAAGAAGGGAGGAGCATGAGGGGAACGGATAGACGAACTTTCTCTCCTCCTCCTCCTCGACTCTCCTCATGTTCCTCCGCCTCCTCGATCCTACTCCTCCTCCCCCTCCTTCTCCTCCTCCCCCCTCCTCCTCCTCGAGCCTCCTCCTCCTCGATGCTCCTCGATGCTCCTCGATGCATCTCCTCCCCCGCTCCCCTCGGAGCAGTGGGGCGTGGGGGCGCACGCAGGGCGGGGCACGCGGCGGCGCGGCAAAGCAAGACTGCCGCCCGCCACGGGCGGCTCTGACGCCGGACGCGCGCCCAGCAGCGCGTCCAAAAGCCTCCTCGATGGGGTCCGAACAGATTTGGGTCGGGCAGGTCCCCCTACAGGCGGACGTTGAGCGAAGGATGCAGCATTGTCCGCAATTGCTCCCCAGCAGTCCCAGAATGATAGACGACTCGTCCCCAGCCTCTCTTTTGACTACTCTTGGATGTCCTCCCCTGTAGAGGGAAGCGCCAGGCTTACACAGTAGATGAGGTCGAAGAATCGCGCCGCATCGCCGATACATCGACGATGCATCGGCGATGCATCGGCAACGCATCGGCGATGTATCGGCGGCGGCGGCGATGCATCGGCGCCGTCGGCGTGGAACAAATCGGGGCTCCACATCGAGCCGCATCGACGATGCATCGGCGATGCGGCGCGATCCGGCGACCCCATCTAGTGAGCGTTTTTTTAGTCGGCGTTTCGACATTGGGCGGAAAGGGGGGGTAAAGGGTTGCTGGCTCCGGACCTCTGCTTAATGCGACTTCTTGGAACCGTGCGGCCGATTGGGGGGGACCCCACCTGCCTGAAACAGGCGCCAAAAAACGCCAAGATCTACTCCATGGGGGCGGGGTGGGGTTTCGGGGCCCGCGCCGATCGGCAAAACAATGAATTAAAAAACGATCACTCAGACCCCGTCTGGGAGGCCTTGAGTTAAGTCGGGCGCGTCCCCCTGCAGGGGGATCTTGGGCGAAAAACCAAACATCCAGAAACAAATGCCCCCCAAATGGGCAGAAACAGTCGAAAAATCGCCCCCAGACGATTCTCGGACTATTTTCGAACACCCCCTCCTGCAGAGGGACACGCCCGACTTCGGCCTCGAGACTCGGGTCGGGCGAAAGGGGTGGATAGCAAAAAGGGGGTTTGACAATCAGCTCACGTGTCTGATTTTCCGGGCGCCTCCCGGCGCCGGAGGCAGCCATGCATCGAGGAACGGGCCCCAGCGGCGGAGCCGAAACCAGCTGCATGCAGCAAATTTCGTCCCCCCCCTTTCCCAATCCCCCCCTTTCGTCCGGCCCGAGAGACGCCGGGCGCGCGCCCAACACCGCGTCGGGGGGCGGGCCCGGGCGTGCGCTCGCGGCCGCGGCTGCGCGCTCGCGCGCGGCGCACAGCGACTGGCGGGGCGGCCCAGGGGCGCTCGGACAGAGAGCCGAGTCCAGCTCTCTTTGGCGGCGCGCACGCGGGGGGGTGGGA
>CAUYUJ010002514.1:346455-413955 GCA_963575745.1 Prorocentrum cordatum
GGAGGAGGAGGAGGGAGGACGAGGAGGAGGAGGAGGAGGAGGGAGGGAGGGGGGGAGGGAGGAGGGAGGAGGGAGGAGGGAGGAGGGAGGACCCACCAACTTGCCTGAATTACGGGAAAATCTCAAGTGCAAGCGCAGTTCCTGAGTTCGGGGGCCTTCTTGGCCAGGCGCTCTCGGAGTAAATCGTGAGGAAGTATCCAACAGGAGCCCTTGTCGTCGTGGGTGGGCCTCCGCCAACTTAATTGAAATGCGAGGAAGTCTCGAGCGAGACCGCCGTTCCTGAGTTCGGGGGCATCTCTGGCCAGGGTGTCTCGGGGAAAAATACGACGAAGTATCGAGCGGGAGCCGTTGTTGTCGTAGCTGGGCCTCCAAGGGCCCACATTTCGGGTCAAACCACCGCTCGAGCGGGAACTTCGTTTTTAGAGAACATGTAGCCGGCGTCGAGGCGAGAGCGCGCGGAACCGCTTCTGGAGATCAACAAAAATTATTCTCTAGAAATGAGTATTCAACATCAACAACAAGAAGCATAATCCTCACCACGGATCCGCACTTCAGCCACGCACCCAGGGACAATGAATGACCGATCGGCCTCCTCACTCTGGTATACGCCCTCCTTAGAGGCGCGCGTCCGACCCGAACGAATGTGGACCCATCTTGTAGCACATCGTTTCGCGACGCATGTACTTTAATAAAAATAACCTGTTTCGCTGTCGGGGGCGCCTGTCCCTGGGCGGCTGGAAAGTTTATACCCTTACGGTGGCACCGTAGGGGTATAAACTTCCCAGCCGCCCAGGAGCAGGCGCCCCCGACAGCGAAAAAGTTTATGTTATACCGTTCTTCGCTCGCTGAGTACTATAGGATTTCCCAGTGCGCGCGTTGCCCCTGGGGCGGCGACGCAGATACAGTGTAAGTATGTTGGGGTGACGCCGACTGCACGCAGAGTGACCCTGAGCACGGAACGACCTCTGGTGCGCGGGCAAGTCCACGCGCGCAAGCCAGCTTTTGGGGCGGGACAGAAGGAGAGGCCGTCCGTTGGCTTTCGGGCGGCGGCTCTTAGACGAGCGCGTTCCACTACTCGCAAAGTAGCTGCTCGCAAATGGCCTGGATCCGCCGCGGATGATCCACGAAACATGAAATCGGAGAAGACATGTGTTTTTCGGGCGTTTGCGAGTAGGCACTTTGCGAATAGTGGAACGCGTTTGGGAAGGTGGGGACGATCCGGGCACCTCAGGCTAGCTCCCGACGAGGCGCAGCTGCCGGAAGGCACTCGAGGCGAGAAAACCTCGAAGGACCAGTGAGCCGATCCTGGCCACTCTTGCGAACAATCACTCCCACGCGTGGCCGCGCGTCATGTTGCATCTTCGGAGAGACCTTGTCTGTCCAATCGCGTCCCTATCAGCATCAAATCCGTTTCGAGTCAATGTCGGACTCGTCCAATCAACATCGAATCCACGTCGAATCCGCGCCGAATCCACGCAATAAATCCGCGTCGTGTCCGCATCGAGCTCGCGTCGGGCACAAGAAAAGACACCAACTCTGAAGGGCAGACGAGATCCCCCGAAAAAACAACGTAACGCGCGTAGTTGGACGCCCGCAATAGGTACGGAAAACATGCGAACGATGCCCAATCACAAATGTCGTCCAAACCGACAGCACCCGCTGTTGGGCAGGCGGCCTTTTGTCCCAAATCGACGACACCCGCGGCGACGCCGACAGGGAGTTCTGTTCGTAATGATACGCCACGAAAATATATACCCAGACACCCTCCGACGAGCTTTGCATGTACCTCCAGGGTGGGCGGTAGTGTATAAGATCGCCGGCTCCCAATTTACACACCACCAGCCTCCCATGATGCCCAAGATGTATCCATTGGAAAGTGTTGTGTATATATATATATATGTCTATATATACAAATATATGGTGGGAAAATGAACGAGAACTGCTGTCGGTCTTCATACCCGTTTTTCCCGGTACCCGTTTCGATCGCACCGAACGTACAGTCGGGGGCTTGACCTAAGGAACCCAAACTAAGGAACGAGGCCTCTTTTCTCCAGGCGTCAAACTTCGACTTCCTGCCGAAAACCGAAGCAAAACCAAGGGCGAACTGCAAAACAACTAAGGAACACCGAGCTCCTCCCCAATGAAAAGGGTTCCTTCCTCAGGGCCCCGACTGTAGGCCCCGACGAAGCCGCCCGCGGGAATCTGCGGCCTTTACTGGTCAGGCCGCTTGACGAGGAGGCGCGTGGTATGACTTGGTTTTGCGTGGAAGCGAAAGCGGGGTAGGTGATTCACGCTCTGACTATATACATATGGCGAGATGAACGAGAACTACTGTCGGTCTTCATACCCGTTTTCCCCGGTACCCGTTTCGATCGCACCTAACGTAGGTAAAACAGGGCTAGGATCGGGATAAATCGCCCCAGAGCGTTCCGGAGCGCTCTCAGAGCGTGCCGGAACGCTCTGGAGCGGCCGCGGCGCCCAATACATCCTCCAAACCCGCCGATTCTCAGAGATTTCGAGTTATGCCGATCCGATTTTGTCCCGATCCTCGCGTCGTTTTAGCAGGCCCCGACGAGGCCGCCCGCGGGAGTCTGCGGCCGCGGCCGGCGCGGCGAGACTGCGGGCGGGGCGCGGAGAGGGGCCCCGCCGGCGGCAGCGTGGGCGGCCGGGGCAGCGAGTCTCGGGCGGGCCAGCCAGATGCGCGCGCTGGGAGGAGGGGGGCGGGGAGGGAGGAGGAGGAGGAGGAGGAGGAAGGAGGAGGAGGAGGGAGGAGGCGGAGGAGGAGGGCGGGGGGAGGAGGAGGAGGAGGAGGAGAGGAGGAGGAGGAGGAGGAGGAGGAGGAGGAGGAGGAGGAGGAGGAGGTAGGAGGAGGAGGAGGAGGAGGAGGCGGAGGAGGAGGGAGAAGGAAGGAGGCGGATGAGCAGGGGGAGAAAGGGGGGAGGGAGGAGAAGTTATGGTAATAGTGCGCTGCCGGTGAGCAATCCAGGTGCGTAACATGTCTGATGCAAACTCGCACGTGCACATTCGTATGCTACACGCGCACCGCGCATCAATCACACTGCCAGGGAGGAGGAGGAGGAGGCGGAGGAGAAGGATGAGGAGGATAATGCAAGGCCCTGGCTGCGGGCAAGCTTTCACCAGGATATCGATCCTGGCCCGACGTGCTTCCAAAGGCTCGTGATGCTGTTTGACTCCTTGTTCTGGTTCGGTCGTTCGCCGTGCCTGTTTCGTGGAGTTCGCGATGGGTTGACGAAGAAGAATAATAACATGAAGAAGAAGAAAAAGAGAAAAGGAGGAGGGGAAGGACGGTGGAGCAGGATGAAAGTGAGGGGGAGGACGGCGGTGGACAAGGAGGGGCGGGCGAGGAGGGCGGGGGGAGGATGATAAGGGAAGGAAGGAAGATGCGGCGGGGATGGGGGAGGGGAGGGGGAGGGGAGCGCGGGGGGGAAGACAGAGGAGAAGGGCGGAAGGAGAAGGGGAAAGGGGGGGGACGTAGAACCGCTGGGAATGGGGAAGGGGAACAGAAGGAGAAGGACCCTGGGGGAGGGGAGCGAATATAAGCTGCCGCTGTGATATCAGCTGTCCCTCACTTTGGACAAGACACGGAAGCGAGCACCAGCACTGGGCCCCCCCGAGGCAAAAAGTTGGCGCAGCCTGCGCTGACGATAGCGCTCGACTCAGACGCTCGTCGAGTATGCTGCCAAGAAGAAAATGCGAAAAACCTAATTCGCGTCGCCGAAAAGGCTGCAGAACAGAGAAGATGCCTTAAAGCAAGACCTCATGCTCACTAAATGTCTCTGACACGTTACATGTTGGGTATCTGCATCTCCCCCACTGTACATATATACCGAAATGCCACTATACGTACCATTAGTTCTCCCTCTTAAACATATCTATGTATGTGTGTGTCTCTCTCTCTCTCTTTTTCTCTCCCCTCTCTCATCTCTCGCTCTCTCTCTCTCTCTCGCTCTTTCTGTACGTGTATACCCGCCAATCTGATGAATTATACTGAATCAGTGCGTAGGACAGCGGATCCGTAGGAAGGCGCTGGAGGACGATTGGGTCCTGGGAATCCGAACAATACGTCGACTGGCGTGTACCCTCTCTGTGTATGTTAGCCAGCGTCTGGCAATCCACGGGGTGCAATCTAGGTGGCGCAATCAATGTGGTGTGATCCATATGTTGTACTCTAGGTGATGCAAATCAACGCAAACCCATGCAACACAAACCAATGCAACACAATGCACGCAATGCAAATCTGTGCAGCGCAACGGAACGCCATGCAACGCTATGCGCAGCGCGAAGCTGTGCAGCACAGCACAGCGCGAGGAAGAGCAGCGCAAGCAGTGCAATCGAAACGCCGTGCGAGTGCGATTGCAGTGCAGTGCGGTTGCAAAAGCAATGTAATGCGACTGCAGCGGAACGCGAGTGCAACACGGCGGTGGGGGGGGGTGGAACGGGGCGGCGGCGACGGGCGAACACAAGGCCACACGCGGAGCCGCAAACGGGCCTTCCCGATCAATGACAATCAATTGGATTGAACTAAAGGGGCCCTGGGACACACAAATAAATACACACACAAATAACAGGATTCCCCATATTTTTCCATTTTTGTGGATTTCCGTCTTCCCCCCCCCCCACTTCCAATATTTTCCGGCATTTTCCTTGGGATCGACGATTAAATGTGTCTGTGTTTTTTTTCCCTCCTGATACACCGGGGGGGGGGGCTACAGCGGGGCGACGGCGGCGGAGCGGCGACGGGGCGGCGACGAGGCGGCGACGGCGACCACACGGCGGCGGACCCGACACCGAAGCCCAGACGACGGAGCGGCGACAAGGCGGCGACGGGGCGGCGACGGCCACAAGGCAGGGGACCCGTCAACGGAGACCAGACGACGGGCGGCGACGTAGGCGGCGACGGGGCGGAGACGGCGACCATAAGGCGGCGGACCCGACGACGGAGCACAGTTTCTTAGAAAACAAATATATCCAGCCCGTTCAACAAGGATGCGCGGTAAGGATGCAAGTGCCTGGACGGCCATGTTTGCACTTTGCGAGCGGGGCACGGCCAGCGAAGGCGGCACGAGGATGGCCCGAGTGAGGGAAGGATGCAAGGGTAGCCTTGGGAATTCGCTCATCCTTACTGTGCGGGTTGACTGCAAGAACCCCTCAGGTCAAGCACTGCTTGGGGAACATGCGTTATATATATACACACAAACATCAGCGTGGATCTGTACGGCAGGTTCGTGTCGTGTCGACCCCGGCGTTGGTTTTTGACACCGCAGGGATCGTTCAACCTTGAACGATCGGCCATTTCCGCAACGTCCAATCGTTCAACATCGATCGATTCTGGGTCGCCGGCGGCGTTCAACGTTGAACGCCGGCGGCGGGGTCGCCGCCGGTCGACACGACACGAACTCTGCCGACGCAATTCTGTTTCCGGCGCGGAACATCTGCGGGCCCTCCCGGGCCCGTGCTGGGGCGCCCTGGTGTCCTCTGGCGCGGCCTTAAGAGCATGTGGGGCCGTCGTGGGGCCTTCTTGGGCAGAATCGGGGCCCTCTGGAAGTGCATCCGGCCTCCTGGATCCTTCGGGGGGGTACTTGGCTGTCTTGGGGGCCTACTCGGCCGTCTTGGGCCCCTCTTGTGCCGTCTAAGGGTCTCTTAGGAGACTCTTGAGGTCTTATCATGCCGTCTTGGGGGCAACTTTGGCTGTGCTGGTGCGATCGTGGGGTCCTTTTGGGCCTTCCGGGGGGGTCTCAGAAGCTCGAACATGAGAATTTCTAGATTCTTCGAACGCCCAAGGGAAGGGAACGGCCCGGCATATTGGATCCCTCGTGGGGGTCCTCGTGCGGCCCTCCGGGGATCTCGGAGGCCTGTTGGGCAGTCTTGCGAGCATCGTGGGCAGTCTAGGGCCGACCATGGGCCCTCCTGAGAGCGTGTTGGGCCATGTTGGGCAGACTTAGGGCCCTCGATATTCGATCCTCGAGCCTCGATTGGTGGCGACATGCGAACTCTACCCCCACCAGCCATTGACTCTCCACAATTGATGCGAGGCGGGGGTAGGGTTCAGACTTCGCCACGTGCGCGACGAACTCCGAACCCTAACCTCCGCCGCCGATCGAGGTGCCTTTGATCGACGAGGTTAGGGTTCGGATTCCGCCACCGAACTCTTGGACCGTCTTCAGACCCTCCTGGGAGCCTCTGGAGCCGTTGTGGGCACTCTGGCGGCACACACGCGGTCCCGCCAGGGTCCATGGCCGACGTCCATGAATTGATGCCACTTCTCTCGTGATTATGTTCGTGCTACTAGTTCTTCTCGTTCTGACCCCATCAACCACAGGGCTGGACCTAAACGTTGTGTGTTCGTTTTGTTATCGTTTTGTGCTTCGTTTTGATCTACCTACCTGGTTTCCCTGCACTCCCCTGCCACAGCGAAAAACAAACTACAGCCGAAGTCCAGCAAAACAGCGTTTAGGTCCGGCCCTGCGTGTCCCCCCTGCCGAACCGCACACCTCCCGATACCTCTAGCTGCCCGTGCCGACACCGACTCTCCACCTCACTCCCTGTGTCTGCCCTCGCCCTGCCGACACCGTGGAGCGCGGCACTGGGCGGCACGGGCTCGGGCGCTTCAGCGCAGAGCTGCAGCATCTGTCTCAGGGGCCCTCGGAGGCCTCCCAGGCCCCCCCCCCCCAAAGAGGCCTCCCGAGAGGCCCCCCGAGAGGCTCCAGGAGGAGGAGGAGGAGGAGGAGGAGGAGGAGAGAAGGAGAGGGGGAGACGTATGAGGTGCAGGAGGAGGAAGAGGAGTGCACCGCGCCCTCGCGCCACCCCCCCGCGCGGCCAGCCCCTCGGGGAAGGGCAAGCGCTCCGACCTGGACCGCGACGCGCGCAGCGAGGCGCTCTCCCCGCCCCGGGGGGGGGGGGGGCGCGGCCTGGGAGAGGCCGCCAGAAGAGACACCTCAAGAGGCCTCCGACTGGCGCCCTGCCCGCGACACACGCGAGGCTGAAGGGGCCCCAGGACACACGAATGAACACACACAAATAAACATGTTCCCCATAGTCTCCCATCTGTTCTGGGCGTTTGTCTTCCCCCCCACTTCCCACATTTTCCCATATTTTCTTGGGAATCGACGATGAATTGTGTCTGTGTGTTTTTCCCCTCCTGAATGGCGGCGGGATGAGCCGACGGCCACCAGGTACAGTCGCTGCACATGACCCGGGACGGGCGAAAAGGGGGGGATAGCAAAGGGGGGGTTGGAGAATCGGCTCGCGTAGCTGATTCTCCCGGCGCCTCCCGGCGCCGGAGGCGGCCATGTCTCGAGGAATGGGCCCCTCGGTGGGGCCGAAACCAGCTGCGTGCAGCAAATGTCGTGACCCCCCCCTTCCCTTCCCCCGCCCTTCCGCTCGTCAACAAAAAAGTCGGCAAGCCCGAGTTCCGGCTTGCTCGAGTCTTACGTCTACCCGACTGGCTTTGGAGGAGGAGGAGGAGGAGGAAGAGCAGGAGGAGGAGGAGGAGGAGAGATCCCCCCCATTCCACAATCCCCCCCTTTCGTCCGGCACGAAGGACGGGCATCCCAGAAAACTCACATGGTCCAGATGCTGAGGCCCGGCGCCAGGTGCCAGTTGTTGAGCCACCAGCTGGGGGAGAGCAACACGCTGTAGTCGGGCAAATTGGGCTCCACCTCCTTCTCCCAGCGCTCCCGAGACCTGCTGCCAACCCCTTTCCTTCTCCTCCTCCTCCGTCCTCTAATTACTCATCCGTCCGCCTCACCCTCCCCAACCATATCCTCCTCCTGGCGGCAGCGCGGCCTGTTGCCGAGCTTTTGGTCCTCCAGCGCGGGGATCACCTGTGTGCCAACGTAAACGCTGCCTGCCAGGTTGTCCCACAGCTTCACGAAGAATCCTGTGTGGAAAGGCTTGTTCTTCACCGACACCGCGTGGTGGACGTAGTGCTGGAAGCTAGTGTTCCAGATTTTGCTGTTGTAGGGGAGACACTCCAACTCGTGCCCGCAGTGCAGGTACATGCCGTAGACCTGAAGAACGAAGCCCAGGCCGAGGTACAGCACGTCAATGTCCAAGTACTGCCCGAACAATGTGAGGGAGACCGCGAAGCATACTATAGGGTACAGCGACCGCATCAAATTGTCCATAGGCCAATCTGCTATGGTGCCGAAAGGCGTCGGGTTGTAGTACTTATGATGATGCTTGTGGACTGTCCAGAGGCTTTCCACCCAATGACCAAGGTAATGCCACCCCCACTCGTAGAAATCAATTATCACGACGCCCACCAGAGCCGACAACAAGCGGTGCTGCCACGTCAACGGGGTGTCGCAATGTTGCCTGGCGGGGAACCGGCAACCGCACGCGTACGCGTACCTCACCGGCTGCAAGATCTTGTTTGGGGTGATGTTGCCCACATTACGTGTAGGGAGGGCCCGACGGAACATGTCAAGCGGAACGAGGACGACGTTGAGGGGAGGCCTGAGGACACGGAGCCGAAGATGAGGAGACCACGAAACAGGAATACATCGGGTAGGGAACATAACAATACTCTGGAGTGGAAGACGACAAAAAAGACGATGACGAAAACGAGGAGGAAGGGAAGGAGACGGATGAGGACGACGACGAGCAAGATCACAGATGCAATGCGACGTCCTCCATCGCTGGCCCCTACGCAACGCGAGTCCTCAAAGACCCAGTAGAGCACCGCAGGCACATTCCAAGTACAATAGTAGAGAAACTCTCCGATGAATTGACGAGGGGAGGGGGGGTCCCCGTGTTAAAGTAGCGGCGGGGTGGACACGCGCTTCCCACCGCACCTTCCAGGACAAAGAAAAGAAGAGGGGGGGATGGAGGACGCTCCAAACCCACGGGCCAGCGCGCCACAGCTAGTGAACGGATGCAGGCAAACTTGTGATCCTTCCTTTTCCTCCTCATCATCCTCAACCTCCTCATGATCATCTCGCTTGGGCCTACAGTCGAGCTACCCCCACAAGGAACGCGAAACGAAGGAACGGCACCTCTGTTTGCCCCGAGAAGGCCTGGGTGCACAAGGAACGCTAAAAGGAACAACCGTGGCTGACATGAGGAAGCACAACAACCACTTCAGAACCCAAGCCGTTCCTCATTTCGGCGTGGCCGCACTGCAATTACCCTTGGAATCCCCAAGCGGCTATGGAAACTTCGATACCCCTCGCAACCCTACTGCGTGCGTGACGTCCGCCGTGAGAGGAATACCTCCTCCTTCTCATCGTCGTCGTCCTCCTCCCGCCTCCCGCCGCCCGCCCCGATCGTGCGTCCCGGGATAAAAAAGGGCGTGAGGAACGCACGCACGGACTGAAGGCTGCTCGGGTGCCCTAAGACCGATGTATACTCGAAGTTTGTGCGTGAGGGATGCGGAAAGGACGACGCGGACGACGACGACGACGAACACGAAAAAATGCGTGGGGAAGGAGGTGCTGGTTTGTTCTCGTTCCCGCGAGAGCTTAAACAATCTTATCTTCCCCCATGTGGGGACGTGGCGAGCTGGAAGATCCATCAAGAAACAACCAAAGCGGTACATCATCTCGTGAACTGATCTGCCTCGTCCTCTCGCTCCCCTTTGGGCGGTTTGACGGTCGCCGCATCCTCTTCGGAACAAGAGGCGGGCTGCACACGAAGTAACTGGGAAACGTAGTCGGTTTCCTCCCTCGGAAGTGGGGCGGGCTGCAGAAGGGGGCGGATGGAAGCCAGTTGGGGGCAGCTTGAAGCAATATTTCCAAGCGTCCTGCGTTGAGGCTAGCCACCAGCTGCACTGAAACAGTGCGTCTCTGTGGGCAGCGGCTTATACAGATTTGCTGCGAAACCCACACTCCGAACTGCCAGGAGGAAGGTCACACATCTTATGAAGACCGCGGAGAAAACCATGGGATGTGCCGCACTCGTATCTCATACGTACAATGGGCTGACCACCGTCGCTGCATGGGGAGATTACACATCGATGGCTAGCACGCAGTCAACCTCTCGACACTGCACGCCTTGGTACCAGAATAGGAGCCCAATGGGGAGTTCGACATCATCCCTAGGGCGACGGACCTGCGACGGACCTGGAGGCGCTTGGGACAGCGCCAACAACAAAAACAGGCGTGGCCGCCAGGCGCCGCCGATCGCCAAGGAACGCCATGCTGGGGGGACACCTCCGATGTCCTTGGCAGCGCTGAGAGGCACGCGCGTCGGCAAAAGCCTGGCTGTGAGTTTGCCCGAAGTCTGACGGTATGTCACACAACGGTTCGCAGACAGCAGAGCTTCATCGTCTCTGGGGTGGCTGCGCACAGCATCCTTCCCCGAGGTCTGCAAGATGGTTACCGAGACGGACGACCTGGCCTTCAGCAAAGAATTCGTCCTAAAGACTCTGCTGGGCCGTGGTAAACCGACCCTCAGGCCTACTCATGACCAAAAACAAAACAACGCCAACATACATTTGCTTGACACCTGCCTGGTTATCCCTGGGGAGATTGTGGACCAGCTTGGCAGTAGTACTGTCCGTGACGAGCTCACTGGATCCAGACAAGCACACGGTGGCCCCACACTACCCCGAAAACTCACCCAGCCTGGCGGGTCTGAGGAAGCGGGGCCCAGCCGGGACACCGCATAGAGCAGACATGCTCGTCAGCCTCGTTAAAAACTTGCTTCCTCGGCGTCGATGCAGAATGGCTGCACCAGCGATGGAGCTAAACGGGGGCACCGAACAACTAATTGGCCAGCATGCAGGAGGGGGAAGAGGAAATGCAGGGCGGCCGCAGCCTCGTTAAACACAGACAGAGGCCAGGCCGCTCGATTGAATTCTTTGATAGCATGATGTGTGCAAGCCCCGTTCACAAAAGCTTTGCCCTGACTTGCGCAGGGGTTCGGAAGAGAGAGCTCACGGTCCCAATCAATCTGCCGAGCACCATCCTCGAGTGGGGGCAGATGTCGGCCCCAAGGGTGGGCCATGATTCCGCGCGTACACAAAGTCGGCCCTTCATGATGAACGCTCACAAAATCGATCACCCCATTGACAACTAATGCTCGACAAACTCCCCCGAAGCGGGCGGGGAAGGAGGAGGAGAGGATGCGCGCAGGGGAGCCTGAGAAAGAAGACAAGCGGATGAGGAGGAGAAGGCAAGACGCGAGCAGGTGCGAGCCAGAAGCCGGCAAGGAGATGGAGATGGGGGTGAATCGCGCCTGAACGTGCCGTTGCCGATGAGGTAGAGGTGGATGGAGGAGACGAAGGTCACGGCTAGAGGACCGAGCACCCCCCCGAGGAAGAACTCCCCGGCCACGTAAGTCGGCGAGGGGTATCTCGGGTTGGTCTTCGTGCACCTCCACTCCCTTCTCCCACGTAGCAACCCTCTACCTCACCCAGCGCATCGAGAGAGCAGCTCTCATGAGTTCGTCGGACCAGAAACGAAAACCTCCAGCAAGTTTGTTCCTCTTGATTATGTGACTTGTGTTCCCCCTCTCCCCTCGCAAGCCGCCCTTCCATTCCTCACTTTTCCTCCCTCCCCACTGCTCCATCATCCCCCGCCGCGCACGTCGGCAGGGGGCATCCCGGGCCGCTGTTGGTGCACGGATGCACCCTGTCCGCCCCCATCCCTCGCCTGCCCCATCCCCCGTCCCTCTCCACTTCCTCGCCTTCCCCCCTTCACGTTCCTCCCGCCCCTCCCCTCCCCGCCCTTCTCAACAGACGGCACCTCCTGATGCGCGAACGGCCGCCGATCAGTTCGCCCTACATGTGGCCGATCGTGTGACGGCGAGTTCGCGGGCAGACCCCAATGACAAAGTCACTCGATGCCTCTCGTTGCGTGGACAATGTTCCGCCTCTCTTGGAGTTCGGCTGGTGCGTGCAATCCCGCCCAGGAACCGCGGACGAGCCCGCGCCACGCCCGGCCGAAGCAGGCAGCCGCTGCACGATCCTCGGGCAAGGTGAGCCTCAAGGCCTGCGCCCGAGGCGAGGACTCCGCATCCTGAGTGATGAGTGATGAGCCTGCGGAGGCCGCTGGCGGACGGGCACACCGCCTGGACTCGATCTCTGTTCCCCGTCACCGCCGGGGCCCGAAGCTGACGCAGACGGGGGGGGGGGGCAAGCGGCGATGTGTGGAACGATGGCTTGGCGACAGGCCCCAGGCAACCACACGAAAACGGACCGAATCGAGCTGACCGAACGCAGCCGACGCCGACGCAGCGGAACAGACCGAACCGCGGACACTCGCTCCCCCGCGTCCCTCTGCGTACGCCCGCCCCCCCCCCTCAATTCTGCGGAGGCCTCCGGAGAGCTCCCCTGCCTCCTCAGGCTTCAAGATGCGTCAGTGAAGGCACCGGCAGATTGATCCGCCTCCGTCTCCTCGATCCTTCTCCAGCTCTTCCTCGACCCTCTTCCCTCTCCTCGGGAGGACAGGTAGATCGCTCCTCCTCCCATCCTCCCCGTCCCACCCTGACACTTCAGCAGGGGCCATCATCGGTTCGGGAAATCGGATCGAAACAGCAAACCCGTCAAATATTTGAAATCGGAGCCACGTCGGCAAACGAAAATTCGAATCGCAATCGGATCGGAACCTTGATTTTGGAGTCGGATCGGTATCAAAAAGGCATGGGGTCATGTCGAATCGGACTGGTTCATATCGGATTCCCTTTCCCGTCCCCTTCTCCCCTCCCCTCTGGCACCACTTGCTCTCTCCAATCTGGGAGAGGGGACGGAAGACTGAGAGGGACGGAGGACGAGGCATGTCAGGGGGAAGGGAGGCGGATGAGGAAGCGGAGGGAGAAGAGGAGGATGGCGGAGGGTGGGATGAGGATGGTGAGAGGGTACAGGAATCCAGAGGGAAGAGGGTAGGAGGGGAGGAGAAGGCATGACTCAAGAGTGAATAGTTGACCTGGCATATGGGTCCGAAGACCTAGGGCCAAACAAGTACCCTGGCGAAAGACCCAACCATATGCAGTTGTGGGGCGGCCCGCATGGGGGCGCGGACGTCAGCCAGAACGGGGTGTACCAAAATGTAGGGGTGGCGGCATGCGGGCGACGCCAATGGGTCCTAGGTGGAGCTCCCTATGGAGCCACGAAGCGTGTGGGGGTGTGTGCCAGAATGAAGGGGGGCGGCGTGCGGGCGCAGCCACTGGACCATAGGTGGCGCTCCCGACGGGGCCACGGAACGTGTGAGGTGTGCGTGTGTGCCAAAATGCGGGGGTGGCGGCATGCGGGCGCAGCCACTGGGGCCTTCTGAGGTGGAGCGCCCTGTGGGGCCACGCAACGTGTGAGGGGTGTGCCAAAATGAGGGGGGGGGGGGGGCGGCATGCGGGCGCAGCCACTGGGGCCGTAGGTGGAGCTCCCAATGGGGCCACGAAACGTGTGAGGTGTGTGTGTGTGTGTGCCGACGTGAGGGGGTTGCGGCATGCGGGCGCAGCCACTGGGGCCGCAGGTGGAGCTCGCTGTGGGGCCACGAAACGTGTGAGGAGTGTGCCAAACTGAGGAGTGTGACGGGAGGAGGAGGGGAGGAGCGGAGAGGAGTGGACGCGGGGCTCTCTTCAAAACGTGGACCCAGCACCACAGGATGTTTGGTTAAAGCAAGGTGCACAAGGGGGGAAGGAACACCACATTAGGGATTGGGGCGTGTGGGCGAAATTCAAAGAAGAACTGCGAATCCACACCACTCCCTTCTGTCACCACTTCTCGTACGTCGGGTACACGTACCAGTACACGAACGCGGCGATCGACAGCCCCGTCAGCACGAGGTACCCGAACATCGAGAAGGCGATCCAGATCATGAACCAGCCCTGGAACCCCTGAGAGGAGGACACCAACCATGGCGAGCTTACTTTGTTCACCAACCCACTAAGCACTAAGACATTCCTCTTCCCATTCGGGGAGAGGGTGGCCTCTCCCCCTACTCCCTGCGCCTGCATCTGGAGGGGAAAAAACCGCGGGGCGTTAGAACGCCCAACACGGCTCAAGATGGCCACAGGACTGCTTCCACTAGCTCAAGATGGCCTCCAAGAACGCTCACCATAGCCCAGACTTTGTCTGGATAGCCTCCAACATGCCTCCGAGAGGGCCCCAAGAGACCCCCACGAGGGCCCCCAAAGACCTGCAAGGGGGCTCCATGCGGGCCTCAAATGCCTCCAACAGTAATTCAAGAGGTCTCCAAGACGACCCCGAGAGGCCCCCAAATGGCTCCCAGAGGGAAGGACCTGTCAAGGCCTTGATTGGATTGAACCAGTCCTCGTCCTCTGTTGTTCGTTTCAGCGTCTGCTGCTATACACCCCTCATCAAAGCAACACGCCCTGCGATTGTTTTTCGATGGGCTGATGGGGGAGACTCGAAGCCTGAACAATATCAATAATCATCAAGATTTAAGTCGGGCATGTCCTCCTACAGACGGAGTTTGGATGGAAAGCGACGCATATTCATGAAAGGTTAAACATAGCCAAAATAGTCGAAAGTCGTTCATATAGTGCGTTTTGACCGTTTTTGAGCATACCTCCTGTAGAGGGACGTGCCCGATTCAAATCAGGATCCCAATGCTCGACCTTCAACGCAGTGGCGGCACTCTCACCCTCCTGCCCTGGCCAAAGAAGCACGCGCCCCGATCCTGGGTCTGGGTCCGGGAGGGCCTGGTGGGGGGGGGGGGCCGCAACGAGAGAGACCTTCCGCAAGATGCCCAACCCTGAGACCCCAGGACGTCCATGGATTTCTGGTGGGTGAGCGTCACGCGTTCCACAGCACAGCCATCGAAACCCAAGACACCCACTGCAGGCCTGGAGGAGGAGGAGATGGAGGAGGAGGAGGAGGAGGAGGAGGAGGGGGAGGGGGGGGAGGAGGATGAGGAGGAGGAGGAGGAGGAGGAGGAGGAGGAGGAGGAGGAGGAGAGGAGGAGGAGGAGGGGGAGGAGGAGGAGGAGGAGGAGGAGGAGGAGGAGGAGGCGCGCGGGGCGCTACTTGGCATGGGCCTCCACTGCGGACTCCTCGTGGCGCCACGCCAGGCCCGGACTTCGAAGCGGATCTGTGGATGGGGAACTGGGACACACACATAAATACACACAAATGAAAGGATTCTCAATCTTTTCGCATATTTTCTGGGTTTTTGTCGCCCCCCACACTTCCCATATTTTCCCATCTTTTCCTGGGAATCGACGATTCATTGTGCCTGTGTGTTTCTTTCCCTCCTGAATCTGGCCGTGGCGACGAGCGCGCCCAAAGAGGACCGGGAGAAGCCCAAGCATCTGAGAGCGCCTTCGGCGCAATCGCACTCAAGCCTCCGACGTCACGATCTTCCTGACGCGGGGTCCCAAGACCTCCCTGGGCGAGGCTTCGTGGAGTGGCGACAAGTGGGGGCGGGGGAAGGGAAGGTGCACCCTTCGAACCCTAGAGGCACCCTCTTGGGCCCGAACGGGCCCCTGGAGGGGCCCAAGGGGCCTCTTTTCTGCGGCCCTCGCTGCCCCCCCCTGTCGCCCCCGAAAATATCAGGAATGTGAGCGTCGTTTATCCGATCCCTGTTTTCAGCGGCGTGGCCTGGGCCCCACTGGCAGATGTTACCCCCCTTGATGGGGATATGGGCCGTTCCTTTCGGGTTTCGAGGGGTGTATCACCAACTGGGGGGTAACTTGATAGGGGGTCTCGAAGGGGATGGGATGGGGATGGGGATGGGGATGTGGATGGAGGTCGGTGAAACGATACTGAGAAGAAGCACACGAGTTAACACGCCACGACGTCAGAGGTCTGGCACCCCCGAGATCTGGCGCTGCGGCAAAAATGTGCCGTCGTCCTCCTGTCCTTCTCCTCCTCCTCCTCCTCCTCGTCCTCCTCCTCCTCCTCCTGGTCCTCGTTCTCGTCCTTCTCTTCATCTTCGCCTACTTGTTCCCTCGAGCATCCCACCCAGGATCCCAAACCTCCACAGCACGATACCTCCAACAGCCGTGAGCAAGGCATCATCGCGAGAGAACGCGACTGGAGCCCGACTACAGTCAACCCTAATAATACATGGACGCACGATGTGGATACATGAGCCTGGGAAGGCGACGTCGACACTTTGCGAGCGGGGCGCGGCCAGCGAAAGCGGCCAAAGACGGGCCGAAGGGGAACGATGCAAGGGGAACCTCAGGAGGTTGCTCATCCTGACTATGCGGGTTGACTGAAAATGTTCGACCATGGACCCCTCACTACCCACCGCTCCTGGGCCGGGGATCTTCTGACCCGGGTCAATCCAGACCCGGGTCAGTCAGGCCTTGCAGACCCCTGCACGATCCTGCACCCACGCCTAGGTCCATGCGCAGGGTCCGGCAAGATCCTGCAGGATCCTGCACCTAAGCCCGGGCCAGTGCGACCCTGGCCCTGCAGGATCCTGCAAGGTCGGACACTCTGGCTGACCCCGTTTGCACTGACCCTCGTCCCAAGGCTCCCAACCGGGCCGTCTTCGGCGGTCTTCGGCGGACTTCGAACGGTCTTCGGCGGTTCCCAGCGGTCTTCGGCGCGAAAGCTGAAGGGTTGCGCTCAAGAGTCCATGGTCGAACACCCAACCCCTAGACCCCCCTGCACGGTTTCCTCCAGGGCCGTAGGCGACCCGAGGAGGAGGAGGAGGAGGAGGAGGAGGGGGAGGAGGAGGAGGAGGAGGAGGAGGAGGAGGAGGAGGAGGAGGAGGAGAAGGAGGAGGAGGAGGAGGGTGAGGATGAGGAGGAGGAGGAGGAGGAGGAGGAGGAGGAGGAGGAGGAGGAGGAGGACGGGTCGCCTCAACCCTCCCCATTTCCTGCGCCATTCTCCTAGCCGGATCGATCTGAGAGGGTCTTTAAGGGCCCCAAGCCAGGCGCAAACGCCCGTTGCGAACAGATCGGGGCGGCCCCAGTGGGGGGGGACGAAAAAGGCCCCCGAAGGGGCCCTTGCGGGCCCTTGTTGGAGCAGTCGTGGCCACCCCCCATTTTGAGCAGGGACCGACCGTCCCGGCATTCCTATAGTCCTACATGGCATGCTCTGAGAACCCCAAAATGTTCCACACACAGAAACAATGTTCTTAGAACATAGACCCGATGTGCTAAAACGAGACAATCTCAACCAGGAATGTTCTAAGAACATGTCGTGGAAACCACAAGAGGTTCGTAGACCATTTTTTTTGTAGGGCTATAGGTGAGCCAGGACGCTTCGCCACTGCTTGAATATGAAGGGAGGTGGCGCTCCCCAGCCCAGAAGAGCCCAGAACCGAACCGATAGGTCGGATCGGCGATCGAAGTCACTCGTACCAGCGGAGATCGGCAGCCGCATCGGGAAAAATCGAATCGGCAATGTCACAGGCCTGCATCGTCAAGTCGGAACCCGCATCAGAATCCGGAGTCGATTCGGAGTCGGAACCAGAAGCCAGCGAGATCGAATCGAATCAAATCGGAGGGATCGCAACGAGCCCAGCCAGGCCTCCAAGGAGGACAGCCATCCTCTACTTATTTCCTCATCCTCCGTCAGCCTCTCTTCCTCGTCGCTCCTCGCCCCCCCCGTCGTGGAGGGCGAGGCGAAGTGCGGGAAAGCGCGAGGCAAGGGGTGGGAGAGGGCGAGAAGGAGGAGGAGGAGCAGCAGGAAGACGGGCAGCCTGTAGCAGTAGGGAGGGGGAGGGGGGAGCCAGAAGGAGGAGGGAGAAGGAAGTGTGAGGGGTGTGCCGGGCCTCGAAGGAGGACAGCCCCTCCGCGGCCGAGCAGATGAGCTGCACCATGGCGACGCGGGCCCCTAATGGGGAAGCGCTGGGGCGCCCGAGCTCCGCCGCCGCACGGCGGAGCCTCCCGGGGGCGACGCAGCGGAGCAAACTCCTTGAGGAGAGGAAGAGGGGGAGAGATGAGAAGGACAGAGGAGAGGAGAAGAGAGGAGAGGAGAGGAGGAGGAGGAGGAGGAGGAGGAGGAGGACAAGGAGGAGGGAAAGGAGGAGGATGAGGAGGAGAAAGAGGAGCAGGAGGAGGAGGAGGAGGAGGAGGGGGATGAGGAGGACAGGAGAGGGGGGGGAGTGTCGAGAAGCAAACGATGACATGCACACACGCACTTTCGGAGCTCCGCGCGGATTGCTTGGCTCGGCGCTGGGCCCCCCTTGACGGCGCGTCCGGCGCCGAGCCATGGCGCGGTCCGCGCGCCAGGGAGGGGTGTCCCTGCGCCGATCCAAGGGATCTGCGCTGGGGCCCGAGAGGTGATGTCCACGCCGGCCTTTGCTCCTCGAGCGGAGGACAGAGGAGGGGGAGGAGAGGCGAAGGAAGAGGACGAGAGAAACTGTTCGGCGGTGGACAAGCCTCCCTGTAGTAGACCACCCTTGAGTGAACACGGCCCAGAACCGAAACCGACGGACCTGGACCCGGAAAGATGACGACTGTGACGCCCGCTCGCGAACCGAAAACGGCTAAGCCACTACTCGACGCGTCAGGGTAGGAGGTCCATCAAACTCCAAAACTGTCGCGGCGGCTCCACAGTCAGAGCGAAAAGCTGGGGGGCACGTCCACTCGGGCATGTCCCCCTACAGGCGAATTTCGGGCGAAAAATGAAAAATAGTTTTCTGTCTACCCTCTAAATGGGCAAACATAGTGAAACCCAAATCGTCCCCAGACTATTGTGCGACTATTCTGGAATATTCCTCCTGTAGAGGGACAGGCCCGACTCAACCAATCATGGCAGCGGCTCCACAATCAGAGCGAAAAGCTGGGAGTGATGGGCCTGCTTCCCACCACCACCACCATAAGTTGGAGGGGGAGGGGGTTCCTCCTCCTTCTCCTCCTCCTCCTCCTCCTCCTCCTCCACATCCTTCCCCCCTCCAACTTATGGTGGTGGTGGTGGCAAACTCGGGAGCGGCCAAGAGGGGAGTGTCCAAGAGGGGGAGGTGCAAATCATGACCGGCGGCATGTGCACGGCCCAGGGGGGGGGGGCCAGGGACGTAATGGAATGAGAAGAGGCGCTTTGAAATCTGGGGAACTGTCATGGCCCCCGCCATGATATCCCCCCCCCCCCCTGGTCACCACCCCCCTCTTTGCCGCCCCCGACAGACAGGCCCAGCAGGGAGGGCACCCTGGGCCGGGGCACCTCCTTCGCAACCCCCGACCGACCCTCCCGGCCCCAGCTCGGCGCCGCCGGGCTGCGGGCCACCGGCCAATACCGGAGGTCTGCCGCCCGACTCGACCCTGCTGGCTGGACCCCGGGGCGGTCTGCCTCCCTGCCGTGCCCCCCGCGGTGCTCGCAGATCCCTGCCCCCCCCCCCCCCCACGGTGAAGCCGGGCGCGTCCCCCTACAGAGGGATCTTGGGCGAACAATGGAAAAGACTCCCAGCATGCCCCCCAACTGGGCCAAACTAGTAAAAAAGAAAGATCGGCCCCAGACTATTTTTTAATACTATTTCTGAATCTTCCCCCTGCAGAGGGACACGCCCGACTCAACCCCACGTGCAGTCGTCGTGCCCCCGGGAGGGTCGCCAAGTGGGGAGCGAAAGGGCTTGCCTGGACCCTGCCTCCGAACGCCAGAGGCGCCCCGCGGGTGCAGAAAAGCAGGGGGGCACTTCCGAGGCCCTTGAGGGAGCTCTGAGCGCGGGCCCTCGCGAGCGGCGAGCGTGTCCGTATTCGGGGATGGACAGATCTCCGTTTAGTAAAACGTGGTTTAGTGAGAACGACCTGGGGCCCAAACCTGGCGGGCGCAAGCCTGGAAAATGACGGCCACGGCGCCATCTCGAGAACCGAGAACGGACACTTCACTCATCGACATGTCACTGTGGGGGGCTCTGTCCACCCCCGATATCCGCGCTGTCGCGGTCTGGACTCCGGGGTGCGATCCCGCGGATATGCGGTCGCGGGGACACGTCCCGCGCGGGGCACCCGCGAACAAACAACAGAAAGCGCGCCTCAGCCGTGGCGTCGCGGCCCAGGGGCCCAGCCCGCGAGGCCGCCGATACGTACAGTCGGGGCGTTGACCTAAGGAACCCTAAAACAAGGAGCGAGGCCTCTTTTTGTTCCATAAGTTAAACTTCGATTCCCCATCGAAAACATGAGGAAACCCTGAGGCAAACTGTGAAACACTTAAGGAACACGGAGCCCCTCCCCAACGAAAAGGGTTCCTTCTTCAGCGACCCGACTGTACATGCTTCTCGTCCACCACCACCGCGGATCGGAGAACCACGGGGCGCTTCCGAAGCAACTCGTGTGACGTGCCATCCTGCTGGCTCTTGCGCGGCAAGAGCAGACGCTCGACGCTGATAGATACGACACCGACACTCATCGACGCTGAATCGACGCTTTCTCATCGATTACCAAGCGCTAACGCACGTGGACGCACTCTAAGCTCCAATGATTTGCTACCGAGCGAAACCATCTGGGGACCTCCGAGGGGGAGGTCCCGACGCTGTCCGCGCGCGGCAAGAATGGCCCATGAGACCGCTCCTCCCGACCTGAGGAACGCCGCTGCGCGACCGGACAGGGACCAGATCGGACCAGGGACAGAAAGACGGTGGCAGCACAGGGGCAACATCGTACCAAGACGAATCGGGGATCTCTGAGATCCGGCGATTCTGGAGGGTCATCGGGCGCCGCAACCTTCTCCAAACACCTGGGCCGCTCTGAGAGCGGTCCAGAACGACTTGCAGTGAACCCGCAGACTTGACAAGGGTACCCTTGCATCCTTGCCTCTTCGGTCATCTTCAGTCCATCCTCAACAGCTTTCGATGGCCAACCCCGCTCGAAGAGCCTCGGCATGGGCGCCGAAGGCCCTTGCATCCTTACCGCGCATCCTTGTACTATGCGGGTTGAGTGTATCGCTGTCCTAGCCCCGCCCGAGAGAGGCCGAAGGAGCGATTCCGCGATGCCAGATCGGTCGATGCCCTCGGTCTCCCCTCCTGTCTTCCGCAGGGGGAGAGGGAGGAGGCGGGGAAGATTCGAAGCGAGGATCCTGAATATGTGCACCATGTGCCTACAATGAAAGGCAGCCCACCTCTATCACAAGCATCGCAAGCAGCCCCGGCAGGCATGTCCCGCCCG
The DNA here is from genome assembly GCA_963575745.1 of Prorocentrum cordatum. Classification (NCBI taxonomy): domain Eukaryota; class Dinophyceae; order Prorocentrales; family Prorocentraceae; genus Prorocentrum; species Prorocentrum cordatum. Next base: position 367,434 of record CAUYUJ010002514.1, read on the forward strand.
CCATCGAGGGCCAAAGCCGCGTCCCGAGGCCAAGCTGGAAGCGAGGGAAACAATCAAGAATGCAGGGAGGAGGGAGGGTGAAACGGAGGGAGGGAGGGAGGATGGGGCAGGGGGGAGGACCCTTGGGGCCGCCTCGCTGCCTCCCCCGCACTCAGGCTTACCCACATAGGCGCCATCCCCCCACGAGCCTCCCCCCATTAGCCCATCGGACTCCCCGCGCTGGCGTCCCACCAGCGGCCTTCCCCCATTCAACCTGATCCCCAATGGGCCTCCCCCCGTAAGCGTGGTGCGCGCTGAAATGCTACTTGAGCATCCAAGGAAACATGGCGGTTTGCCCGTTTCGGCAAACACAGAACTCTTCACGATATCGCACACGACCGTGGGATACAGGGCACACGCGCGCGCACGTTGGCTGCGCGCGGACGCGCCTCGTACTTTGAATCATCGGGAGCGCTAGGTCAAAATGATACGAACAAGAATCCCAACGTTTTTTGCCAAGTGAGCATAGCGACTTGTCGATTTAGCGAACGCAAGACTCGCCGCAGGGGCGAGTGACCAACATGACAAGGGGCACCCAAGTACGCGGCGTCTGGACGCGCCACGCAAATTGGACTATCTGAGGAAAGCCGCATGGTAAATCCCACCCCCCACCAACCCGTCAGGGTGTAGGTGGTTTAGCGCGTTTGCTCTTCCAACCCTGATATATCCCTTCAGGGGGAGAGTTTGCTATGGTTTGCCCCTCCCTCTGCCCTGCGCCGCCAGACTCCATCTCTCGCCGAAGCAACAATATTCGAATGAACAAGCAGAAGGCCGAGACACAGCGCGAGCCCGATAGACGGCGAGCGGGACAGACGGAAAAGCCAGCATGCGCACAGCAAGCGGCAAGCGAGAAGAGATCCTGCTTTTCTGCCGTGGCCATGTTGTAACTTCTGGTATGCCGTTTTTGTCTGGGCTGCTGCGTTCATCCTCTGTGCAAGTCCGCCGTGCCAGTCCAGTGCTCCGTGCTGAACCTCTGTGGCGTGCTGGTCTCGCGAAGCAGAGACCAAGGCCAACACTGCAGACCAGCCCGGCAGACCAAGCCAACACGGCAAACCAAACCACCAAATAAGAACTGGGGAAACCAAAGGCACCGGTACTGCTACCCCCCGGACCTCTCCCGAGGTGCGTTCTGACCAGAATTTCGAGGCCAATTCAGCGGTGGTGACGAGGGCCTCCCAAGGAAAGGGGGAAGACGGCCGGAAGGTAGAGGTATGGGCACCCTGCCTCCTCCGAAGAACAGGGGACAAGACCACCACCCACGACCAACAGTCACTGGTCTGCCGCAATCTGCTGTGCTGGTCTACCGCGCTCGCCTGGAGGCCTCTTGGAAGCCTGTTGGGGCACGCCCGGCGCCTCATCGTCGCCCTCTGGAGACCTCCCAGGGCATCATGGGCACTACAGTCGGGGCGCTGACCTAAGGAACCCTGAATAAGGAACAAGGCCCCTTTTCTCCAGAAGTTAAACTTCGATTCCCCGTCGAAAACCTTGGGAAAACCTAAGGCAAACTGTGAAACAATCAAGGAACACGGAGTCCCTCCCCAACGAAAAGGGTTGCTTCTTCAAGACCCCTACTGTATCGCAGGCCTCTTCGGCACATCTTCGGGGCCCCTCGGAGGCCTCTTGGGGGGGCCGCGCGGGGGCCTCCTGGGCCCCATGTGGCCAGCACGGCCGACTGGTACGGCAGAGCAGCACGGCCCACCCACACCGCAAAGCAGTGGACCTCGTGAGCGCCTGCAGCAAGAGGTTGTTCGGAAGCCTTCTGGTGCCTCTCGGGGCACTCGTTGGAGGCTCTCGGGCGCCTCCTGGGGACCTCTTTGAGGGCCTCCTGGGGGCCTCTTGGGGGCCCGTGGGGGCCTCTTGGGCGGGCGCGGTATGATGGCCCCAGCGGCAGACACGGTGATGATAGCAGCGATGCTGGTGACGACGATGACGATGAGGACGGTGGTGGCGATGATGACGATGACGACGGCAAGGCCAATGACGGCTCCTGTGCTGGTTTCACCGGTGACGACGGTGTCCACGTGTCCGTGATGAAGGTGTTGTGAGGATTTCGAGTGCGAGTGGCCCGCATGGTTGAATGCGCGCGACCCGCTGGGTCGCACTTGACAAGGATCGTGCCCCCCACCCCCCAGCATGCGCACAAGGGCGTTCGAATGATTTCGACATGCGCGCGCGAAAGGCCCGCTGGGTCGCATGTCATCAACATGTCGATAAACCAAGGGTGTTCTTAAGAATTCGCAAAAGCGCGCGGACTTTTGTGAGAGAGCCATGCTGACAACAATGGGCTTAAAATGCTTTCGGGACGCTCGCTTTCAACATCCTCACGTAACCTACTGCTTTGGAAGAGATTCGGCATGCGCGCGTGACGACGCGCGCGTGTGGATGTTGTCAAATGTTTTGCAGGGCTTCTGGTTGGAAATGGATGATTTTTGATGAGCGCGCACGCGCGCATAGAACTATTTGGCGAGGAAGAGGAGGGGTGTCAAACCCGGGGTAGCTGGGATTCTATGAACTCATACTTAGACTCAACGGTGGGGCAGAATCAGACATAGATTACACATCCCCAGAGGGTACCAAGAAAACCGAGGGGGGGGAGATCGCAAGTCATTTGCAGACAAAAGAGCCTGTGTTGTGCAATATATGCTGTGCAGTCTATGTGGTGCAAGTCCATGTGGTACAGTGTACGCGGTGCAAAATTCGATGCGCAGTATATGGTGTGTGCTTGTTTGTTGCGCAGTCTATGTGGTGCAATATCTGTTGTGCAGTCGGTGTGATGCAATGTGTGTTGTGGAACCTGCGTGGCGCAGGATATTGCAACGAGATCTGGGTGGTGCACTATACAGTGTGCAGTGTATCTTGCGCAATACATGTTGTGCCACCGATGTGATTCAATACTCCTGATTTCGTAATAAAAGGGAGGGGGTCTGGACCCTCCAAGACAAGCCATTTCAGACCCCCCCCGTGGGAGAACCCTCCAAACCATCGTCCCCAGACCCCCCCAGGCCCTCCAAGATAGCCTGGAAGAGACCCCCCCCCCCCCAAAATGAGACCCCCCTCCCTTTATTACGAAATCTGGAGTATGTTATGGGCAATCCATGGGAGTTACCTGCGCGGCGGCGATGGGGCGGCGGCGGGCCGGCGACGGCGACAACACAGCCGCCGCACCGACTGACAGGCCCAAACGGCGGCGACGGGGCGGCGACGGCGACCACGCAGCCGCCAGACCGGCCGCCAGGTCCCGACGACGGGCGGCAACATGGCGGCGAAGGCGAAGACGTGGCCGCCAGACCGGCCGTCGGGCCCAATTCCTGGGAAAGGAACTATATGAACCCCTAAATGCAAACACGGTTCGGGGAATCCGCCGGCCCAATCGGCGTGTGTGAGGGGCTTGTCCGTTCGAGTCGGGCTTTTCCGTTGGAGTCGTCGTCTTGAGTCTCCGTTTGCCTGGGCCCTCTTCCTCAACATCGGAGTGGAAACGAAGGGAAACCCCTTCCACTTGATCCCTTCCCCGCGCCGTGGGGGGGGGTCATGGGGGAGTCCCAGGGAATCGTCTTGGGGAGGTGTTGGGAGGGTTCCGGGGGGGGTCGCCACACAAATACGTTTTCCCCCCGCGCCCCAGCCCGCTCTGGCCCCGGCCCCGGCCGTCTCCGGCCCCGGGCCCCGACACGCCCCAGCCCTGGCTGGCCCCAGCCGCGGCCCCAGCCCAAGCCCCGACAGAGCTCAAGAGGCTCACAAGGGAGCCCCAAGAAAGGCTCCAGAGCGTCAGCGCCGTCGTCGTCGCCGCTGCCGCCGCCGCCGCCATCGTCGTCGCCGTCCCCCAATAGGGTCGGCGGCACCGGCCGCCAGACCTTCCTAATATTTGCTGGTGCTGTAGGAAAGTTCCCTCCTCGCCGGTCTCCTCCTCCTCCTTTTCCTGCTCTTCGTCGAGGGCGCCCCCTCTTGGTGCGCCAGCTCATCTTCCTGCTGCTCCTCCTTCTCCTCCGTCTCCTCCTTCTCGTCGTCATAGTCCATCTCTTGGGCCTCTATGATGGCATGGAAATAATCCTTGTCCTCTATGGCGTCCAGGATGTTCGCCTTCACCAGTACGCCTTCACCAGGGCTGGGCCAGCAGCAGCTCGCACGCCGTCGCCGTCGCTGCCGACGTCGTCGAAGATCGGGGATCGAGGTGTTTCCAACTTTTTGCGCGCGCAGGTGGGGGGAGGAGGACGAGAAAGAAGGGCCTGTCCTCCTCCTTCCCCTGCTCGCCTGCCCCCTCTGCATAAGCATTTTGGCTCCTCATCCTCGTCCTCCTTTTCATAGCCCTACGCCGCCTCCCAACCTCGAACTTCCTTCGTCTCCTGCTTCTCCTCTTCCTGCTGTTGCTCCTGCTGCTGCTTGCTTTGCGCCATCCTCTGTGGGACAGCTGGTACGGTGTCCGCACTGTCAGGCTTACAGCCTGCCAGCTCACGTCGCGCACGTCCAGGCGCAATCCCCGGCTGACTCACTCTGGTACGCCGTCGCGGTCCCCAATCCAGAACGGTGGTGTGCCACATCCGGCGATGAGACTTGACACTGTGTGGCTCGGGAGCGGTCAAGAGGGGGGTGTCCAAGAGGGGGGGGTGCAAATCATGACCGGCGGCACGTGCGCGGCCCAGCGGGGGGGCCAGGAACCTAATGACAAAAAGAAGGGGCGCCATAAAATCTGGGGAAATATCATGGCCCCCGCCATCAAATCCCCCCCCTTAATAGGCCCTGGAAACGGCAGGGCCGTTTTTGTTACCGGTTCCGTTTTGCATTTTCTGTTGCCGGTTCCGACGCCGTTTTTGTTACCGGTTCCATCGCCGATTTTTGACTGGTTCTGGCTCCGGTTCCAATCCTGGAGCCGTCTTTTTGCCGTTTCCGGTCGCCGTTCTTTTGCCGTCTCCATTTTCGAGGGACCTTTTTTTTTGGAAACGGTGAAAAAATGGCCCTGCCTGTTTTGTTGTCAGCGTCGACGTTGGTCCAAGAAGGCGGTCAAAGCAACGGCGAAGAAACCCTGTGTACACACCCAAGGCCCCGACGGGGAAAAAAAATTGAAATCGCGATGGCCCCGCACTTATCAAGTTGAACGCATATCCGCTAGTGAAGGAAAATGTATACGCCAAATTAGCAAGCCCGGCTGCTTGACCAAGCCTCGCTGGTCTGCCGCAGCGCTGGTGCGACGGGCCACCCAGGGTTTCAGTTTCTCTGTAGGTTGCCTTGTCACTGGTGCGTGTTGGGTTTCGTCGACCACGCTGTCCACGTCGCCCACGCTGTCGACATATTTAGAAGTATCTTGCTTTGCCTGGCCCCCGTCTGGCTGCTCCCATCTGCGACGCGGCGTCCAGATGATCACTCTGAGCATGTGTCTTTGAGTGCGGCGTATCTTGTTTCCGAGCTCCACAGTCAGGGTCCACGATTCGCAGCCATACAGCACTGTCGGCGTAATAACGCCGTTGAATAGACGCATGAGGTCCCGTAGCGAAGATCTGCGGCCAGCGAATTCATGTTTGACAAAAAACTTGTCCACGCCATCTAAATTCGATCCCCGACCTTAACTGCATGGATGTCAGAGAAACACGAGTGTCAGCAAAGATATGTTGTGTTCCGACACAGGTAGAATATCGAACTCCATATCGTCGTCGTTCACAGTAGCTGCTTTCTGATATTTCTGCGTGCCGCCGTAACCGTTGTGAAATATGTTTGTTTGACTTTCCGGCTTCAGAACCAAACCCGCTTTACCAACTGCTTTGTGTAAGTCGCCGACCATCTGGGCGGCATGCTCCAGGGAAATCGCAAGGAGCAATACATCGTCTGCGAAATCTAAGTTTGTAAGCCGAGCTCTGTTCGATAACAATGGTACACCGGTCTTCGCTTTCACCAATGTTTCCTTGACCCTGCTAACGACGTACTCTGAAACACTATTACACAATAGTGAGCTGAAGGGGTCTCTCTGCTTTGTCCCGCGCTGGATTTCAAACTCTTTGCTTTTACGATCCGTTCGAATCGTTGCTGATTGGTCACAGTATAGATCGCGCATCGCGCTCGTGCCCAGTGGGTTGCCTTTGCCAATGCCCTTTCCTGAAAACAGAAAGGGTAAAACTGAATGGAACTATACGTCGCGTCAAAGGCATAACTGCGTCACTGGTTCGCCAATCAATGATGCAAGACGACACGACAAGGTGGCAAACCCGGCTGCTTGAATAAGCCTCGCTGGTATGCCGCTGCCCTGGGTTGCCACTGGGGAGGTATCGCTCATCGCATCCTGCTGGTTGCCTTTGTCAGTGCACTTTCCTCCAAACAGAACGTGCAAACCTGTGTGGAGCTATACGTCGCGCCAAAAGCACGACTGCGTCACTGGTTCACCAATCATTCCTGCAAGAAGAAACGCCGAAATAACCAGCCCAGCTGCTAGAATTAGCCTCGCCGGTATGCCGCTGCCCGTGTTGGTCACTGCGCGGACTCTCCCACCCTCCACTATGCCGCTCCTCCACACCCTCCACCCACCCTCCCTGGACTCATCAAGCAGGAACTCCGTGGGCACTCGTCACGGTGAACGCCCTGCTCGAAAGATCGAGGGATCAATCGAGGACCGGGGATCAAGAATCAATGCTCGAAGGGCGACCCGCCTGGCCGGTGACCGATGGATTCAAAACTAGACAATGACATGTAGACTCCTCCCCCTGTTAGCACAACGCCGGCACTGTTTGATTGGAACTGCGGTGGCGCAAAGCCATGGCGCGCGATGGCTACGCGCGCAGGCTTGGCGCTGTGCGGGGTGCTATCTGGAGAGCACCGGGCCGCGAGATGACCCAAATGGCGTACTTGAGGACCACGCCCCAGAAACAATTGCGAGCACCCAGAAAATGATCGAAGTAGTGTCGAACCAATATACCGCCTCCCAGGGCCCGGCGCGTGAAACCCTCAAGATTCGGTATTTCTTGGTGTTCGAAATTCTGGCGACCAAGGGTAGAATAGGTTGGAGCATCATAGCCCGCACAGGAGGGAGGAGGGGGGAGGGAGGAAGGGGAGGGAGGGAGGGAGGGAGGGAGGGAGGGAGGAGGAGGAGGAGGAGGAGGAGGAGGAGGAGGAGGACCTTGACTCAAATTGTAGGCCGCACGGGGCGCCCAAGGAAGGGCGCGCGGGAGGCGCGCGCCCGCCCCTACGTCGGGCGCCCCCGCTGCGCAAAGGACTCCCCTTTCCGACAGGGCTGGGCACTCTGGGCACACTTTGAAGCAGCTTGCGCGGGCCAGCTTGGGCGTGGCTTAATGGGGGGGTCACAAATGGGGGGGTCAGAAAAGGTCCCTTTTCGTGCCCGTTTCGGGCCCCTCCAGAGCCCCAGGGGGGCTCGTTTAGGTACCGTTTGGGTACCTTTTCGGACCACGCTCGCCACCCCCCCCATTTATGACCCCCCCATTACGCGGCGCCCAACCAGCGTGAACTCAATCGGGCCGGGCGAAAGGGGGGGATAGCAAAGGGGGGGGTTGAGAATCAGCTCGCGTAGCTGATCTTCCCGGCGCCTCCCGGCGCCGGAGGCGGCTACGTATCGAGGAATGGGCCCGTCGGTGAGGCCGAAACCAGCTGCATGCAGCAAATTTCGTAACCCCCCCTTTCCCAATCCCCCCCTTTCGCCCGGCCCGACTCAAGGATCTCCCTCGCGCCCCCGAACCAACTATGACACTTCCGTCGCCGCAGGATCCCCGACGTCCCTCCACCCAAATCATGCCCAAAGAACGCTTATCGCACAACTGAAAATACGACTGCTTGGACGAACCCTCCATAGGATGACTGGTGCAGCCGTCGAACATGTGTGTGCTGGCGTGCAGCGGTACGCACACGAGGAAACAAAGTCTGCGAATCCACCACCGTGCGCTTGAGGCACGAGTTGCAATCCTTAGTCTTCAATCCTAGTCCTCAATCCTCAGTCCTTAGTCCTCAAAATCCTAAGGCGCCTTTCCAACAAGGTCTGCCAATCCTCTGGTTTTCGCTCCCAACCCCCGGTCCCCCATCCTGGGGGTTGCCTCGGGGCGCGTCGCGTGGCCCCCGGGGGGCCCGTCGCGCCCTGCCGCCGTGCCATTTCGGCCCCCCGCGGGGCCCCACGAGGGGCCCACGAGGGCCCTCTTCTGAAGCCCCCCCAGGACGGTCTCCAAGATGGCCCCTAACAGGAGAAGCGCCCCAAGAGGGCCCCTATAAACCCCCCCAGGACGGTCTCCAACGAGGGCCCCCCGACCCGAGAAGCGCACAACAAGCGCAACAAAATGCGCATCTTCGAGCGAAGCAATCGGCGCCGCGCTTGTCAGAAGGCGTCGGGCACATCCCGCCCTGGCTCTGCCGCGTGCCATCCGAGGCCTACCCGTGGAGCAGGAGTTTGATAATGCCGCTTCCGCGAATGGGGCTCCAATGTGTTACTCTGTTTGTTGGCCGCTGGGCCGATAAGGCTGCATTGCATTATGTTCAACAGCGTATGCTTGTCAAGAATTGCGGTGTAAAAAAACAGGCTCCTTCCATTTTGCACACGTGTCTCTTGGCACATCTTACCACCCATGCGCTTCCCTGCTGAGGGGACCGGTTGGGGTGGGCAGCTCGTGCCAAGCGCGGCCGCCCCCTCTTCTTGCCCATGACATGTTTGTTCGGGCCTGCCTCTGCGGAGGCAGGCCACAGTAGTCGTCGAAGTCCTAGTCCTGGTCCTAGTCCTAATCCTAATCCTACTGCTCCTCCTCATCATCATCCTCCTCCTCCTCCTCATCCTCTCCTCTCGTTCGGTTCCTGCCCCCCCTTTTACTTTCTGCCTCCATCCCCCTTTTTCCCCCTCGTCTCATTTGCCTCCTCCCATCCTTTCGCTCGCCTCCCCCCCCCCGCTCTCGATATCCTGCTCCTCCTCTTCTCGTTCGCCTTCACCCATTTTCTCGTTGCTCGTTCTCCTCCCCCTTCCCCCCCATGCGTCTGTTTCGTGCCCGGCACGGAACGCCCGAGCTGGCCAAGCGCGGAGCGCTCGGCCTGCCTCCGGGGAGGGGGCCCAAAGAGTGCCTGCACGAATTCGCGCGCGGTCGTCCCATACAGCCCCAGGTCGGAGGTCCGAGAACAACAACGGCGGGCCTAGTAGGAGGTGGCACTGCTGCACTCCGCCCCCCTCTCCTTCCTTCTCTCGCTCTCCTCCTCCTGCACCGTCCGTGGCCATTCAAGCTCGGTCTTGCAAGGTCCAGGCGCCCTCGCGCCGCGTCCCGCGGCAACGCGTGCGGACACGCCGAGGGCCTCCTTGAGCAAACTGTTCTTCTCCTCCTCGGCCTCCCCCCTCCTTTTATTCCTCGCCCTGGAAGTATTCTTCCCTCCTTTTCCTCATCGTCTACCTCCCGCCCATCTGCCCACGCCTGGTTATTCTCCCTGTCCTCCTCCTCTTTCTCGTCGTCGTCCTCATCCTCCACGTCTCTCCTCCTTCTCCTCCCATCCTCATCCTCGTTCCTCGTCCTCGGCCTCCTCCTGCCCTTTCATCATTATCACCAGCATTATCATCTTCTTCACGGGCAACATCAACATCAACAGCAGCAGCGCAAGCATATGTACTATCACCATGGCTGGTGCAAACATCACGGCAATCGTGACCATCCTCAACAACACCACCCATATCGTCACCAGCATCCCTCGCATCCCATTTCATAATCCTCCTTTTCCTCCTCCTCCTCCTCCTCGTCGTCCTGCCCCTCGAACCTTCCACCCCCCAAGCCCGACCCGCAGCCCGGGCCGAAATCCGAGCACGAACCCAAACCTGAGCCCCAGACAGAGCACACGCCCGCGCACGAGCCCGAGACGAAGCCCGCCCCCCCCCCCGTCCTCGTCCTTGCGTGGCTCGGTCGCGCCCAGCGCCAGCAGCGCTTCGTGTCCACCGCCCTCACTCGGCAGGGCCCCTCGGGGGCTGCATAAGGGGTCCTCCCGCTTGTATTCCTTAGTATGTTGTTCTTCTTATTTTTCTTCTTCATCCGCCTCCTCCACCTCCTCCTCCTTTTCCCTCCTCCACCCTTCGCCCTCCCCTCCTCCCCGAGGCAACGGGAGGAGGGGGGGGTGGAGGGCGGCAGGAAACTGGCGGGCTGGGGTCGCTGTTGTACTCGGTGCTGTGCAGGATGGAGGTGTGGCGGCCTCCGCGGCGTTCGCGAGAGGATCCTTCTCCACCTCCACATCCTCCTCCTCCTCCTCCCTTTTCCCTTCCTTTCCTCCTCCCTGTCCCTGTCCTCCTCCTCCTCTACCTCCTTTGTTCCTCCCCAAATTTTCTCCCCCCCTCCCCCCTCATCCTCATCACTTAGTGGACCCCGGGAACGGCAGGGCCGGAAAAGTCGCTTGATATTGGAAAAAATTCGCCGGCCCAACGGGCCAGGGCGTGCTAAGATCTCCGGTACCTGGTTAACAGTATTTCTAGTTCGCGCGCGCGGGGCGGCCCCTGAAGGTCCCCGGACGAAAAGTACCCCGGCAAGGTCCCGGCAAGTCCCCGGCAAGTCCCCGGCAAGGTCCCGGCAAGGTCGGGTCAGAGATGCCGGAGTTCTGTTTCGGAGTCCAAGAGGGCTCCAGATCGGTCCAAGAGGGCCCCGAGAAGCTTTCTAGACGGTCCACGAGAGGCCCGAGACGGCCAAAGATCGCCCGAAGGCGCCCCAGATGGCCCCAAGACAGCCCAAGAGACCTCCAAGACGCTCCAAGGGCCTTCCAAGAGGCCTCCGAAGAGGGCCCCAAGTCGCCAAAATCGTTGATTTTCACTTGTTTTTTCCATGTTGTTTTTGCGTTCTGGCCTTTTGGTTTCCGGACGCTCCAAGAGGGCCCAAGAGGCCTTCGAGACTGCTCCAAGACGGCCCACGAGGCTCCCAAGACGGCCCCGGAGCGGCCCAAGAGCGCCCCCCAGACGGCCCAAGTGCCGCCCAAGGCGGACCAAGAGGCCCCAAGACGGGCCCAAGAGGGGCTCAAGAAGGGAACCGACAACTGAAAAATCGAGCCCTCCGCCCCAGAAGGCGCCCAGGACCCCGAAAGAGGCCCCAAGAGACTCTCCAAGACACCCCCAAGACGCCCCAATAAGCTCCCGTGAGGCCCCAAGAGGACCAACAACGTCAGGCCCCAGGCCCCAAGAGGACCAACAAATACCGCCAAGAGCCCGCCGAAAGCCCCCCAAGAGACCGTCACGAGGCTTCAAAACTGCCTCTAAGAGGCTCCCGAGACACCCCAACAACGCTGATTGCGGTGAAGCGCCGTGAAGCCCCAGGAGGACCCACAAATACCGCGAAGAGACCGCCGAGGGCCTCCCAAGAGACCCTGAAGAGACTTCAAAGCTGCCTCTAAGAAGCACCGGAGATACCCCAAACCGAGACGGCCCAAGAGACTCCCACGACTACTCCAAGAGAGCCTCCCACGAGGAACCCCAACGTGAATTTGAAATCCTCCGCTCCGAAAGACCCTCCAAGACACCCCCAAGACGCCCCAATAAGCTCCCGTGAGGCTCCAAGAAGACTAATTAATACCGCCAAGAGCCCGCCGAGAGCCTCCCAAGAGACCGTCACGAGGCTTCAAAACTGCCTCTAAGAGGCTCCCGGGACACCCCAACAGCGCTTCATGCGGCGAAGCGCCGTGAAGCCCCAGGAGGACCAACAAATACCGCCAAGAGGCCGCCGAGAGCCTCCCAAAAGACCCTGAAGAGACTTCAAATGAACAACCTCTCTCACCCCAAACCCCCCGTGCCTCTGATCCTTCCTCCATCTTCCACTGCTCCTCTACTCCCTCCGCCTCCTCCTCCCCCACCTCCCCCCCCTCCTCCTCCTCTGCCACCCACACTTTCCACGCTCGCGCCTCTACCCCCCTACCCCAACCCCCCCGCCCCCCCCCCTCCCCAACACACACGCACGATTACACATAGCAGCGGAAGGAGGAAGTTCAGAGGACAAGGAGACTGCAAACTGTTTTCTTGTTTCCTGCGATAAAATTTCACGAACCGCCACCTTCCAGATAAGACGGCTCAGGCATGCAAAAAATGGCTCCTCCCGGCAAGGTCGCCACAAGCCGACCATCCATGACCAACAACCAAACCCATCAGCCGCAGTTACTCCGATCACTGGGGCAATCGACAGCCGTGCACCAAGATGGGCCGGCGGAATGAGCGAAGCGATTAAATTAACAAAAACACAAACTGGACACAACAAACACAACGGCTCCGAAAATAGAGCCGGAACCTGAACGGGTACTACAAAAAACAATGGCGACGGACCCCCCAATAACGGCACCCAAGCAAGCAAACAAACGGCAAAACGGAATATGTAACATAAACGGCCCTGCCGTTTCCAGATCACTTCTCTTGTCCTCGTCCTGCTCAGGAAGGTGGGAGAAGCAGGCAGGAAACACACAAGTCTGTCTCTGGACTTCAGAAGCGCGGGGGCCGACCAGCTGGGAAGGGTGCAGCGACAGCCTCAAGATGAGGAGGGGGTGAAGGGATGGAGGAGGGAAGATAGTCCAGGGGGAATAAGAGGGTGGGAGGAGGGATAAGGGGAGAAGGGGGGGATAATGGAAGTGGGTAGAGGGGAGAAGAAGAGCAGGAGGCGGAGGAGGAGGAGGGGAGGGGCAGGGGAAAAGGATGAGAAAAGAGGACGAGGAGGGGGGTGTAATGGGGGGAGAGGAGGGCAGGGTAGGAAAAGTGGGGGGAAGAGGGGGAGGAGGAGGAAGATGAGAAGGATAGGAAGATGAAAGAGGGGGGGGATAGGGGGGAAGAAGGAACCGGGCGAACGCCCCGAATGGGGTGGCTTGCCCTCTTCCTTCTCTTCTCCTCCTCCTCGGGCGCAATGTTATCTGACCTCCCTCCACACCCCTCCCTCCACGCGGCGCTCCTCCTCCTCCTCCTCCTCCTCCTTCTCCTAGTCCCTCCCATCCTGTATGGATTAATTGTGTGCTCCTCCCCTTAGAACTCCTAGGGCTCCTCCTCTGCTTCCCACTCCATCCTGTGGCACCGTAGCTGCTATTCCTCCTCCACCTGCTCTTCCACCATTTCCTCGTAGCCCTTCGCCCTTCCAATGGGTCCTCCTGCCTTATGTTCCTTCTATTCCGTCTCCACCTCATCTTGCCCCTCACCCCCTCCCCGACTCCTCCTCCTATTCATTCCGCCTCTTCCTCCATATCGTCGTCGCCTGCCTCCCCCTGCTTCTCTCGTCTGCTTCTTCCTCTTCCTCGTACTCCTCTTCCTCTACTCCTTCCTTTCCTCGTTCTCGTCCTGTGCTCCTCTGTCTCATCGTATTACCTGCTCGTCCTCGTTCTCTTTCTATATCTGTCTTTCACCCCCCTCCTTCTCTCTGCTGCCCTTCTGTCTCTTCCTCCTCTTCCTTAACCCCCACGCTCGTTGCATAACCCGCTCCTTCCGTTGAAATCACGCCTGATTTTCATTCATCCATGATATTGCTGCCCCCCCAGCTCGCGGAGGGCCCTCCTTTTTTGCGGCCAGCTCGGCTCGGCGAGCGCTGAGCAAACCACCATACGAGCAGGAATAACGGGGGGAGGAGGCGTGTTGAGCGGACTTCACACCACTAAGGGAAGAGATAGAAAGAAAGCGAGAGAGAGAGAGAGAGAGAGGACAGGACAGAACAGGCGCCGATGTGCGCCCCAGGGGGCGGCCCTCCAAGAGCTCGGCGGGGGCGCCGGAGCCGCGAAACTCAGATGTCGTAGTACATGGTTACTTTACGATCTCGAGTGTGTGCTATGGGCTCCACTAGTACAATCCTTCCCATGAGTTTGAACATGCAGTGGACAGGGAGCGAGTCTGACGAGTCCCAAACTGCCCATAGGGCTCAATCGAAGAGGACGTGCTTGAACACCCCGTCTGTGCTCGACGCACCCAGGTCGAGAGCCAGCGACAGGCCCCCCCTTAGAACAAAACCCGCACTCTTCCTCGGGCAATGCATTGGAGTCCCGAAGCGGTGCGGTGACACACCGTGCGGTGACCTCGAAATCCCTCAAGCCGCCACCGCACGGTTTTGGGACCCTGGAGGCCCCTGTCGCCCGAGACGCCCTCGGAGAACGAGCCGAGTCCCAAAGCCGTGCGGTGACCCCGAATCCCCACCGACTCACCGCACGGTGCGGTCACCGCCCCGTTTGGGGGCCCCCGAAAGATCCCTTGCCTCCCCCTCGTTCGAATCGAAAGCCTGGAGACAATGAACGAGGCACGAGCCGTGCCGAGCTGAAAACCCTGGAGCAGAAACGCTCCTTGCCATTCCAGGCTGGGCCCCTCCCACCTTCTTGGGGAAGCCAAAAGGGACCGCGTTGTGTACTCCCCGGACCTCTCCCGGGGTGCGTTCTGACCAGGTTTTCGAGGCGAATCCAGTGGTGAGATCGGGCGGACGGTAGCGATATGCAGAAAAAGAAAAAACTGCATAAACACAAACTTTTGGCGCTCGGCGCGGAGTTCTTGGATCTGCGCCGGACCCAGGGTGCCAGAGGCGCCGTCATGGGGGCCCAGCGCGGATCCAAAAGATCCGCGCGGAGCGCCAACAATGCATGCTGCTATTTGTTTCCTTCTTCGAAATTAGCGGTAATGGTACCATTTCCTCCCCTGCTTGCTTCCGCGAACCGATCACCGAACAACTCCCGCAACGGGCCCCCTGGCATGAGCCAAGGGTCCGCCCTCGACGCCTCTGGTACTCCCGACTTCACAACAGGAGGGGAGTGGTCTGATTTCGGGGAGTGGCCTCCTCTTCCTCCTTTTTACCAGCCTGGAACATATCCCTATCCCTATGCTGGGCACCTCCTCATCACGATGCCAATCTTAGGGATTCCCATTTTTTTTGAGGGCGAATCTCTAAGATTGTCATCGCCTTTTGGAGTGTCAATCCTAGGGATAGGGATACGTTCGAGGCTGGTAATCCTTCTCTTCCTCTTCCTCCTCCTCCTTCGGGGCTGCTTGGAGCTGTCTCGGAAACTCTGGGGGGGTTGGACAAAAAATCGCCCTTTCATGGCTGGTCGGGGGGGTGGTCCAACATGTCTCGACTGACGTGTTCTGAACCCGGTCGTTTCATTACGAATTTCGGAGTACCCTGAGGATGAGGAGGAGGAGGCGGAGGAGGACAGGCCGGGGGTTTGTGGAGCCCCTTGGTGTGCCTGAGGAGTTTCTACGTGCTTTCAGCCTTGTCTTCACCATTAGTCTTATATATGTCCACTCTCGCTTACTCTCTTTGCCGCTCTCTCACATACAAAGTATATGCATCTCCTTCTTGAAGCATCACAAACGGATATCTAGGGAACACAAAGTAAACATATTCGATGTCCTCGCAACAGGAATCCGCTAAGAATCATTACCAAGGGATTCGATCGGAAATCCTAATACTTGGAGCCGTTTGGAAAGCACTGCTGAGGGCTTCGATTGGAACAAGACAATCCTTTGAGAAACGCCACGAAGAGATTTTATTGAGAGCCTCACATCAAGGATCCTTTGGAAAGCGCAACAAACATACTATAACACAAAGCAAGGTTGTAGTGGCGCGCGCACAACAAGAATCCTTCGGAAATCACCGCACTTATAGTTTCTATGGACTCGCAACAACAATCCGCCCGGATACATTGCAATCAAAGGTTATATTAGAACACGTCGTATACGAAGCTGGTTAAAAAGCATGGCTGAAGGTTAATTGGGAAGCATCACAGGATGAAACCGTTGGACAAAACAAAATCTACGATGAAACACCCTCGGGTATGGAACGGTGTGCGAAATCCCACACAAGAATGCCATTAGAAGGCCTCGCGAAAGGAATCATTTGGAAAGCGATGTCTAGCAACACGCATTTTATTAGAAACTATCATGGTTGGAATCGTTCGGAAAGCACCCCAGAAGGATTAGGTGGCAACAAACAGCTGGAACTCGAATGGCAAGGGATCTAACAAGTTTGACTGGACGGCCTCGCAATGGAGATCTTTCGAACAGCGCAACAACATGGGTTTTATCGGAACGCCTCGCAACAGGAATCTTTCGGAAAACACAACACAAGGATTGCATGGGAAAACCTCACGAAAGAACATATTGGAAAGAAGCACGAAGGGCTCCTACTGAAAAGCGTCACGAGAGGAATCCTCTGGAAAGCGCCACTCAGGGGGTCCTATTGGGACCGCACAAAAATGAACCCATCCGAAAGCACCACAGAGGGACCCTGCTGGGAAAACCTAAACCTCACACGAGAAATTTTGTTTGAAAGCGCCACTGAGGGCTCCTAGTGGGAAACCGCAGGGAAAAAAAGAGGTCCAACGAAAAGCACAGCAGAAGGATTCAACCAGGAAGCTTCACAACATGAATCCGTTGAGAGGCGCCGCAGAAGGATTCTATTAGAGAGCCTCACGACAAAACGACTTTGGAAAACACCACACAGAAATTATACTGAAAGGCCTCGCCTCGAAAATCCCGCCGCAAATTGTTTTTTTGGGAAAGAAAAAACGCGTTTCGCGGGCGCTTGCCTTGGGAACATTCGGCGTCGCGTTTCGAACCAGGGGGTGGGCCCCAACACAGGGTGCCGTCGGTCACAACCATGGAACCCCCCTTCCCCCCGACCCCCCCCCTCCCGAACCCTCCCCCGCGCCTCCCTCTTAACGGGGAGGGGCTTGAAACCCCCCCCCGGCGCCGGCGGCAGCCAGCGGCGCCGACGGCGGGGACGCAGCGACGATGATCAGAGGCAATCAAGGAGGGGGGGGGTTTGAAACCCCCCGCCCCCCCCCCTGGCGCCGAGGAAGGGGGGGGGTTCAAACACCCCCAGGGGGGCGCCGGCGCCAGCGCTGGTTGCGGCCAGCAGCGCCCGCCGGCGCTGGCGCCGGCGACGGCGGGGACGCACCGACGATAACCACCACTACCACAACCGCCACCACTACCACCACCACCACCACCGCCTCAACCCACCACCACCAACACCAACTCACCACACAACCACCACCAGCACCACAACCACCATCATCACCACAACCACCACCACCACAACTCACCGTCACCACGACCACAAAAACCCACCACCACTACCATCACTACCACCACCAATCTACCACGCCACCACAACCATGGCCACAACAACAGCCACTACCAGCAGCACAACCCACCACCACCACAAACCACCACACAACCACCACCACCACCGCCGCCACCACCACCACCACCACCAGCACCACCTCCACAAACCACCGCCACCACCAATCCACCACCACCACCACCACAAACCACCACCGCACCACCACCAAACCACCACCACAACCACCACAACCCACCACCACCACAAACCACCACTACAAACCACCACCACAAACCACCACCACACCACCACCACCACCACCACCACCACCACCACAACCCACCACCACAACCACCACCCCCACCACAACAAACCACCACAACAAACCACCACCACAACCACCACCACCGCCACCACCACCACCGCCACCACCACCACCACAACCCACCACCACCACCATCACCACCACCGTCATCGTCGAGGCTCCCTTCCGCCGCCGCCAGCTGAGGAGAGGGAAACAGAATAAGTAGGGGAAGGGGGGGGGGTTCGAAACCCCCGCCCCCCCTCCGTCACGGGATGGGGGGGGGTTCGAACTCCCTGTCCCCTTTTGTCACGGGAGGGGGTGGGGGGGCCGGGATTCGAACCCCCCCCCCTTCCATCCAAGGAGGGGGGGTCCGGCTCCACCCCCCCCCCTTCCAAGCGATCACAGCACGCGCTCTTTTATAGGGAAACATCACAACAGGAGTCCTATGGGGAGCAGAACAAAGATATCCAATTGGGAAGCACAAAAAGGAATCATTTGGGAAACACCACAAAGAGATTGTATGGGAAACACACATAATCGAAATCCAATGTGTCGCACCACGCAGAGATGCTAGTAGAAAACCTCACAACAAGAATCCTGCGGAAAGCACCGCAAGCACACTCGATTGGAAACCGTCACACAAAGAATCCGTTGGGAAGTGCCACAGAAGGGTTCGTTTTGAAAGCCTCACACCGGGAAACTTGCTTGAAAGAGCCACTGAAACTCCTACTTGGGAGCCGCACGAAAAAAAAACACCCGGAAAACATCACATAAGGATTCAATCGGGAACCCCACGACAGGAATCATTTTGATAGCGCCGCAGAGAGTTTCTATTGGAAAGCCTCACGACAAGACTCCTCTGGAAAACGCAACACCGAGATTCGATCGGAAAGCCTCGCGACAAGGACCCTTTGGAAAACACCACGACGAGATTATACGGGAAATCCTCACATTGAAGATCCGTTGGAACGCGCCGCACAAGGACTCGATTGTAAAGCATCGCAACAGGAGTCCATTGGAAACCACCACAGTGAGATCCCACAGGAAAGCGCAGCAAAAGACAAGCCGTGGAAAACAACATAAAACATGTTCATGTGGAAAGCGCCGCAAAAAAAGATTCGATTGGAAAGCCTCACGACCGGAATTTTTTTGAAAAACACCACACCAATATTATACCGAGAAGCTTCGCCACGAGGGCGTTTTAGACAGCGCCACAATTGGATTCGACGGGAAAGCCTCACACTGTGAATCGTTTAGAAAACGCCGCGAAAAGATCCTGGTTGGAAACAATCACAACATTAATCCTTTGGTACGTGCCACAAGGAGATTCTATGAGGAAACATCGCGAAAGGAATCCGTTGGAAAACACCACAACGACATTGTATTTGAAAAAGGCACAATCGAATTCCAATGGAAAACATATCGCTGAATTTCTGCTGGGACGCCTCACAACAATAATCTTTTGGAAAACACCACGGCCGCATTCTCTTTAACACCGTCACAGTGGCAACCCGTTGGGAAGCGCCACAAAGGGATTCGTTTGGAAAGCCTCGCATCGGGAAACTTGCTTGAAAGAGCCACAGCAACTCCTACTTGGAAGCCGCACGAAAAAAAACACCGGAAAGCATCACATAAGGATTCAATCGGGAAGCCCCACGACAGGAATCATTTGAATAGCGCCGCAGGGAGATTCTATTGGAAAGCCTCACGACAAGACTCCTCTGGAAAACGCAACACCGAGATTCGATCGGAAAGCCTCGCGACAAAGACCCCTTGGAAAACACCACAACGGGATTCTACGGGAAATCCTCACATTGAGAATCCTTTGGGACGCGTCGCAAAGGGTTTCGATTGTGAAGCGCCACGACAGGAATCCATCGAAAAGCACCACAAGTCATGGTGAGATCCAACAGGGAAGCCCTACAAAAAGAAGCCGATGGAAAGCACAGCGAAAATATTCGATTGGACAACCTCGCAATCAGAATCCATTGGGAAGCACCACGAAGGGATTCGATTGGAAAGCCTCATAACAATAATCATTTGGACTAATACCACAACGGCATTCTATTGGAAACGGCCACTGTGGGAATCCTTTGGACATGCCACAAAGGAAATTCGAAAGGGAACAAACAGCTGAAAAACAATTTTGGGGCAGAGAATTAAACAAATATTTTCGCGGGCCTCCGCGCCACCGCAATCGCGGGGGGGCGGGGCAAGCAGACGGATGGCGGACAATCCCGGATTTTCTGGAAACCCGGGGGGGGGCGCGGGCTGACAATTCAGGGCGGGGGGCGGGGGGTCAATTCAGAGCCAGGCAAGCAAAAGCTGGGAAGAACTTCGCAGGCTCACGATTCGAATCCGCAGGGACTGACAATTTGAGGCCACGGGGGGTGCTTTTGGCCAGCCTTGAATGGAAGTAGAAATTGATTATCCGCTACTCCTGCGCGGAAGGCAGACATTCCACGCCGCCTTCAGACAACGACCTCCTTCCCCACGTTCTCTTCCAATTCTCCTCCCCCTCGTCCTCTTTCTCCTTCTCCTTCTCCTCCTTCCCTTCGCTTTTCTATACCTTGTCACCTTTCCCCTGCTAATTCTTCTTCCTCTACAGTCAATCAATATGAATACTATTCCCCGGTTTCCCCTGATGCATTCCAGAAGATTGCCTGCGCCCCTCCGCATCATGTGTTTTTAACTACACACAGGTTTCGCGCGAGGTCGTTTCTGCTATTTGTTGCTTCGGTCGGAACGTGTTCGGCTCTTCCAAAAAATGTTCCCGCTGTGACGCTGGCCTCTTTTTCGAACTTCCGCTCGGTTCGAATCCTCTCGCGTGCTGTTTTTTTACACAGAGGATTGGGGGAGTGTGTTGTTCGTATATGCTGCTCAATCCGAAGTTGTTCGGTTCCTCCGACACGCTTCTCCCGCGGCAACGTTGGCCTCATTTTCAAGCTCCAAACGCCGTCCGCGAGGACGACAGCTGGGCCGTCCTCAGATTGGCTCTTAACTCGGTAATGCAAAAACTGCATAAACATAAACTTTTGGCTGTCCTCCGCGAATTTCTTGGATCTGCGCTTGGACTCCCTGGCGGCGCTTCCGGCGCCCCCTCTCCGCAATCCTCCTCCCGCGGCCGCGTGTGATCAAACGAACGCAGGAGGACGAATAGACAATCAGTTTCCGCAAGGAGGCAACATTTAACGCCAGGGGGGCAGACGATTTATAAAAAAGATAATTTCCAACGGCTGCATCTATTAGTCTGTCCCACTCATTCATTCTGGTGCCTCTGGGACAGGGGGTTGGGTGGGGCATTTTCTTCATCGCTTGCCCCCATTATTGGAAATCCTCACAACAAGAATCCTTTGGAAAGCGCCACAAAGGGAATCATTTTGGAACGCCTCTCAACAGGAATCCGTTAGAAAGCACCCCAGAGGGATTCTGTTGAACATCCGCACAAATGGATATCTCTGGAAAGCACCACAAAGGATTTTTCTCCCCCCACCCTCCTCCCCGAAAAGACTCATGATGTGTTTAGTTGTTGTTGGATTGTTTTGTTTTGAGGGGACAGGGAACAACAAAAAAAGAAGAGAGGAGGAGGAGGAGGAGGAGGAGGAGGAGGAGGAGCAGGAGGATGAGGCGGGGTAGGACGAGGGGTTGGAGGAGGAGAAGGAGAAAGATGAGGAGGATGGAGCCGAAAACCTCACGATACGCTCACGAAAACAGCCTCCGCAAGGCGACGGGCTCCATAATCACCCGTTCTCGAGGAGGAGGAGGGGGAGGAGGAACGAGGAGGAGGAGGAGGATGAGGAGGAGGAGGAGGAGTAAGAGGAGGAGTGGGAGGAGGGGGAGGAGGAGGAGGAGGAGAGGAGGAGGAGGAGGAGGAGGGGGAGGAGGAGGAGGAGGAGACACCCTGCCGGGCACCGCCGCACGTGGGGCCTTCCCCGCGGATGCCCCGAGTCCTTCTCCCGGGCGGTCCCGGCCGCAGCCGAAGATGGGTGCGCGTCCGAGAGGACGCTGGGAGCTCGACGTCGTCGCCTTCGCCGCCCTCGCTCGTCGTGGTCCTGGTCGTCCTCGTCGCCTTCGTCCTCCTGGTCGTCCTTGGCCCCTCGTCCTCGCCGTGCTCGTCGTCGTCCTCGCCCGCGTCCGCGAGCACGTCGTCGTCCGTGTCGACAGCGTCGTCGTCGTCGTCGTCGTCGTCGTTGTCATCGTCGCCGCCATCGTCGCTCGCTGCCATCCCGCCGCCCGAGGGAGCCGCTCACGACGCGAGGACACACATGAAGAAAAAACTATTTCGATACACGAACTCGGCGCCGAGCGAGGGGAAAGGAGAAGGAGAACGCCTTCTCAGACGGCGGCGGGGCTCAACAGAAGGCCTCCGGCCTTCTGAGAGGTGTTCTGTCTCCGGGAAGAGCTCAGGAAACTGTCAGAAGGTCGGGGGCTTCCAAACCTTCTGAGAAGGCCCGCCCCTTCTCACTTCCCCCGTGGGTTCGCCGCCGAGCTACACTTGATGACAGAAAACACGGGAACACACATCATGTCGGGAGCGGCCAAGAGGGGGGTGTCCAAGAGGGGGGGGTGCAAATCATGACCAGCGGCATGTGCGCGGCCCAGCGGGGGGGCCAGGGACGTAATGACACAAGAAGAGGCGCCATGAAATCTGGGGAAATATCATGGCCGCCGCCATGATATCCACCCCCCCTAGTCATCACCCCCCTCTTTTCCGCCCCCGATACACTTGATGACAGAAGACACGGGAACACACATGGGGAAACACTTCGATGCAGCAGCGTCCCCGACCTCTCCCAGGGTGGGCTCTGTCCAGGACTCTGGTGCGAAGCCAGTCGTGGCGACGAGGCCCCGCCAGCAGGACCAAAGATCGAGGGGGCCAACACACAAATAAATACACACAAATAAAATGATTCCCTATATCCTCCCATGTTTTCTGGGTCTCTGTCTTCCCGCCCAATTCCCATATGTTCCCATATGTTCTTGGGAATCGACGGTTAATTGTGTCTGTGTGTTTTTTCCCTCCTGGAAAGATAGAACCAGGGAAAGGCACTGACATCCGTGTGATGTTCCTCTTCTGGATTCGAGCGGTCTGGCGAGGACACTGCAAAGGGATTGACACAGCAAGAAAGCACCCTTGATCGATCAAGGGTGCCCTTCGCGACTGCACCTTGAAATTACCCGAGACGTGCCCAAACGCTTCTCAATGAGAACAGTCACGGTCAATGAAAGCTTCAGGAACACAACCACATCGCGAGATCTGCATGATAGTTACGACAATTGCACATCGCTGCCATGCACTCCACCGTGCCTCCCAGGAGCCCACGACAGTTACGACAATGGCACAGTTTGCAACCCCCGACGGACACCGCCGCGAGGTCTCGAAGTAACCCGCGTGGCTCTTACATCCGCCGTGCCTCCCAGCAGCCCACGAAGATGACGCCGCCAGGTGCGCAACTCGCAGCCCCCAAACGGGAGCCGCGAGGTCTCGAAGTGACCCGCGTGGCCCCGAGCTCCAACGTGCCTCCAAGGAGCCCACGGAAGTGGCGAGGATCGCTAAACTTGCAACCCCTGAGGGAACCGCGAAGCCTCAGGTTGATCCGCAAGGCCCTCACTTCTGCCGAGCCTGTGAAAGTGACGACGATTGCGCCGCTCGCTTCCCCGGATGTATCGGAACGGGAGAGGAAAGCAGGGAGGCAGGAGGCAGGAGGAGTCGGCGGTGGACAAACCTCACTTTAGTAAACCACCCTTCAGTGAAAACGGCCTGGGACCGAAACCGACGGCCTGGACCTGCAACAGTGACGGCCGCGACGCCCTCTCACGAAGCGAACACGGTCAATTCACGAATCGACGTGTCAGGGTAGGAGGTATGTCCACCCCCGGAGGAGCAGGAGGCAGGAGGGAGGATGTGAAGGGGCCCCAGGACACACAAATAAATACACACGAATAAAAATGGTCACCATATGTTCCCATATTTTCTGGGTTTTTGTCTTCCCCCCCACTGCCCATATTTTCCATATTTCCTGGAGAATCGACGATTAATTGTGTCTGTGTGTTTTCTCCCCTCCTGAGGATGGGGAGGGAGAACGGAAGCCGCGAGGACGAAGGCGCGCAACCAGTGCTGCCGAAGACGAGAACCCAACACAGGAGGGTCTGGAAACGCGCAACACTCCAGATTTCGTAATAAAGGGAGGGGGGTCTCATTTCGGGGGGGGTCTCTTCCAGGCTATCTTGGAGGGCCTGGGGGGGTCTGGGGACGATGTTTTGGAGGGTTCTCCCACGGGGGAGGTCTGAAATGGCTTGTCTTGGAGGGTCCAGACCCCCTCCCTTTTATTACGAAATCTGGAGTACAGTGAGAGGCTTGAATGAGGAACGTTTACTTTTCAACAGGGGCTCGGTCGTCCCTCAGGCTTGCGTGCGTTATTCGTTGTTTTTTGTTGCGTCATGTTTTACTCCTTGTTCCTTCTGCGTTGCTCCTTGAAAGGAGGGGCTGCGTTCCTCACTTACACGTCGGTCGAAAGAGGTCGGTAAGAGTATGGAGTAGGAAGGCGGATAAAGTGGATTGGGTCCAGGCCTTCCCAAAGGATAACCACGTGCAGCAAAAGCATGTCGATTATTGAAGTAGGAAGGCGCTTCAAGTAGATTGGGATCTGGGAGTCCAGAAATACCTACTTTCAACGACCTGCGTGTATCGTTCCCTGGGCCCCCGCGCTGTCCCCGCAGCGCGGGGCTGCGCGAGAGCGCCGCCGCGGCCTGCTCGCCCCCGGGTGAAGCCGTTCCTCGCGGGGCGCGGGAAGGGCGGCCCGCCGGCCAGGGCGGCGGGCGGCGGGTGGCGTGACGTGCCGTCGCGCAGCCGCGCGAGAGCGGGCGCACACGGACATGAACGTCTGGCCATCGCTCGGGCGTCTGTTCCCTGTGCTGTTTTGGTCGGTCTCGTGCGCGGCTTTTTCGCCGCACGATCAAGGATGCTCCCCGATGGTACTCGCCGAAGGACAACATGCACACGTCCGAGCGATGCCACGACATGGGCGCCCTGAGTAGAAGTCAGAACATCCAGCCCCCTGACAACCACCCCGACGCGCGAAGTCGTTCAGTAAACGCGCCCAAAGAAGGACTCAAGCAGGGCAAGGCTGTTTCGTAGACGGCCCAAGGCCGCTTCGTTGACGCCAATAGGCCGGTTCGGGTGGTTCTTCGTCCCTTCACGGAGTGCTGGAGAGCATGGACGAACATGGGGACGGACTGCACCTGGGCGAAGCACGGCAGCCGATCTATGCGAAATGGGTGTGAACGTGTGGTTGGGTGAAGGCACCGCGTTGCTCCCATGGTCACTTGAGGACCCGTGGTCAGCTTGGAAGACTGCACCTGGGCGACATACGACAGGCGACATGCGTGAAATGGGTGAACCTGTGGGTGGGTGAGGACACTGCGTTGCCCCTGGTCACCTGAGAACTCGTTAGAGCGTGGGGAAAGATACATGCCTGAGCAAGACGCGCGTCCATTACAATGACATCCAGGTGCGCGCAAGAGTCCACATCAAAAGATGTGCACTCCCACAACGGAGCGGCCTGTGCCGAAGGAATACGATGCGTCAACACCAACCGTTGGACGACTAGCACGGGAGACCCTGGACAATGATCGTTGGAGTTGGTGTCGGGCCCTCTCGGGCCTCTGTCGGGACCCTCTTGGGAAATGCATGTGTACAGTAGGAGCTCGACCACAAGAACCCTTCCACCAGAAGCCCGACCCTGAGACCACAGGACGTCCATCGATGTTTGGCGTGGGAGTGCCACGCTTTGCGTAGCAAGACCATCGAAACCTAAGAAACCCAGGGGGCCCCTCCCCGTCGCTCGGACGTCCATTCCCTGTGTTTTCTGTCGGCTTCGTGGGTGTTTTTGCTTTGTCGCAGGATGATCCAGGATGCTTCTTGATAATCCCCGCCGAGAAAAAGTGCACACGTCCGAGCGATACCAAGACCCTGGAAACAATCGAGGTGTTTCTTGGCATGGGTTTCCACTGCACGGCTTGGCCGTTTGTTTCCATACATTCAACTTCGATCTCGCATAGACGGCCTAAGGAGAATCTAAGACACGCCGTAAAGAAATAAAGGAACACTGCGCCCCTCCCCAGCGAAAAGGGTTCATTATTCAGCGGCCCGACTGTAAGACGACCAACAAAGGCATCGGATCGGATACCTCATTGGCACCTGGCGCAGTCGCAAGGCAGCAGTGTCGACGGCGTAAGCGAGCAGGCGGAGAGGCACAAGCGCCGATCGATCACAACACCATCATCCAACAAAAGACGGGCCACAACGCATGCCAGCACGATAGATATCATCAGCCTCCACATGATGGCAAAACCAGCAAGAGATATGCCCCTCCTGCCATCGGCGAAACTCACAAACTTCGCCGTGTGCGTGTCGCGTAAATTGCATATGCCTCAGCCGAGGGCGCAGGCATGGCATAGACAACATCAACGGTGTCATGCAAAACTAAAGCACAGAGGCCAGCCAATGAGCTGCGCAACAGATCGTGTCAAGGTGGGTGCGCGGCGAAGCGAGATGAAACAACATACGTGTATGGGACAGAAACTGGCGATCGAATGCGTTTCTGCTTGTCATTACGCGGCCCAATAATATGTGAATATCCACAGTTGCTCACCTGGCTTACTGCCCCACATGGAGGGATCGTTCTTGCTGCGCTACATGTGCGGAGACAGGGGAAGGGAACACATGACGCCTGGGGTAGGGTCGGCAGGAGGCAAACACACAACTCGCTCATTCACGTGCTCGTTCTCAACCTCCACCGCGTATATATATATATATAAAAATCACCCAATGTGCGCTGCCTGTCCGTAGACTAAATGTCGCCACCTTCCGTAAACATGTTTTCCAAAAGAACACGTTGATGCGGGTAGCCAAGGCGCATGCGCGAAGCATTTGCGCTAGCCGACGTGAGCCCCGAAACGGCGATGTGTGGCCTAGTGGAGGTGGAAACTATGCGGTGTAAGGTATATAGTGGGATCCGGTGTATGTGTAAGCCATGCGAAGCTGGATATGAAGGTGAATATATGCGGTGCAAACCATGTGGCGTCAGACGTGTCGCATGGGTGTGGCGGTATACGCCATGTCATCACAAGCATGAATACACTGTGGAAACACAAATGTCGTGTTTGTTTAGAGTAGCAGGGAAACCTAGAGGTGACAACGACGGGGGGGCAAGCCATGTGATGCACGCTATGCTGTGTAAACTCTACGGGCTGCACGCTATGTGGTGAACATGGTATGGTGGAAACTATGTCGTGCAAGTTCAAGGCGACGCCCAGGAGGCAGCACGGGGCGCCCGCGAGTCGCCTACGAGGCGGCGCGGGCGCAACGTGGCGCAACCTCGGCGAACGCACCCAGCAGAAGTGGAGCGTGGCGTTCCCAATCTTCAGACGTGCTTGCTCGCTTTCATGTATGTTGGGACCTCCCATGGACTGATCCTGGTCCCGGAGCGGCTTCCTGACGGCTCGGGCTCAGGTGGCACGCGGGGTCCCGGGAAACTGTCCTGTCCGTCGGCAGCGAGGCGGGGCAGTCCGCTCCAGCGTGGCAGCGATGCAGGGGCACTGCGAAGCGAATTGGCCGGCATGCAGGCGGGGGGAGGAGGACAGGCAGGGGAGGCTGCGGGGGAAGAGGAAGAGGAGGGAGGAGGAGGAAGGAGGAGTAGGAAGGAGGAGGAGGAGGAGGAGGAGGAGGAGGAGGAGGAGGATGTGGAGGAGGAGGAGGGAGGAGGAGGAGGAGGAAGGAGGAAGAGGAGGGAGGAAGAGGGCAGGGCGAGCATCCGGGGCTCCCAGGACACCCGCCCAGGACGAGGCTGCACGTGAGCCGTCCCGAAACAGATCTCCTCGCGCGCGCTCTGCAAATCGTCCTCGTGTGGCCCGCGCCGGTTCTCCGACTGCATAGCTCGGAGTCGCGCAGACACGGACCAGCGATCCATGAATTTGGCGCGCGGTCGCCAGATCCATGGATCGGGGAAGGTGCCCTCCCCAAAATGCGGCCGGTGCCGCCTCGTTCGGCGGCGGACATCCGCGATCTCCCACGGAAACGGGACCCGTCGCTAATCGACGCCCCCTTGATCCATGTTTGTGATCGCCTGGATAGCGGCAAAGCCTGCGGCCCCCTGGGGCCGCGGCTGTTTCTTCCCGGATCCCCCGGGGAGCTCAGTGGAGGAAAGCATGGCCCTCCCCCCGGCAAGCGCGCAGGGGCGTTCGAGTGATCCCGATCAGGGCTGGGCCGAAGCCTCGTTTTTCGTTTTGGTTGCGTTTTGTGTTCCGCGTTGCTCTGCTCCAGATTTTGTAATCAAAGGGAGGGGGTCTGGACCCTCCAAGACAAGCCATTTCAGACCTCCCCCGTGGGAGAACCCTCCAAAACATCGTCCCCAGAACACCCCAGGCCCTCCAAGATAGCCTGGAAGAGACCCCCCCGAAATGAGACCCCCCTCCCTTTATTACGAAATCTGGAGTACCTGCTCTCCTGTGCCCCCCCTGCCGACACGGGGAACAAAGCACGGCCGAAGTCCAGCAACACGGCGTTGAGGTCCCGCCCTGATACCAGCATGCGCGCGCGCACGAAGGCCCGCGTGGTCTCATCTGGGCGGCCAACTTCTTTTTAAGCAGAAGCTGTGATTGTCATGGGATGTCGAAAATGGGCGCGCGGGCAAAATGTTGTGTGTTTTTTTTCTGTGTGTTCGAAATTTGTGTTCGAAAAAACAAAGTCTTGGAATATGTACGAAGCCGCAGGCTTCTGATCGGGAGCCCCCGTGAACACTGCTGTGCGGTCGCGAGGACATCCCCCCCCTTCGGGACCGAGGCCCTCCACCACCCCGCCTTCAAAGGGGAGGCTGCTGAGCGCAAGGGGAAACGGAAGCACCCTGCAGAAGGCCCCTTCCCCCCCATTTGCCAGGGGCCGAGGATTTAGGGACTGGGGGAAAGGCCTTTGCCCCCTCCAGGGATGGGGGGGAAGTATAGGGGGGAGGGGCGGAGGTTCAGGGACTGGGGGAACGGGGCGCGTTGGACGCCCGATGCGGGCGCCAACTAAACCTGAACACGATGCCTCACGACACATGTTTAGGTCGGGCATGGCACCCTACAGGCGGATTTTTTGACGAAGCAGAAAAAGAGCCAAATACGATTCACAAACTATCAAAAAAGTCAATACGATTCAAAAGCTATCAAACATATTCAACAAATCGTCCCCAGACTATGTTTGACTATGCTTGAATTTCCCCCCTGTGGAGGGACATGCCCGACGAAACACATGCTGTTCAAGCAGACCTCGTCCGCTGCTCGGCAGGCGGCCTTCCGCCTCAAATGGACCCATGTCCGCGGAGACACTGGCAGAGAGTCCTGTTCAGAGTGAGCCAGACGTGCTGTCGGCCTCTGCAACCACTTGTGTCCGTGCCCACTCCGACCGTCTCGAGGAGTGGTGGAGGGATGAATGGGATGAAGGGGAAGAATGAAGGGGAGGGATGAAGGCAAGCTAGGTGCGCTCGCGTCAGATCTGACATCCTGCCCCTCCCTCCCATCCCTTACCATGGCGCAGATCCCCTCTCTACTCGCACAGTCGGAGGGGGGAGGGGTAAGGGGATGAAGGGGGATGAAGGGAAAGGGAGTGAAGGGAAGATGAGGACGGGGGAGTGAGGGAGGGGAGAAGGGATGGGGGATGAAGGGACGCATGGGATGAGTGAAGGGACGGGGGGGGGGCGCAGGGATGCGCGGAGGCCAGCGGTGGAGGGCCTGGCGGCGGACAGGCCGCAACTGGGGGGGGCCGGCGGCTGCCCGGGCCTGGGTCCGATTCGGCGCCGTGGAGGTCCAGGTTGTCGTCGAAAAAGAACACGCGGACGGGGGGCGCACCCTGCGCGGGCACGGCTCCTCCTGCTCCCCCCCCCCCTCCTCATCCTCCCCTGCCCCCCTTCCCCTGCCCCCTTTTCCTCCTCCTCCTCCTCGTCCTCCTCCTCGTCCTCCTCGTACTCCTCCTCATCCTCCTCCTCGTCCTCCTCCTCGTCCTCCTCCTCGTCCTCCTCTACGCCCGCCTCCGCCTCCTCCTCCTCCTCCTCCTGCTTCTGGCAATGGCAATTCAAGGTGTGTCGGTCAAATACGTGCCTCTCTACACCCAAGCGCGGAGCGACAGCCCGCCTGGGTGCTTGCTGGCGACAGGACGAGCCCCAACAAACCGGGGAGGACGGGGACATAACGGGAACACGGACACGGATGCGCGGCCCGGGTGTGCGAGCCACCAGACCCCCCACTGAGCGCGCGCACCCGCCATCGTCCAGTTCGAAACCCTCGTCCTCCTCCTCCTCCTCCGCCTCCTCTTCCTCTTCCTCCTCCTCCTCTTCCTCCTCCTCCTCCTCCTCATCCTCCTCCTCTTCCTCATCCTCCTGCTCTTCCTCGTCGGCCTCCTGTTCATACTCATGCTCCGACTCCTCCTCCTCCAACTGGATTGACTGGGGTTGGTTCTCTTGCTGCTGCTGCCCGTCTCGCACGCCCGAAGGATGAACAGGAAGAGGGACAGATGGAGGAGGAGGAGGAAAACGGGGACGGAGAGGGGAGGGGGAACGACGAGGGGAAATGGGCGAAAGGAAAATGGGGCAAACGAGGATGACGGAGACGGACGAGCGAGGTGGGCGCATGAGGGAAAACAGGGTAAGGAGGAGGAGGAGGAGGAACATGAGGAGAAAGACGAGGAGGACGAGGAGGAGGAGGTGGAGGAGGATGAGGAGGAGGAGGAGTACGATGAAGAGGCGGAAGACGAGGAGGCGGAGGAGGAGGAGGAAGAGGAGGAGGAACATGAAACGGGGAGGATGAGCAGCAGCGAGGCGCGAACTGCGGTCCTTCACAATCCCTCCTTCCCGCGGTTCCGTGTTCCTTGCTCTGTCCTCCACTTCCGCCCCTCTCCCACCCCCATCTCCCTTCCTTCAATTCCAATCTCGGCTTGAGGGTCCCTGACCCGGCGCGCACCTACGATACGGAACGCCCAACAACACGTTGTTCGCACCGCTGCAACAACACGTTGTTCGCACCGCTGGGGTGGACACGGGACATGCCACCGTGTGACTGATTATTGCCATCTCTCTTCAACGCCCGCGCGCGCCATGGTTCCGAAAGGTCCTCGCCGCGCGCCCCCTGCACCACGGCAGCCCAAGCCGCCAGGCAAAGTTTGCTAGAAAGGCTACTTCATATATCGACCGGAAACCAATGTCAGTCGGGAAGAAGCCTGCGCCGCCGCACTCTACAGCTGTGGTGGCGTCGACCGAGACGTCGCTGCAATTACAACGAAGCTCGATACCATTGACCAGCAAGACTGGTCCAACCCGCGTATGCCCAGGGGCGAGCTGATGATACTGTGCGAGAACACATAACGAACTAGACCCTGCCGCACTGAACCCCCACGCACGTTTGGCCGTAGGCGGTGGCCCACCGCACGGAAAGACCGCGGTCGACGTCGATGGCTCATAAGCCGGGCTGCGCATATTCGGGGCATCAATTAAATATCCGCCTGTTTTATCGTTAACACCGACACGGAAATAAATAATTCGCGGAGGCGGCTTCAGCGCAGCAGTATCTTTAGCACCGCAACAAAACGCAACAAAGAAACAATTATTCAGCGCCCCGGCGACCGACATCTAAAAAAAATGTAGCATCGACGGCTGCAGCGCACGAGCCCTGAACGCCGAAGTGCGAAGATGTCTGATGACAATGATGAGCTGCTCCTGTGGCGCTGAACTTCTGTGGAACTCCTCCTCCTCCACCTCCTCGTCCTCCTCCACCTCCTCCTCTTCCTCCCCCTCAAGGTGCCAGAATAAAGATTTCGGGTGCTGGAGGCGTGCTCGTTTCACCGGACGGGCGGGGGTTCTTTATTGTTTCCCTCGGTCAATTGGGACGTCCCCGATACCGCTAAACTCGGATAGGAGGGTGACGGGACGTCGTGCACCAGTAGCATCTCACTTCGCGCGCTAAAGGAAGGCGACCGGCTTCTACAGCAAATCCGCACTCAGGACAAAACTCTGGCGCTCGCAATACTGTCGGGGATGGACAGACCTCCCATTAATAAAACGTGCTTTAGTGAAAACGACCTGAAGCCCAAACCTGGCGGGCGCAAGCCTGGAAAATAACGGCCGCGGCGCCCTCTCGAGAACGGAAAACGAACAATTCACTAATCGACGTGTCACTGTTGGGGGTTCTGTCCACCCCCGATACTGGGGCCCATCGGCACGGGCCACCCGCGCAACGAGAGCCCAATCCCACTGCCCCATCGCATGGCCAAAGCTACAAATCCTACGACAGGGCGCATCCCAAGGTAAATCTACCAACCCGGACGGGGGGGTGTCAAGTGCCTCCAAAACGTCGTCCGGATCTCTCTAAGCCAAGCTGGCAACGCCGTCTGGAGGTGCGCCGCCATCTGCGACGCCGACGCTATCGCGGTCGTGCCTGCGCTCGAAGAGCTCTTCGCGGCACGATTATCAAGCGCTGCGCCTCTCAGCGGCGCGCGCTACCCGGGTGGGCCAGGCGCGGCGTGGCAAGCGGCGACAGAACGCGACGCAACAACGAAGCAAGACGCCTCGCGCAAACAACTCGACGACGACTTCGCCGACGCTTTCGCGGCCGCGGTCGCGCCTCGCAGCGGCGCCGTGCGAAGACCAAAACACATCGCACTTTTCGCGCGCCACGGCGCAACGGTGGGCCGGCGCCGGTCCGCGGCGATCTTCGGGATTCAGCCGGTGGATTTTGTTATGTCTGATTCTTTCCGGGGCGCCCACTTCGACCGCAGCTGCCGCTGCCGCAGCCACGCCGCAGCGCGACGCCCAGACGGTCGCCAGACCACGCGCCAAGATTCGCGCAGAACACCCCCAAAGCGAACTGTGTCTGGCGTTTTCCGCGCGGACAGCAGAGCGGGCATCGGTGTCCAGGCAGACGGCGGGGCCAGCGCAGGCCTCGCCGTCGGAAGCGCCGCTTCGCGGGCGCCCAACCGCGGGGCATCGCTGCCGCGCAAGTCGCCGAGGCCCACGCGTCCATCAAGTGGCGCGGCGAACGCGGCCAGCCCACCGCCAAAAACATGGGCCCGCGCCCGCGGGCCCGCCATTCCACGGGCAATCGCCGGCGCAGAAGCGCGCCCCTGCGAATGCTGACGCCCCGAAGGCTGCCGGCAACGATCGTCTCACCAGCGGCGACGGATCAGAGCAGAGGGCGCCCCCCCATGCGCCGAACAGGGCGGTCGCCAGACCGCGCCATCAAGCCCCGCGGAAAGCGCAGCCGCGCCCCAAAACGCGGCGGCCGCCGCGCGACCCACCTCCAAGGGGGGAAGGGCGCGGCGCCAGCGCGGCGGGTTCTCGCAAACGAACCGGCAGCAGCAAGGAGGAAACCGTTGCGCGCATCGGCGACAACCAACTGCCAAAGGTCGCAAACGAATGCGACGCGGAGGGCGTCGCTGACGGAATCGATGGCGCCGGTGCCGCGCCCCCGTCCGCCGACAAGCGGCGCGCAACGCGGGGCCGCGATGAAAT
This sequence comes from Prorocentrum cordatum, assembly GCA_963575745.1. Taxonomy (NCBI): domain Eukaryota; class Dinophyceae; order Prorocentrales; family Prorocentraceae; genus Prorocentrum; species Prorocentrum cordatum. Next base: position 400,295 of record CAUYUJ010002514.1, read on the forward strand.
CGTCGACCAGGAGCGGCCATCGCACCCCCGCGCCCAAAGGCCGTCTGACCGCGCGGGCGCGAAGCCCCGCGCGTTAGGAGCTTGCCAGCGCGAGCCCGCGGGCACAGCCAAGCGCCTGGAATATGCGGCAGACAACTCCGCCGCTGTAAACTTTCGCGCCCCCCACGGTGGCGCTGCCCACGCTCCGCGGGGCGCGCGGAGCGGCCCCGAGCGGAGAACGGCGCTGGGCACTTCCGGGGCCGCGCCATCCGCGCCACTCACCCCGACGGGCAATGACCACTTCAAATTCATCAGATCGAGGTCAGCGGGCGCGTCAGAAGGGCTCGACGGTTGCACGACCAAAGAAACCGGAACGTTCCCTGACGGAATGCCCCGCTGTTGTCGCCTGGGCGCGCGGAACCGCGCTTCGATCGGGCATCGCCCCTGAGCTGCTCCTGCGCGCCCCTGCGTCTTGCCCGCGACACAGGCGCGGCGAGCTACCCGCGGACCAGATGTCCCCCTCGGCGACGTCCATCCGCGCGCGCGCATTCGGGGCGCCAGCTTGCCACAGCCCGACGCCCTGGAGAGCTCGCTGCACTTGCCCTGTCAGCTTTGGGGCGGCCCCGCGCGCGCGTGCCTGCCGTCGCCGGCGCGACGGTTGCAAGCCGAATGCGCCGGGCATCGCAGGAAGCCGCCGGGAGGGGTTGCACTGGAAAGACGCGGGTCCTCTGACGACCTCGTCGCAGAAATCGGCCTCATAGCGGCCGTCCATGCCTGCCGCCCTCGGGAAGTCGCGCGCGTGAGGCGCCGCGTCTGCGATGACCGCCGCCGCCGCGCCCGAATGGCAGGCGCCCGCCCCCCGCCCCTGCGGCGCGCGGGCGGGCGCCGCCGCGGCGCCCCTCCCGCGCGCGACGTCGGTGCTCTCGCGCGCGTCTGGTCATCGCGGCGACGCGCGTGCATCCCGCCGTCGCTCAGCTGCGCGCGCGGCCACGATCGCCAAATCCACGGCCCCTGCGGCCGCCGGACTACGGGCCTTCCTCGACCGAGCATTGCTGCTAGATGAGCAGTCGGGCCAGGAAACTCAGCGCTGCGGGGTAGGCCACAGGCGGCCAACGGCGCCGCCTGGTCGCCGCTCTCCGCCTCGAAGAGCGCCCAATCAGCACTGGCCACCAGGCGAAGCGAGTTGGGCGCAGTCTGAAAATGGCGCCAAAGGGAGAGGGCCCTCGCGAGGATGGCCAGGGGCGACGGCGAGGGCGCCAGGATGACTGCGGATGCGAGCTCGTTGGGAAAAGCCATCAAGCGCCTCCCACGCGTCGGGCGCCCCCTGAAGGCACCCGACTGCGGGCTCGATCAGTCCGCCCCTCGCGACAAGAATGCGCACTGCGACCCAAGTGGCGATCCTGGATCTCGCAATGGGCGACCCTGGATCTCGCACTGGGCGGCCCCTGGCCACGCGATCAACCGTCAACCGCGGAGAAGCACTGTGAGGGCTAAGATAGCACGCGCGAGTGGACGCCGGCCTCCACGCGGAACCCGTGCTCATTCCAAGGGGGGGGGGCCTGTTCGCAGAGCTCGGCCAGCCAATGCCCAACTCGAGCGGCCGTGACCCGAATTAGCCACCACGTGCGATCATGGGGCCGCGCCCCCCGTCGAGCAGGGCCTCGACAGCGCAGCCGACGCCCAGCTCACGCAGTCAACGGGCAAAACTGAATGCACCGCGTGGGCTTCGGCGCAGTTGCCGCGGGGAGAGACGGGGCCGTCGTCCAGGCGGGCCCGGCCCCCGACGCAGATGGTGTGACCGGGGCGAAGAAACCCAATATCACACAATGCAGCAATGCCGTTGCTGGGCAAACTAGAGGACTACCCCCGAGATCATGATCACGGATCAACAGTGGCAGGGCCTCCCACTACGCTCGTGGCACTGCGGCTTTCGAAAGAAAGTGATACCCCACCTTGCTCGACCTCTCGACGCCCCTGGCGGAAGACGAGCCCCCGCCGTCAATCCCGAGGGCCAGCCAGGGTGGCCAGGACGGAGATGCCCACCGCGAGTGCGCCAGAAACCATGGCGCCCGATTGGCCTACGCCGCAGCCGACGAAGCCTGTTCTAGACAGCCCGCCTCCTCTTGGCCAGGGGGCCAGGGCGAACCTGGGCGTGAACTCTATCCCTGACCACGAACCGAGCCACTCGGCCCGCTTTCTCGGCCTGGCGCAGTTCGGGCAACAAGCCGAAACCCTCGCTGTGCGGCACCTCTTCGCCGCCGCGAAACGACTGGACCACGTCTTCGCCGACGACCAAGGGGTTGTCGCACCGCGTCGCGCGAGGCCAGAATCGGACCTTTGGCAAGCATCCACAAGGTGCTCCCCGCGACACCTGACCTGTTCAAAAGCCGGAGGGTTGATAAACGTCCAGCGGGCACAGCATCCACGAAGGCCGCGTCGCGCCTCTGAACATGTCAACCGCCACGCCGACGCACTCGCCATCGCGGGGGCAAGGCCCCGCAGCGCCCAGCAGAACGCGGTGTGCGCTGCGAGATGGCGCGACAAGGTCGCCGCTGTGCTCCACTGCCTGGCCGTCGCCATCTACGACCAACGACGCCACGCACTCGTTCTGCCCAGCGGGCGAGAAAGCCACTCCAAGTCTGATCTCTGATCTCTCCATGAAGCGATCCAAGCCCGCTCCCCACCAGACATGGAGGGCGGGGAATCGGTGCGCAAGCATGAGAGCCACCGATGGCCGGGCCACCAGGCCTTGACAATTTCGACGATCTCGACGACCCTTGGTCCCCAATCGCGGACAACGTCGAAGCATGCCCTCGACCCGCTGAGGTTCGGGCTTCCTCCCTCAGCGCAAACGACGACTGTGGCGCGACTTGCTTTCACTGCGCCGCCCCCTTTGCACTGTCCGAGCTGCCTAAAACCACCCTGGCGAACCAAGAACAGCGCAGCCTCTCAACGCTCAGCAGCGGCAAGGAGCGTTGGCCACCCATCACTCGCATCTAACGCGCCCCCCCACTCGGCCCACCAAGCCTCCAACGGGGACGGCCGCGAGGCCAGGTGTGACGGTCACCGCGCCAGCGTTATCGCGAAACGCACGGATCGCGCGCAAGTCCCCGCGCAGCACTTCACTGCGGCCAGCGGCCAGACCAACAAAAAACTGTGAGACACTGGCGACCTATATCCACCAGATCCAGGAACACTCAGCACAGCTGATCGGCAGGTTCCACCGTGCGCAACCAGTCCTGCAACAGGCTTCCTTGCGGCCATGGGGGCATCCTCGGCGGTAACCTCCAAGCCTTCCTTGGCACTCGAAGGGCGGCACACCAGTGCTAGCCCCTTCCTTCGTCGTGGCTGGTGACCTGTTGGCATTTGTTCCGTCGTCAGCTCGTTGTGGGCCGCTGCGAGGGATGCCCCAGACGGCGCCGCTCTTCCCTGGGCGCCGAGGTGCGCATCCAAAAACGTGTTAAAAACCGGTGCTTTTGCACGGGATCACTCCCGCCCGCCTTTTTCTCTACAGACGGGGACCCTTTTAGCCCGGGCCCGTGGGGAGGTTATCCCATCACCCCCCTTCCATATGCGGAACCTCTCACTTTGCGAGGAAGGCCTTCCTGGCACGTGCGGCCCCGGGGGCCTGGACGACCTTTCGTCTCAACTGTTGCGGTGTCTTCCCTCCCCTCCTCGTCCTCTTCCTCCTGCTCCTCCCCCTCCTCCTCTTTCTCCCCCTCTTCCTCCGCCTCGTCCTCCTCCTCCTCCTCCTCCTTCCTCATTCCGCCTCCTCCTTATCTCCTCCTCCCCTCCCCCAGGGGACCACCGCTGGCCCGAGGGACTGCCCTCCCCGCCCGCGCAGACGAGCGAGGGCCGCGCGGCGCGCCGAGGGCATCTGCGCGAAGGGCGTCGTCGGGATCACCTCGCGCGGGAGGGGGGCAGGGAGGGGGGCAGTGTGAAGTCGGGCCTGTCCCCCCTACAGGGGGGATCTTCGAGGAAAATAAAAAAATACCCCCAAAATAACGCGAACATGATCCACAAACATAGTCTGGGAACTATTTGTTGGGGTATTTTTGGGGGTATTTGTTGAAGGTCTTTTTAATGTTTCGTCGAACATGGCCTGTAGGGGGACAGGCCCGACATAAGGGTAGTGCTGGAGGGGTAGGCAGTGCAGGCGGAGACGAGGACAAAGGACATACGGCCCACAACGGGCGATCAATGATCCAGCGAGTGCGTCGTGCGTAACCGCTCCGCGGTCCTTTGGTTCGAGTGGGCTGTGCTAGCACGACCTTCTCTTGCGCAGTCTCGTGGGTAAAAAGGAAAGGCAGGGACGAGGGGAGGGACAAGGGGTGGACAAGAAGGTGGAGGGAGGGGAGGGAAGGGGGAACAAAAGAAGATGTGGAGGGAGGAGCCGTGTGGGGGGGAATAGAAAAGGGAGGGGCGAGGGAAAGGGAGACAAGATGATGGGATGACAAAAATTGGTTCGGGGACGATGCTTACCGCTATTACTACTCTGGGTACGACAAAAAATAATACAACTGCTACTACCGTTACCACCACTGCCGGTTGGACATCGGACGGTTTGCAACCGCTTTGTCAAATTACAATCGGGAGTCTAAGGGGAGCTCACTGCATCCAGAAGCGCTCGCCTGCTGTCTCCCTTAACCGAAACATTCCTGAAACTTCACAAAATCGTTGCAACCACTTCGGACCGATCGCACCTGCTTGTAATCATTCCGCAGTGGTTCCAGACCGGTCCGATGTGGTTGCGATCGGTCGTGCTCCCCCCCTGCGTGCACAGGCGGGCCTCTAGATGGGACCACCTCTGCGGCCCCCTTTCCTGCAACCGTCGATCCCCCGAACGGGCCCCCTGGGGGCCCAGCCAAGCCACCCGGGACTCCGAAGGACAAGATCAGTCGGCATCGAAGTGCGACATCCGCCGACCCTGTCGACGTGTGTGGGTGGCTTGTCTGTTCGAGTCGTCGTCTCCGTCAGTCGTCGTCTGTCGCCCCCTTTCCCTGCACCCTCCACCTCAAGTCTGTCAGCGAGAGAAAAAGCGAGCAATGTCGTAATCGAGTCGAAGAGAAGGCCCTTCGCTTTGACTCCTCCCCCGTCGGGGGTGTGTGTCCCGCGGGGGTTAGGGGGGGGAGTCAGGTACGCCAACTCATCTGGACGACCAACACAGACAGACCTGGACGACCAACACTCGAACGACATGTGCTTGGTTACGGACGTCAATATCGCAGACAATGCTGAGATCATCAAGAACGCTGAGAAGATTTGAGCGGACACATATGGGGGTTCATCGACATCTGGTGACGCCCAGACAACACGCTTAGATAAGGGGCTCAAAAGGTCCCCCAGCGACATCGACGGCAAGAAATCCATGAGCGCCTGGATGAAGTCCGAGCACGATTAGATCGACCAGCTGCTTCCCCTGCTCAATTGCTTCCCCTGCGCGGGCCCCCCCTGTGGGTCCCGGGGCCTCAGAAAGTACCAAGACAGGTCAAGAGTGCCCCAAGAGGCCCTGGAGACGATCCAAGAGGGCTTCCAATCTTCAATCTATCGATCCAAAACGCCTTCACGCCCTCCAGACTGCCCAGGAAGCCTCAAAGAGGCCCCAATTAGCATCCAAGAGGTGTCCCGAGAAGGGCCCCCGAGCGGACAAGGCGAGAAGCTTTGTGCGTTCTCGCCTGGTCCGCTCCATGCCGCTCCAAGACGGCCCAAGAGGGCCCCAAGATCGCCCCGAGACAGCCCAGGAGGCCTCCAAGAGGGCCCCAAAACAGCCCAAGAGGACCCCAAGACACCCCACAACGCCTCCAAGACATCCCAGGAGGCCGCCAAGATGGCTCCAAGAGCGTGCCCAGACGGGGGACCCGAAAGGACATTTCAAGTCCTCGGCCCCGAGAGGCTCCCAGGAGGCCCCAAGATGTTCCCATGAGGCACCAAGAGGCCCACCAGGTCCCAAGGAAGCCCCAAAAGGCTCCGAAGAGGCCCAAAAGAGGCCGCAGAATTCCTCCCCAGAGACCCCCGAGAGCTTTCCGAAGAGACCCCAAGAAGCATCCCTCTGGCCCGCGTCAGTGTCGTCGCCGTCGTCGCCGCCGTGGTCGGTCGTCCCCCTTCAGAGTCGGCGGCGCCGGCCGCAAGACACGAGTTCAGGATCGAATCGGAACGGAAGCGCCAACATGCAAATTAACACCATGCAAGCATTATCAAGCCGTATCGGATCGTCGAATCAAATCGGGATCGAATCATATCGGAATCGAATCGAATCGTCAGCCACGATCACCATCGAATGGACCCTGAAGAACGCCAAAAACAACGTGCCAAGCAACAATTATCCTCGATCCTCCTTCCTCGATTTCCCAGATAAGGTGGTGGCCCCACTGGAGGCCTCCCAAATGGGGTCCGAGCAGATGGGGACAGTGGATCGCGCCGCATCGGGCGACGTCGGCGATGTATCGGCGATGTATCGGCGGTGCATCGGCGGTACATGGGCGACGTCGGCGAGACATCAGCGCCGTCGGCGTGGAGAACATCGGGCTCAAAATCGAGCCGCATCGCCGATGCATCGCCGGTGCATCGCCAATGCGTCGCGATCCTCCGACCCATCCAGTGCGACCCCATGTGGTGGGCCCGCGTCTGGCCATCGCTCGGACGTCCATTCCCTGTGCTTTTTGGGGTTTCGTGCGTGGTTTTTCCGCCAAGTGATCCAGGATGCTCCTCAATGGCCCTCGCCGAAGGAAAAGTGCACACGTCCGAGCGATGCCAGGGCGTGGACCCTCGCGTCACTGCCCGAGCGGTCGCAGCGCCCCGCCCTGGGCCCCCCGAGAAGGTCCCCTCCCCGCCTTGCCGAAGGCGTTGGTCTTCTTGTTCTGCCTCGCGCGCCAGGGGCGGCGGGACGAGCACACCAGCAAGGGGGCGAGGGGGGAAACAAGGACTCCTCCTCCTCCTCCTCCTCCTCCCACTCCTCCTCCATACTCCTCCCTACTGCTCCTTACTCACCCTCCTCCCTACTCCTTCCTCCCTCCTCCTCCTGTCCCTTCCCCTTCCTTCCCCTTCCTTCCTCCTTCTCCCTCCTCCTCTTCCTCATCCTCCTCCTCCTCCTCTCTCCCTCCCTCCCCCCTCCGCCTTCATTATTATACCTCGCCTCCTGCTCCCTCCCATCGGTCCTTCTCCTCCTCCTCAGTGATGTTCCCTCCTCCTCCTCCTCCTCCTCCTCTTCCTCCTCCTCCCTCAATTGTCTGCTCCTGACGCTCCTGCTCCCTGCATCTCCCTCTTCCTCCATCTCCTCCTCAACAGCTGAGAGGGGGAAGGGAGCCCAAATGTGCGAGGTCACCCTCGGTTTCCGAATGCGTTCTCGCGAGACCCATGCGGATGCAGGAGCGCGTGCGTCTTTGTGCGGCTGCCTCCTCCTCCCACTCATTCTCCTCCTTCTCCTCCTCCTCCTCCTCCTCCTCCTCCTCCTCCTATTCTCCTCCTCCTCCTCCTTTTCCTCCTCCTCCTCCTCCTCCTCTCCTCCTCCTCCTCCTCCTCCTCCCCCTGCTCCTCCCCCTGCTCCTCCTCACCCCTCCCCGCCCCCCCCTCCTCTTCCCTCCCCTGCCCCTCCTCCTCCTCCTCCAAATCCTGCCTTTCCTCGTCCTCTTCGGTGCCTTGGCGTCGGCGATGCGTCGCCGAAACAAGCACGCGGGTTCCGCTCGGAGAGGAAGCGACGAGGGGGGATCAATGCTCCCACCCCCGGGCCTGCTGCCCCCCGCCCCGGGAGGCGAGGGATTCGGGGCGCAAGGACGTGCCCGGCAGCGGGGACCTAGGAGCAGCCTTGGGGATCGAGACGAGGCGATGCGGAGATGGAAGATCTCTTCGTTCCACCGCCGCGGGCTCACGGTCGGACCCGACTGGAGAGGACACGCGAGAGGACACGAGGCCCTCGCGAGGGCCACGCTGCCACAGAAATGCAGGAGGCATGGGCCGCAAGACACACGACGCGGGGGCACCCTGGATCTGGCAGGGTCGACCTGCTGATCCGGGCCGCCTAGGAAGGGTGAGCTCCCGAGGACTATGCTGCTCCCGTCCTACTTAAGGGCCGCATCCCAGAAATAGCTTCGAGCGCCCAGAAAAGTGTCAGAAGAGAGTGTCGAGGCAGTGTCGAACCAGTGTGGGGCGAGTGTCTCCCCAGGGCCCGGCACGTGAAAGCCCTCGAGCTTCGGTACTTTGTTTTGGGGCGCTCGAAATGCTTCCTGGTGACCAAGGTGGAAGCAGGCTGGAGCATCACAACACGAGGGTGCCCTGGATCTGGCAGGGTCGACCTGCTAATCCGGGCCGCCTGTGTTGGGCGAGTTCCCGGGGACCATAGCGCCAGGAGGTGCTCGGAAATTCTGGCGCTGAGTCTGAGCCTCCAGGAGGGGCTCCATGGGCCTCCGGAGACCTCTTGACTACCTACCAGACCACCCCAAACCAACCCGAAGACCGGAATTTCGGGTTGGGAGGGGGGTAAGGGTTTCATCTGTGGTTTTTTCAATGCTCCCCGACCCCCCCCCACTGGAAATGGAGGGCAAATTGAGGCCTTCGGGTTTGGGTTGGGGTGGTTTGGTAGGTGGTGACCTCTGGAGGACGCCAGGACTATCTGCGGACCTCTGGAGAATCAGCTGTCCTGAGAGGGACGCTCCTGAGAGTGAATGAGGCGTGCAATCAGGGCATGCGAAGACAACGAGCCGAATGTCCAAGCTAGCCCTCCCCCGCATCCTCCCTTCCACCCCCCCCTCCTCATCCCTTCTCCCTCATGAATTTTCCCTTCCTCCTCATCCTCCTCCTCCTTCAACTCCGCCTCCCATTCCTCCTCGTGTTTAACCACTTCTCTTCTCCCTTTCAGAATCCTTCCCAAATGTTTCGTTTTTCTTGTAAAAAAACACACCGTGTTCCCCCCACATGCGGCGCCTGTTGTAAAGGAACCGTGCACGGCTTCTCGTGCTGACCCCTTGGGCCAGATTATGGTTCTGCCACTGGGTGCTTACATGACCCACTTAAAAATAGAAAACTACATCAGGGCGCACTCCAATGCCGAAACTTCTGTGTGAAAGGTAAACGTGAATCCGCAGAACACCGTCCAAACCAAGAAGACAGGCTCGTAGGAGCCAGTCGATAACAGCACAAAAGCTGCACAACCTAATCATCCCTGGCTCTTGCGTAAAAATCCATCGACGCACTATCGTACAACGCCCGCTTGTGCTGCCCTGAAACGTTCTGGTTGATCCATGGGCAAGCTGCTCCCGTGTCCGTTGCCGCGTTTGCCCATGATCAGCATGATCATCTCATATTCCTCCTTATCCTCTGGCTCCGCATCCTCCTCCTCTGCCTCCTCCTTTTCCCCCCCCCATCCTCCTCCGACCACTCACTCCTGCAACTGCTCCGTTTCCCTTCCTCCTTCTCCTGATCCTCACTCTCTCTCTCTCTCTCTCCTCCTGCGCGAGTCCGCCTCCAAACCTTGAAGCAGGACGTGGTTACGTGCACGCCGGTGGCTTGCCTGTGGCGCGCCGGGGGCCAGAGTAGAGGCCACGATCGCCATCAAATGGGTCGCTCGGCGCGAAGTGGACCCTGACGAACAGGGGGGGCGGCATGCAGGATAGCCCCAAATCGAATCCGCCGACCACTTGGGGTCATCGGCGTGGGAGATGCTTCCCCCTTCCCAAACCCCTCCCCCCGGGGCCCGGTCCGGTCGGTTTGGAGGGGGGGTGGGTCCGGCCAGCCCTTCTGAACGCGTCACGGCCACACGACGAGCCATGAGGGCCCCAAGAGGCTCACAAGACGGTCAAGGAGGGCCCCGAGTCGCCGATGGATCGTTCCAAGACGCCCAAGATGGCCCCCAAACGGCCCAAGAGGCCCCGAGACGCCCCAAGAGGCCTCCAAGAGGCGTCCCAAGAGGGCCCCCAGAAGTAAAAATCGTCGCATTCCCGCAGAGAAACGTATGATTTTAGCACATTCGCCCCTTGGGCTTGCACAATGTCCAAGACGGCTCAAGAGGCCTCCAAGATCGCCCCAAGACGGCCCAAGAGGGCCCCAAGACGGCCCAAGAGGGCCCCAAGACGGCCCCAGGAGGGGGCCTAAGGAGGCCCCCAAAAAGCCCCCAAGAGGCTCCAAGAGGCCCACCAGAGGCCCAAAAGAGGCCCCAAGAGGCTCCAAAAGGCTTCAAAAAAGCTGCCAGGAGGCACCCGAGAGACCTACCAGGAGCCCCCCAAAAGGTCGGCGGTGCGGCGTGAGCCCAAGAATCGATAAGTCGAATCGGCGATCCAAATTGATCGCACCGGAAACGGCAGCCAAGTCGGGAGGAGTCGCATCGGCGGGAATCGGCAGAGAGAATCTTGAAGGGGCCCAGGGACACACACATGAATAGACGCAAACAACAGGATGCCCCATATGTTCCCATATTTTTGTCTGGGATTTCGTCTTCCCCCCCACTTCCCATAATTTGCCATCTTTTCCTGGAGTCGACGATGACTTGTGTGTCTGTGTGTGCTTCTTTCCCTCCTGGAATCTGCCTCATTGTGAGGCTGGAGCCCAAATCGGAAGCCGAAGTCGAAGCGAAGCGGGCTCGGAGGCCATCGACATCGGACCGAAGCGGATCGGAGAAATCGAATCGAGACCTGGGCAGGCCGAGGTCAGCAGAGAGGGGGGGAGGAACCCCCGTCTGCTCGGGACCCGTCTGCTCGGACCCCCTCTGGGAAGCCTGGGCAGAGGGGGCGGCGAGGATCCGGGCGGGTGGGGCTGGGGAGGAGGAGGAGGGGATGAGGAGGGAGGAGGAGGAGGAGGAGGAGGGGGAGGACGAGGAGGAGGAGGAAAAGGAGGAGGAGAGAAGAAGGGGGGAAGGAGAAGGAGGAGGAGATGACCATGCTGCTGCTGATGATGATGATGATGAGGAGGAGGAGGAGGAGGAGAGGAGGAGGAGCAGAAGTGCGAAGGCGGAGGAGGGATGTGGAGGAGGAGGAGGAGGAGGAGAAGGAGGAGGAGGAGGAGGCGAAAGAGGAGGAGGAGCTGGGAAGGGGGGGGGGCTGGCATGCCCGAGGTCGGCGGGGGGGGGGGGGCGGGCCGCCGCGCACGGGTCTTCGAGGCGGTGCCCGTGCTCTGGGCCCAGGGTCGGCAGCTGTGCCAACCCGTGGCCGGACGTTGAGGCCCTGGCGCGTACCATCCGAGCCTCCTCCCTTTCCTCCCTATCCTCCTTAGCCTCTCTATCCTGCCTACCCTCCCTATCCTCCCTATCCTCCCTATCCTTCTCCTCCTCCTCCTCCTCCTCCTCCTCCCTCCCTCCCTCCCTCCCTCCCTCCCTCCCTCCCTCCCTCCCTCCTCCCTCCCTCCCCCTCCCCCTCCCCCTCCCCTCCTCCCTCTCCCCTTCTCCCCCTCCTCCTCCTCCACCTCCCCCTCCTCCTCTCCTCCTCCTTCTCCCCTTCGTCTCCTCCCTCCCCCTCCTCCTCCTCCTCCTCCTCCTCCTCCTCCTCCTCCTCCTCCTCCTCCTCCTCCTCCTCCCTCCCTCCCTCCTCCCCCCCTCCCTCTCCCTCCCCTCCCTCTCCTCCCTCCCTCCTCCTCCCTCCCCCTCCTCCACAATTACTCGATATGAATACTACTCTCCCTCTTCCCCTGATGACGGTTTGAAAATGGCCGACCCCCCTCCGAGTATTGTTTTTTTAGAGACGGGTTTCCCCGGAGTTGTTTTTTTTTTCGCCTGCATTTTTTTCCAAAATGCTGCTCTCGCTGAGGCGCCGGCCTCATGTTCGGGCCCCGCTCGTTCCGAATCGTGCTCCCGCTGCAGCGCTGGCCTCATTTCCGTGCTCCCGCTCGTTCCGAATCGTGCTCCCGCTGCAGCGCTGGCCTCATTTCCGCGCTTCCGCTCGTTTCGACTCGTGCTCCCGCTGCAGCGCTGGCGTCATTTCCCGTGCCATGCCACGGCATGCAATGCAATGCTAGGTTGATGCTACGCTTTGCGGTGCTCTTCTACGCCATGCCATGCCGTGCTCTACAATGCATCGCGTACCCTTTCGGGATCATTGCCCTGCTCGACATCCGACTGAGCGAGTAGAGAGGGGATCTGCGTCATGGTAAGGGATGGGAGGGAGGGGTAGGATGTCAGATATGACGCGAGCGCACCTAGCTTGTCCTCCCCCCTCCCCCCTCCTCCCTCCTCCCTCCTCCTCCTCCTCCTCCTCCTCCTCCTCCTCCTTCTCCTCTTCGTCCTCCTCCCCCTCCCCCTCCTCCTCCTCCTCCTCCTCCCTCTCCTCCGTCTCCTCCCGCCCGGGTAGGGTCGGTTTTTGTGGCGGTCAGGTCAGGCGTGCTGACCTGCCAGGGACCAGCCGCACGCACACACCAGCCAGAGCCTGCAAACCCACGGCCATCGGTGGAGCGACGCTGGTCGACCCAACGCCTCGCCTCGCGGGCCGGATCGTCGTCGTCCGAGTCGCTGGCACCAAGGAAGCCATCAAGAGGTCGGGTTGGGCGCCCCCGAGGTGTCGCGAGGCGGGCGGGCGGCGGCCAGGAGTGCAGACGGCGGTCGGGCGGGCGGTCGGGCGGGCGGCGGGCGCACCGCTGGGGCGGCAAAGGGGGAGGGGAAGGCGGGGAGAGGGGGAGGCGGGGAGGGTTGGGGGGGGGGAGCACAGAGGGGGAGCACAGAGGAGGAGGAGGGGGAACACATAGGGGGATGGGGGGGGGGGAGGCGGGGACAGAGGAGGTGGTCAAGCCAGACGTGCTCGGGCCCCATCTGGCATCCCGGCCCTCGCGCACAGCGCCTCCCGCTGCCAGGGATCTCTCGGCTGTCGGATCGGACGCCTTGCTCCCAGAGTAGCACTTGCGATGCTCGGACTGTCGTCGACGGCCTACTGCAGGCAGGGTAAGACGGGGCGGGGCAGTTCGGATGGACGTCGAGAGACGTCTACGCGGAGAGAAGAGGAGCACAATCGATCACATGCGTTCAAGAAGCAGGCGTGAGGTTTTGGAAGCAGGAAGGGGATGAGTGAGGAGGATAAATGAGGATATTGAAGAGGACGACGAGGAAAATAACGAGGAGCAGGAGAAGCGAGAGAAGAACGAAACGGAGAGAAAGAGAGACGGCGAAGCAAAAGAACGGGAGGGGGAGATGGGGAATGTGGGTAAAACCGGAAAGGACAATGAGGACCAAGAAGGTATGGAGGAACGGGGGCAGAGAGGGAACGAGAAGACAGAGAACGAGAAGATCACGCACGACGGCCATAACGACCACGGCGACGGGGCGGACGAAGGGGTGGGGTAGTGAAGGGGGTAAGCACCTGCCATGACGCTTCCTTGCGATGCTCGTTGGGGCGTGCCAGGACGCCTGCCAGGTGTGCACGAAGGTACCTGCCAAAACTGCAAATGTTGGGCGCCCGAGTTATCCGGGGTAACTCGGGTCCGGGATAACGCGGGTTTGGATTCCCGAAAAACGAACCCGAGTTAGCCCTGACCCGAGTTACCCCTGATGATTCGGGGCTCTGGACGCCCGAGTTATCCGGGGTAACTCGGGACTGGGGTAACTCGGGTTCGGAATCCCGAAAAGCGAACCCGAGTTAGCCCTGACCCGAGTTACCCCTGATGATTCTGGGCTCTGACAATGCGCTTCCCTGGGGCGCTCAAAGGTGCCTGCCAGGACGGCGGCTTGAGCCGCCCGACGATCATTACGTGCCGGAGTGCTTCCTGACTACCTACCA
>CAUYUJ010002514.1:418955-523234 GCA_963575745.1 Prorocentrum cordatum
AGGCGGAGCGTCGTGGAATACCCACGTCCTCAGCATCATATGGAAGATGAAGTCGACATAACCTATCCTGCTGACCCTCCCACCTTGTTCGCGGGACGTCAGCTGCACGGAAGCGGATGGGCGCTCGATTGCCAAGCTCCTATTGCTGGTTAGTGGGGTTTCTTTCCTAGCAATCCAGAGCTGCTGGCAGGCAAAAGAAAACCCTCTGGCGCTCACTCTCCGTCACGCGTGCTAGACGATCCGTCCACTCGCAATTCCTGCGTGAAATCGATCTGGTCAGGGAACCGGGGGATCAGGACTTCATGTTCATACATCAGCTTCCGACGAGCGTACTGTAATCCCAGAGCTGTGTCCATAATGGTGATTTGGGTTTGCAACTGGCGAATGACTTCCTGGTTCTCAAGCATTTTCTCAAAATCCAATTCGCATGGCTTACTTACCCGAGCCAGCTGCATATCGATCAAGCCCTTGTGCCTCACAAGCTCATTTAAGATGGCACGCAGCGGCGGGATCAGAGTCTGGAGTACTCTTATTATAGATCGCAGACGCTCGTTTCCCACCATAAGGCGACCCATTGGGCTGGCATACCGAACATCGCAGCGCGCCAAGTACGCAGGTAGGATCACACTAGAATGCGGGGCCTCCGTCGTTGCACAGTACGATAGAGGCAAACAATAAGAGAGGGCGGCTGAGCCTACAGCGGCGGCCACCTAGTCGTGCCACCATAGTGCCACACATGTTGTTCGAATCCGTTGTTGTTTGCTGGTGTATGCTGGGGTCGGTCGTAGTCGGAGGGTTGGTGGGTCTCTATGAGGCCTTCGGAGCTTCTGTCAGGGCCCCCATACATCTGTGCTCTCCTACGCTCTCGACATCGCTGGGCCAGTTCGTGGGTCTCCCGGAATCTGTCGCTGTTCTCAATATTTGATCTCACGCTGTCGAGTCTCCGAGGGCCCATACTTATGCCGTTGCAATCTTTTCAAGGTCGGAGCAAGGGGGCCAAGGAACAGGAGGAAGGCCCGAGGTCCGACTGCGAGAGAGCGTCTCTTCCTCTCTCCCTTCAAAACATTCTGCAACAGAAGAGGCAGAAGGAGCGGTGCCGAGCCCTACCGTCGTGGTAAGTCGTCGTCTCTTCCCCGACGACGAGGTGAGGCTCGGGTGGTTGTTGCCCACGTCCTCGATGAGTGTGCCGTGTGGCTCTTGTCTCACCTGCGCCGCAACGTGCTCTCTACTGACATCACCAGCGCAGTCTTGGGGCCAGGGCCCGTCGCTTTCTCGCCGCTGATGGACTGCAAGCCGGTCGTGATGGCCGTCTTCAGCTTGAGCACCTCGTACACCTTCACTGCTTCCATGGCCTGCTCCCCGACCTCGTGCTTCGCCAATTCCGCCTGCAGGCGCGGCGTCGGGTTCAAAGTGAAGGAGATCTTCCCCAGGCGGTCGCCTGCGCCCAAGTCCTCGCGCTTGTACGTCTCCTGGCCCATGAACGCGAGGATCATCTCCTCCACGAGAATGTTGCCCTTCGAGTGATTGGTGGCCTCCACGAACTCCCTGATGACCTGCTTGCTGGAGATCTCCAGGGCGCCCCCTTGTTCTCCGTCTATCTCGTCGCGGAAGGCCCTGAGCGTCGCCATCGCCACGTGCACGTGCTGATATCCAAGCCCGTGCATTTTTCCTGCTGCTCGTGCCGCTTTCCCATATTCTTTGCCCGCGTCTAACCCCGCTGTGAATGGCTTGGGCGTTGCGGGCGCGAGCCAGAAGTCCCCCGTCTGGCGCATGAGATCTCGTATTTCTTGGCTGTGCTTCAAGACCAACTTGCGCCTCGCCTGGCCCCTATGGTCGTAGTCGTCGTCGAAGAGGTCCCTGCCTGTCCCGCGCGGCGGCTCCCCGCCATCTCCTGCTGCTGTAGGTCGCGCCTTTCTTGCGGGCCCCCCTGACCCTGCTGCCAGCGCCCCCCCCCCCCCCCCTCGCTCGTTGACTCCGATCTGCCAGGTCTCGCACGGCGGTGGGAGGATCATCCGCTCGCTCGAGTACGCTCTCTGGTCCAACGTGGCGCTCACGCGCGTGCAACTGAAAAGAGTGCAAGTCATGGGCCACATGATCACAGATGCTACATGTCAAAACCTCTGGTGTCATTACTTCATGTGCCCATTTTGAGTCGTCAATGCGGCAAACCCCGCGTCGATCACACGCTCGCTGAACGTGGTCAATCGCTGGATTCCTCTTGTTAAATACGCTCATGCACCAGGGGCACTGGTTTGTAATCGCGATCTGGGACAGGAAGGTGTATTCGCTGTGAGATCCTCGTTTGTGTGCTTTCAGGGCCTGAGGCGTAGCAAAGCATTTCCCACGTGCCGACTGATTGCCTTCCGTGTCTTCGCACACGTAGTCGCACCAGAACGGTCTGGAAATGAGCTCATCCCCCTTCTCCTCGTCCACCTCCTCCCCCTGCCCGCCCCAGATTACCGTCGCATTGTGTAAGATATGTGGGGCGGTTTGTGTCCACGTGTCTCACTCTTTCGTGCCGTGTCGGAGGATAGAGGTCGGTCTTACGCTCTCCACACCACTCCTCATGCCTTTATCCACTGCTGCTGATGCTTCTGGGTCTGCTGAATACTGCTTGACCATTGGCGTTGATTGCTGCCCCGCTCTGTCCCCGCTCTCGAGTCGCGATATTCCCGCTAATCTTTCCATAACTGAGCTGCCGCGCATCGCTGCTACCACATTGCTGCATTCGCGAAGCTGTCGGGCCCACTGTTGGTACCACTTCAGTCGACGCATTCGCAGCGCAGTAGCTGTCCGAGGCAGACGCCACTCCCTAAATACTCTGGCTGTGCTATGGCAGCGTGTCTCCCCATCCTCCCCAACCCACGACATTTTACCCCGTGCTAGGGTGCGCAGGTACTTGCCTATGAGGGGGTCGAGCGCATCAGTGGCGGCCTGAAGCAAAACGAAGCAATTCAATCCGCTGAGTACTGCGCCATACACAAAGACAATGAACATCATGCGTTTGATGTCGAACGCCGCCTTCGATGGCCAGAAGATCCCGCCCTGCCGCCAACTAGCCGCACTGCGTCGCAGCTTCTGCGAATCTCTCCTCTCATACCCTGGTCCGAGGGAATGTGCGGCCCTAGTGCTCTCATCTCACGTAGTGCTGCACCTGTTAACTCTTTGGCCCTGCGTACCCTACGGGTGCGAGCGTAGCAGCCCCGTCCTTTCAAGTCCAGGGGGTGGCTGGTTTTGCCGCTGTTGAGAAACCAGCCCCCTCCTTTGATGATGTCAGTGGGCTTGGTTGTTGCTTCGTTGATATGTGAGATGATCTCCTATGGCGTGCTATAGTTTGGGATGATGCGGTTTGTTGCAATGTCGTCCATTCAAGTATTTTTTAGCCAGATCGTGACGGGTTCCCGTGGTGGGGAAGAAGGTGTCGTGGAGCTTTTGGTTTGGGTCCTCTCTCAGTAGGTCGTTCCACTTACCCACGTAAATGTTGTAACTGTCGTTGAATTGCCGTGGGCATAGCGTGAATCACAGTTGCGCTCCTGTTGTCGTCGCCACCGTAACTGTGCCACCTGCTGCTTCCATCGCGAGGCTGGTCTCCTCAATCGCACCTACCGCATGTGGTTTATCCCATTCGTCGGCCTGTTTGTACGCTACTGCCTGTAGGAGAGTCTTCTTGGTGCTGGCGAATGCGTTGCTACAATCGTAGTTCGTGTAAATGCTACTATATCCTAGCTGGCTGGCCTTCCGTTTCGTAGTGTCGATAGTGGCTATCGCATTTTCCCGGCATCGAGAGGGCAGGCCTCCTTGTGCCCAGGCGTGGTGAATCGTGGGGTTGCCTCGTCTGTGCATTCCTGAAAACCACGACATCCCCATGCTGCAATACGCGTGCATGATACGCTTGCCCTGTATTCCCTCTCGCCCATTGGATTTATCTGCGTCGAATGCCATCGATTTGTGCCAGTCCAGTGGTGTCGTCACAGCCGCCCTACATTCGGCCAGCACATCAGGTGAGCCGTCGTTGCACCGTCGGATTGCTGTACCCACTCGGTCTAGCTCTTCCCAGCCTGCTCTTCCCTCTCTTCCTGCACCATAGTTGTCGTGCAGCGCTTCTGGATCGGCCGTGATACCCTCTCTGACTCCCAACCCTCCTCCTGTCCACCCAAGCTTCTCTAATAACTTCCTCCCTCGCTGGAATCGGAAAGCTGCGGGCAAGCGGGCGGTCTCCTCCTCATCATCTCCTGCTGCTTCCGCTGTTCTCCTCCCACCTCCTAGTCTGCTCGCTGGGGTCGGACAATTGTGCCGTCGGATCCAACAAGAGAAGAGTCGCTTCCACAGGTAGCCCCCACGCCGGCCATGCTCGCCGTTTTTTTGCCTTCCTGCAATACTGCATTATCGACCTGCGATCTCGCATTGCGCATTCCAACAGGTCGTGGTCACACGGCAATGGCATCCTATTGGAGTGAAAATTCTCATGCTCCTCCAGCTGCTCCTCAATGCTCATCCTGACCGCTCCTAGTCCTCCTTCTTCTGGCGGCTTAGCTAGCTCCTCCTCCCACGTGGCTTTCGTCCAATGAGTTTTTGGCGTGAAGTACTGGATCCTCAGCCTACGCATTTCCGAGAAGTCTCCTCTCTCCGACGCCTCCCATATGTCCTCCACCAACTTCGCCCTCCTCTCCCTCTCCCTCTCCTCCCTCATCTTCTTCAGGGCAGCTGTGATTTCTTTAAGCTCCTCGCATTTCTGAACGAGTGCCTCCTCTGGGATCTCTGGGACCAGCGTTTCTCGGAGGGTTCTCCTGTCGCCCAGCAACTTCATCCGTCTTCCCTTGAGCCTGGCTTCTATCGGATCCTCCGTCGGTTTGCTGGCTGGGAACGTCTGTCGCAGTGCACCGCGAACGGCGTCTCCAAACTTCGCCCAGGCTCTGTCGGGTGTCGGTGCGTCCAGCAGACTTCGCCACTCCTCCTCCCCCGTCTTGCTTACTTCATCCTCCATCTTCTTCAATAGCTCCTCTCTCCTCGTCCCTTTCCTGAGGCATTGCATAAGCGCATCCCTGTCCAGTCGCTGAGCATGCGGGAGTGGGGGGCGCGGGAAGTGGACCGCCTTCCTATTGAGAACCAACCCCACTGGTAGATGGTCTCGTGGCCCTCGTGCTTTGATCAACTGTAGGCGCTTTCCTGCAGTGTGAAATACCATGCACCTGTCCACAACTCCTAAAGCACCTGTCGGAATCATCATGTGGTCGACCCTGTTCAGTCCCCCCTGTGGTCCCGCGAATGTGTGCCCAATGTCGCAGTATGTCGTCACAAACGCTAGTTCGCTATGGGAAGCTAATTTGATAGCTGTGGTTCCGCTGTCGTTTTCAAGTACATGCGCATAAGGTCCCAGGCATTTCTCGTATGATGTTTGCACTAGTCAATCTGGGGCTCGGTAGAACCCTAGGTCGCTATTGATGTATCCCCCGACGAGAATCATAGCTCTACCACCGAGACAGTCAGTAGTGTGTTCTAGCCATTCGCAAAGTCTCCTCCCTATTTCACTGTGGCAGCGAACGTGCACTGGCGCAAAGTACGTGGAGAAGAGTGCGTAGTCCTGGTCCCCCACATGTAACTTAATGTCTGCTGCTCTGCCCTGTCACCCACAAGGGGGGTGGTAAATACTCCTGAACGCAGTGGGTGGGATCTTCTTGTGAACCAAGATAGAAATTCCGCATGCTTTTGTCACCATTCGTCCTTTTTTTGCTCCAAATCTTAGGCACCAGTGGTTCGGAAGGATTGTTTTTTTTGCTGGCTCTTCCCCACACACACCACTCATGCGTACCGTTGAGGAGGATCACGTCCCATTGGGAAAGCTCTTGGCTAATGTCGTTTAGCCTTTCTACAGACCCCGCATAAAGTGGATTATACTGAACGATTCTCATGATGGTAAGAAGTGTGTGTGTGTGTGCTCCCCCCCCGCCTGGCCGAACTATGGGAGGTCAGAATCGCTTTTGGGTAGAAAGCAAGACATTCGTAAGTCGGTCATGCTCCTGCCAGCCCAAATTGCGACTAGGAGGAAGAGGAGGAGGAGGAGGAGGAGGAGGAGCGGACTCTGGTCGAGGGCCGGGCGCGCCCAGACATCACCGGGAACGGCTGGTGGCCTGGCCCGTCTCGCCGGGGGCAACCTCACGACTCGCGTTCCCGGGTTGGCGAGCGTTTTGTTTCCCAACCATCCTGTGGTCGGCGGTGGACAAACCTCCCTTTAATAAACCTCCCCAAAGTGAAAACGGCCTGGGACCGAAACCGACGGACCTGGACCCGCACAAATAACGGCAAGGACGCCCTCTCGCGAACCGAAAACGGCCAATTCACTAATCGACGTGTCAGGGTAGGAGGTCTATACACCTCCGATGTGGTGTTGGGTCCTCGTTTTGGGGAAGCGGTCCCCGTGTCTCCTTCTCCGCTTCCCGTGCCCTCCTCCCCCTCCTCCCTCCTCCGTGCGCTTCGCCCACCCAGGGAGCTCCACCGAGGAAGAGATTCACACTCGCGGTAGCCACAGCTGCATATGGTCGGGTCCTTCGCCAGGATAATTTTCGGCGTTTCGACATTGGGCGGCAAAGGGGGGGCGGGGAGGGGAGCGGGTCTGGCTCCAGACCTCTGCTTATAGTGCGACTGTTTGCAGCAGGGCGTCCATTATGAGGAGCACTTCACCTGCTCAAAACAGGCGCCAGGGGGAGGGGGGGTTTGGGGGCCCGCGCCGATCGGCAAAACAATGGACAAAACAACTACCACTTGGCCAGGGTTGGGCGTTTCGCCTGAGACACCCTGGCAAGTCTGGGCTCCGAGGTGCTGCTGGCGAGGTGGGTCTGACACGCTTCGCCTCACACATCCTCGCAATGCCGCGCGCGAAGTGGTCCGACGCGTTTCGACTGAGACATCCTCGCAACTCGGAGCACCGAGCTGCCGCGCGCGATGTGGACCCGCCCGTTTCGCCTGAAATACCCTCGCAACTCTAGGCTCCGAGATGCCGCGGGCGAGGTGAACCTGGCCCGTTTCGCTTGAGACATCCCCGAGCTGTCGCCCGCGAGGTGGTAGGGCCCGTGTCTCCTGAGATATCCCGCAAGTCTGAACTCCGAGCTGCCGCGCGCGAGGTGGTCCGGCCCGTTTCGCTTGAGAGATCCCCGCAATTCTGAACTTCGAGATGCCGCGCGAGAACTGTGTCGGCTCAATTCGCCTGAGACACGCTCTCAACTCCGAGATGCCGCGCGCGAGGTGATCCGGCAAGTTTCGCCTGCGGCATCTTCGAAACTCTGAGGTCCGAGATGCTGCGAGAGATGTGGTCGTGCATGTTTCGCCTGAGACATCCTCACAATTCGGTACTCATCTTTCCCCCCCCTCCTCCCCTCTCCTCCAGCTGCTCCTCTTCCTCTTCCTCCTCCTCCTCCTCCTCCTTTTGCTTCTCCTCCTCCTCCTCTTTCTCCTCCTCTGTCTCCTCCTCTGTCTCCTCCTCTTCCTCCTCCTCCCCCTCCCCTCCTCCTTCAACGCTGCTTGTCCGCCTACAATGTCTCCTCCTCCTCCTCCTCCTCCTCTCCCTCCTCTTCCGCCTCCTTGCTCCTCCTCCTCCTCCTCCTCCTCTTCCTCTAATTTGGCCCAAGGATCGTTTTGGTCTATGCTGCTGTCGGAGTCGGTTGTGTCGTAGATTAGGTCGATTGGGTTGTCTCGGACATGTCCCCATGGATTGTGGGGATGTGGCTGTTGTGGTTGCTGCTGTGGCGCCGTCTGTGTCGGTGGAGTGGGTATCTGTGCCCCTGGCGGCCGTGTGTATTCCTAGCTGGCGTCGGATGGTGGTCTGTATTGGTCTGCTCGCTTGGGCTTGAACACTAAGTTCGGTATACGCTGCTGTGGTGAAGTAATGGTCTGTGGCCTGTGCATGTCAGCCATACTTTGTTGTCATGTCTGCTGTGGGTAACTTTGTGCAACTTCGCCTTTGTAGAGGTGTGGATGGTCGCGTGGAACGTTAGTGGGTATGATGACGCCGTCCCTGGTCGTGAGATTCCTTGGGGGTCTGAATTGGAATTGTGGACCGCTGGGGTGGGGTAGTTCAGGCGTAGGTTGTGGTCGGATTAAGTTGAGGTTGCGTTGTTGGTGGAGAAGGTGCGTTTCGGGGTGCATTTCGGTCGTTGGTGTTTGGCTTACGTGGCATAAGATCTGGGGCCACATGCGGTTGGCTGCCGTTGGTGAGGTCAGGTCTACTGCGTGGGTGTAGGTCTTTTGGGTGGGAAGTGGTCGGGTTTTTCGCGTACCGAACCTGTCCTCCTCCTCCTCCTCCTCCTTCTCCTCCTCCTCCTCCTCCTCCTCCTCCTCCTCCTCCTCCAGCCACGACGACAGGGTTTACCCCGACGACGACCTCGGCGGCGACGAGTCCAGGCGACGGCGGCTCCCCAAGGCAGCGGAGGAGACCTCCCCGTGCAGGTCGAAGTTGTACAAGAGGACGGAACCGCCGGGCCCTGGCCGGCCGCGGCGGCCCACGGGGGGGTCCGCCGGGACTCGAGGTGTGCCGACCGAGGGTCCGGGGTCCAAGTTCCAGGACGACTCTCTTTGATCCTCGGGAGGTGCACTCGCACCACCGTGCGTCTGTTCACCGAAGCCCTTTATTAAAGGGGCCCCAGGACACACAAATAAATACACACAAATAAAATGATTCCCCATATTTTCCTATATTTTTAGGGTTTCTGTCTTCCCCCCCACTTCCCAGAAGTTCCAATATTTTCTGGGGATTCGACGATTAATTGTGTCTGTGTGTTTCTTTCCCTCCTGACCACCAACGACCCCAGGGTGGCTCAGCGAATGCGCGGACACCTGGCGTGGGTCTGTGCGCGGCATGCGCTGAAGCCCCCGGTGGGCCGCAGCGCAAGACGGGGGTTCGCAGGCGGGGGAACCAAGAGGTGCCGATACCGCTGCTCCGCGGCCCTCGCCTGGGGTGCGTGCCAGCCAGAATTTCGAGGCGCATCCAGCGGTGGCGACGAGGCCCAGAAGAGGGGGAAGCGGCCGAAGGGTAGAGGCATGGGCATGGGTACCTTTCTTCCTCTCGCTGGGTGTGGGGTGCTGTCGCTTGCTTTGTTGGTCGATCCCTTTCGTCCACGCGCGGGGGGCTGGGGCCTGGGGACGGGGGGGGCTTGGGTGCCCCAAAACCGTGTGGTGACAGACCCGGCGGTGACCTCGAAATTCGCAAAGACCTCACCGCACGGTCCGTCACCACACGGTTTTGGGACCCTGGAGGCTCCAGTGACCCGAGACATCCCCGGAGAACGACCCAAGTCCCAAAACCGTGCGGTGACCCCGAATCCCCACCGACTCACCACACGGTGTGGTCACCACCCCGTTTGGGAGCCCCCGAGAGGCGCCCGTCTCGCGGTGTCGTGCCCGCCGGGTTCGAGGTCGCGCACGCGGCTGGCCCACCGCAGGGCCGTGGGCGCTCGCCGATCGATTCGGCGCGTCGCGCCGCGACGGCAGGTGCGGGTTCCCCAGACCCCCTCGAGCAGGAGGCGGAGGAGGAGGAGGAGGAGGAGGAGGACGAGAGTAATGAAAGCATCATGAAGGGAGGTTTTTTATTGCCATTTTCGGACCCTGGGGGACCTCGCCGCCTCGGGAGCGTCAGGAAACGAGTCGGGATGGGAACCCAGTCCTGGGGCAGGGGCCCAGGCTTCTGGGGGTCGACGCCATGAAAAAGTCATGGCGTCGGGGGTCTGGGCCTCGACCTCAGCAGAGGCGGAGCCCAGACGGAGACCGAGCACACCGTATGGCCTTACGTTATGTTGCTGCCATCGTACTTAAAGACAACGTCCCAAAAATAAGTTCGAGCACCCGCAGAAGTGTCGAAAGAGTGTCGAAAGAGTGTCGAAAGAGTGTCGAAACAGTGTCGGACGAGTGTCTCCCAGGGCCCGACACGTGAAAGCCCTAGAGTTTCGGTACTTTTCGGGTGCTCGAAACTCTCTCTGGTGATCAAGGCTTAAGTAGGTTGGAGCAGCATAAGCATTACGCCGTGTGGACTGAGACTCCCTTGGCGACCCTTGAGCAGGGACCGACCGTCCAGGCATTCCTATAGGCCTACCACGACATGTTCTTAGAATCAAAAAATGCTCTAAGAACAACAGCATTGTTCTCAGAACATTCACCCGATGTGTGAAAACAAGACAGACCCAGCCAGAACTGTTCCAAGACCATTTTGTGGAAACCACAAACAAGTGTCTCAGAACACTGTTCGGTAGGCCTATAAGCACGCCAGGACGCTTCGCCACTGCTTGAGACCCAGGCCTCGCGCAGCTGTTCGGAGGCCACATGCGAACCCTACCCCTATCCCCCACGATTTCTGAGGGGGAGGGTGGGGTTCACTTCGTTCGAGAGCTCCCGAGCGAAGTGAACCCCACCCTTCCCCTCAGAAATCGTGGGGGGTAGGAGTAGGGTTCGCATGTTGACTACCTACCAGACCACCCCAACCCAACCCGAAGACCCGAATTTGAATCGAATTTCGGGTTGGGGGGGGGTTCGGGTTCCATGTGTTCTTTCAACGTTCCCCGATCCCCCCCCCCACTGGAAATGGAGGGTGAATTGTAGCCTTCGGGTTGGGTTGGGGTGGTTTGGTGGGTGGTGACATGTGGCCCCCTAGCTGTGCCCCGAGCCGGCGAGACGCTCCGGCGAGGGCCTCGCCACCCGCCCCCGGCGAGCGCCCGCCGAGCGCAGGCAGGCCCCCACTCTGCCCACGGACCCACGCGCCGCAGGGCGAGCGCGCCGATGCCACCGGGCGGCGGACCGGGCGGCGGACGCGGCACCGGCCGCGCGCCCATCATGAGGATCGGGTCGGGCGAAAGGCGGGGATAGCAAAGGGGGGGGGGGTGAGACTCAGCTCACGTAGCTGATTTTCCCGGCGCGGAGGCGGCTATGTATCGAGGAATGGGCCCCTCGGTGAGGCCTAAACCAGCTGCATGCAGCAAATTTCGTACCCCCCCCTTTCCCAATCCCCCCCTTTCGCCCGGCCCGAGGGGGCAACTGCTGGGAGGTCTTCGTCGGAGGGGCCAAGGAAGCTCAAGCCCCAGTGGGGGGCTGCTACGCCAGACTCGGCCGCGGGAGCAAACGGGCTTCAGCAAAATCAAGCCCGGTCAAGCGGGATCAAGAACCCGATCTCGGACCCGGGCAGCGTCAGAATTTGACCCCAAACCCCCCCGCGATCAATTCTCGAAGCCTGGGACAGGGCCGGCCGACTGGCAAGGCAGCGATGGGTCCGTTTTGGCGCAGCGCGCACAGCGATCTCGCGCGTTGATTTTCGAAAACGACTCAAGATGCTCCTATGCTCCTCCATGGTCCTCGTCGAGGAACAAGTGCACACGTCCGAGCGATGGCCGAGCTCCGCACTCTCGCTTCGGAGGCAACCCTTCCTGCGAGCCGCGGCGAGAGGCCTGCCGCGGAGCACTGGGCACGACGCCCCATGACGACGTCGAGGAGGAGGCATAAGTAGGAGGAGGAGGAGACAGGAGGAGAAGGAGACAGGAGGAGGAGGAGGAGACAGGAGGAGGAGGAGGAGAAGGAGACAGGAGGAGGAGACAGGAGGAGGAGGAGGAGGAGGAGACAGGAGGAGACAGGAGGAGGAGGAGGAGGAGGAGGAGGAGGAGGAGGAGGAGGAGGAAGGCCACGTCAGGATCTGACGATTGCTGCCAGGGAGACACAGCCTGTGACTCCAGGTGCGCAGCGAGCCTCTGCCTCGGCGGCGCGCACAAGAGGGGGTCGGGGGAGGCTGCTTCTTGGAAGACGCCAGCCCCACAGTGAGGGTCTTGACCTACGGAACCCTAAATAAGGAACGAGGCCCCTTTTTTCCATAAGTTAAACTTCGATTTCCTGTCGAAAACATAAGGAAAACCTGAGGCAAGCTGCGAAACACTTAAGGAACGCGGAGCCCCTCCCCAACGAAAAGGGTTCCTTCTTCAGGGCCCCGACTGTAGACAATGCCAGCGCTTTCTGAGAAAGAGGGGTGACTCCAGGAAACCTTGCCCCCCCCCTACCGCCATCTGCGTGTGGCCGAATTCCGTGAAAGGAAATCAGGTCCCGCCACGGGTCGCAGACATCTGCAGCAGAAACTCGACCTCAAGCAACCTTCCACAAGAAACCCAACCCTGAGGTACCAAGACGTCCATTGATTTTTAGTGTGGGAACGTCACGCTTTCCACAGCAAGACCATGGACACCCAAGAAACCCAGGGCACCGTGGAGGCAAGCAGGGTATTTCTTGGCATGGGTTCCCACTATAGTAAGCCTTCCCCCCTCCCCTTACCGCCCTCTGCGTGTGGCTGAACTCCGTGAATAGAGGGAATCGGGTTCCGCCACCGGTCGCAGACATCTGCACTAGAAACTCGACCTCGAAAGACCTCAAGCAACGTTCCACAAAAAACCCAACCCTGAGGTCCCAAGACGTCCATTGACCTTCCGTGTGTGAACGCGAGAGAATGGCAGAATTCCGTGAGAGGAAGTCGGGTTCCGTTACTTGTCGCAGACATGATGCCCAAAGAGTGAGAGCTGTCGCCGCCGACCTCCCGCGCAGACGCAGACGCAGACGCGCGGGTCCGAGGGGAAGGGGGACCAGGCAGCCCCTTGGGTGGCGGCGCGGGCGGGCTGGAGCCTGGTCACAAGCGTGCCACAAAAGTCGCTCTCGAGGCCCTCCCAAAAATAGGAACTGGCAGCAGTATGTAGCCAGGTGCCGTGTACTTTGCCAACAGTCTTCTGCAAGAACTCTGAGAACAAGACAAATCGCCATAAACATTCACTTTTGGCGCTCCGCGCGGAGACAAGAAATCTTCACGGAGCGCAGAAGTTCGTGTTTAAAGTGCTTGTTCTTCTTTGAATTCTGTGATGTCGTCCCTCCACCTTTTTCGCTGCCCGCCGTGCCGGCGTTCTGCTGCCCGCGTGGGAGGGGGGGGATTTGGAGCCCCAAAACCAAGTGGTGAGAAATCAGATGGTGACCTGGAAACCCCAAGCAACCACCACGCGGGGTCACACCGCCGGGTTCTGTGACCCCTGGGCCCACCAACGTTCGGGACATCTCCGAAAAACGACAAAACATCTCCAAACTGGGTGGTGACACAAAATCGCCCGAGACTCACCGCGGGTGTTGTCACCAACGCGTTTGGGGACTACCAGTGGAGAACGGGTTCCATATGGCGGATTCCGGAAACCCTGAACCTAAAAACGATTTCACCTTGCTTGTAGGCGCATCCTTTACTTCTGCCGCCTCATGTCGGCCTTCCGAAGGCTCCCGCCGGCGTAGGCAGCCTCGTCTTACTTCCGCCTGCCGACCTCGCGCCGCCTTCTGCCGAGGAAGACAGAACCTCTCTTCCCTCGGAGGCAAGGCCTTTTGGGAACGCCCCATGTGTCCTCTTCAGTGATCTCCAACGCCGACCCCCAGCTTGGGAGTGGAGGGCAGGCTGGGGCCCTCGGCTTGGGTTGGGGTGGCTTTGTGGGTGGTAAACGTGAGGAGCCCAAACACAGCGCCCCCTGTTATCGCGAGGCCGCCCTCTTGTTGCCCTCGCGCGTCGAAGCCTGTCGGAATTCAAATCTTGTGCGCGTGCGTCTTTGTGTCGCCCCTGGTCAGAGGCTTCGGAGACCTCCAGAAGTTCAGCAAGGGTCAGAGCGTCCGAACGCCTCGATCGTCGCTCTCGCGAGCAAGAACTGGCGAGGAAAACGATTGGGGGAGGCCAGCCCCGGGAGGGAGAAACATCAACAGACAGATCGTCGACACAGTGGAGGCCGGTCCACAAGAAGCCTTCAACAAGAAACCCACACCTGAAACCCCAAGACGCCCACCGACGTTTGGTGCGGGAACGCCACGCTGTCCATAGCAACACCACGGAAACTCCAGAAACCCAGCATGACCCCGACCCTGAGACCCCAAGACGCCCATTGACTTTGGGCGCGGGAGCGCCACGCTGTCCATAGCAAAGCCACGGAAACCCAAGAAACCCAGCACGAACCCGACCCCGAGACCCCAAGACGCCCATTGACTTTGGGCGCGGGAGCGCCACGCTGTCCATAGCAAAGCCACGGAAACCCAAGAAACCCAGCACGAACCCGACCCCGAGACCCCAAGACGCCCATTGACTTTGGGCGCGGGAGCGCCACGCTGTCCATAGCAAAGCCACGGAAACCCAAGAAACCCAGCACGAACCCGACCCCGAGACCCCAAGACGCCCATTGACTTTGGGCGCGGGAGCGCCACGCTGTCCATAGCAAAGCCACGGAAACCCAAGAAACCCAGCACGAACCCGACCCCGAGACCCCAAGACGCCCATTGACTTTGGGCGCGGGAGCGCCACGCTGTCCATAGCAAAGCCACGGAAACCCAAGAAACCCAGGGCACCCTGCAGGCTTTTTCTTGGCATGGGCCTCCTCTGCGAGGATCGTGCCCTGCCGTTCCCCTGCCCTCCACCACTGAGAGCGGCCCGCCTCTCTGCCTCCTCCTCCTCCTCCTCCTCCTCCTCCATATCCTCCTCCTCCTCCTCCTCCTCCGTTTCTCCTCCTCCCCTTGTTTGTCCTCCCCCTCCTTCTCTTCCTCCTCCTCCTCCTCGCAAGCAGGCGGTTTCTTGGCTTGGGTCTCCACTGTCAGGATCGTGCCCTGCCCGCTCCTCCGGAGCCGCCAGCACTGCACGCCGGCGGCGAGCCAACGGGGGAGCGCAGACGGGGCGGGCCTTTTCGGAAGGCTCGGGAGGCCTCGGGTCCTCTGAGGAGCGCCCTGGCCCTCCTCCTCCTCCTCCTCCTCCCCCTCCTCCACCACTGAGAGCGGCGCCTCTCTGCCTCCTCCTCCTCTCTCCTCCTCCTCCTCCTCTTCCTCCTCCTCCTCCTCCTCCTCCTCCTCCTCCTGCTGGGACCCTGGAGGCAAGCAGGCGGTTTCTCGGCATGGGTCTCCACTGGAGGCCCCCCGACAGCAGCAAAACAAGAATGCTCCTCGCGTTCAGATGCGCCGCCCCCACTGGGCCGATCCCTCCCCGACGCTGCCTCGGATCAGGTCGGGCGTGTCCCCCTACAGGCGGATCTTGGGCGAAAAATTAAAGACTACTCCAACAATGCCCCCAAATAGTCAAACAATCATAGAAAAATCGTTCCAGACTAGTTTCCGACAATTTTTGAATATTCCTCCTGTGGAGGGACATGCCCGACTTACGCCTCTGAGGAACAGAGGCAACAGGAGGACCAAGTGGCAGGGGATATGTCGACCCCTATCTCAGGATTCGTGGTGTTTTCGAATGGGCCATACATTTTGGGCCCAACCCTGGGATATACGAAGGGGGGGCGTCCATGCTCGATACGGGTGCGTCCGAACAGCCCCCTTGGGGTGTATCCCAGGATCGCCCTCCTTTTCTGAGCGGATTCAATTTTCATTAAAAACGTCTGGGGGTGGGGCAGACACGTCGCCTTCGACCAGGTGCGCCCCGCGTCTCGGGGCAGGGAGGTGGCGCCGGGCCTACTCTCAGGGTCGGGACCGACTGGAGGTCGACTGACTCCTTGCTCCAGTCCGGGCTCTGCGATGACGAAGCTCCTGAGGGCGCGCAGGTCGACAACGGATCCGTCTGCTCGCAAGCTCCTCCTCCGCTTCCTCCACCTCGCCGCTCGAT
Source organism: Prorocentrum cordatum (assembly GCA_963575745.1). NCBI lineage: Eukaryota > Dinophyceae > Prorocentrales > Prorocentraceae > Prorocentrum > Prorocentrum cordatum. The sequence goes on from CAUYUJ010002514.1 coordinate 434,575, forward strand.
GCTGACCAAGACGCTCTTTCCGCTTACGCGAGCATTGGAGGCGGTCGCCTGAGGGCGCGCAGGGAATGAAGTCGAGCAGGGTCAGTGAACGACGGAGAAAATCATGTGGACGACGACGCGGCGACCTTACGCGCTTGCGTACGCGGGCTGCGATCGCGTCGCACTGCGTGGAGAAGAGGGCGACTACCCGCGACCTTCTCCTAGAACATTACGCGCGAATGGCAGACTCCAGAGGATTCTGGGGGCATTCAGTTCCCCCCGAAGGACTTCCGAATTCCCGGAAACTCTCCTGCGAGGGATGGACGCGGATACGTGGAGGGAAAAGCAGGATAGAGAGGATGGGCCGATCAGACGGATCAGAAACGCACCGCAAGTCACCAGAGCAACATGATAATTGACTTGCACGTGTCCAGCGAGCTGTTTCGCCCACCATTCCATGGAACATGCGCACTAAAAACATATCGTGCTAGCATGAACCCGATCCTGAGACCCTAGGGCGCCCATCGACTTTGGGTGCGGGAGCGCCACGCTGTCCACAACAAAACCATCGACTCACAACAAACCCAGGGCACCCTGCAAGCAAGTGGGTGTTTGTTGGCATGGGTCTCCACTGTAAGGATCGTGCCCTGCCCACTCCTCCGGCGCCACCAACAGTGCATGTCGGCGGCGAGCCAATGGGGGAACGCAGACGGGGCGGGCTTCCTCAGAAGGCTCGGAAGGCCTCGGGTCTTCTGAGAAGTGCTCTGGCCCAATCCCAGAGACACAAAAACATCCTCCCCTCGCACTTCAGGCCTCGAGCGAATGCCGTTGCCCTGCGCTCCACAACCGAAAACGGCCCGCTTCTCTGCCTCCTCCTCCTCCTCCTCCTCCTGCTGGGCCTCCTGCCGTCAGCTCCCTCCTCCTTCAGCCCACCCTCCTGCTGCTTCTGCTGCCCCTCCCCTCAACACCTCCCTCCTGGACGCTCGACTGCTAAGGCCGTGCCTCCTCGGCCGCCTCCCCCTCCGCCTCCTCCAGCGGCGCGCGCGGGTCTCTCGCGCGGCCGGAGCTCTGTAGTCGGGAGCCCGCGCCACCCCCCCGCCCTAGGTGCGGCCCACCGCTCGGCGGCGAGCCGCCCCGAGCACTTCCAGCCGCCTCCTACACCGCCGCGCTTTTCCTCCTACCCCGCCACGTTCCTCCTGCCCGGGCCTGCTCCCCCCCTCCTGGGGCGGCAAGCCTCTTCCGCCAGCCCCGTTCGCCTCGCCACTCGCTGCGAGCTTAAGAATCAAGTGTAAGATGCAGAGGACGCTGAGGACGAAGAACAATGAGGAGGAGGAGTTTGAGGAGGAAGAATAATGAAGAAGAGGAAAAGAGGAGGATGAGGAACAAGAGGAGGCGAAAGATCGGGATCGAGATCCGGTTCGTTGGAATCGGTCCGCTTCTGCCCATCACCTGCACAGTCTGCGGACGATGGAGGAGGAAAAGGAAGACGACGATGAGGAGGACTGTCATTAGACGACGTGACAGAAAGACAGGATTATATGAACAAAGACACATAAAATTTAAGTGGGGATGGGGAAAAAGGAAGGGCCTGATGGGACGAGGACGATGGATGAGGGTGGAAAAGGGTGGGAGAGTATGCGGAAAAGGAAGAACACGAAGATTGGGATCGGGACAAAGAAACGACCTGTCCGGAGGCTTCCAACAGGTAACACAAGGACCGAGGACAGGACACCCCGATCAAAAAAGGCTTTCAACATCGAAGATCAAAAAGGCGGCGGCGACGATTGCGACAACACGCGCACGGACCAGCATGATGACAAGGACCAGGAGAACAAGGAGGAAGGGTAGAGAATGACGACGATGACAACGAGGGAGATGGCGGCGGCATCGGCGGCAGCGGCGGCGACGAAAAACGCCCCGAGTAGCGGCGGCGGAAGCCGACGGCAAAGATGATGACGGCAGCAACCTCGGCGACGGCGGCGGCAACGACGGCGACGACGACGAAAACAACGACGACGGTGGCGACGAAAACCCAGAGATAGTCTCCGTTCGCCACCGCGCTCCCGCCGGAGGTCCCGCCGTCCAACTGCCTGGTGGTGGGCGTGCTCGCGAGGCGCGGCCGTCCGCGTGCGCGTGCGCACACGCACGCACGCACGCGCACACGCAGACGCGCACGCACACGCGCACGCGCACGCACGCGCACACGCACACAAACACACACACATACTCACACACACACACACACACACACACTCACACACACACACACACACACACCGCACACACCGCACACACACACGCACACGTACGCTTGAGTTACACGCGCAAAACGAGCCCCGCGGTAGAGATCAAAAAAGACACGGCAGACGGACGAACGATGGACGACAAGCGAAGACGACGTGAGGGACACGGGTGACAATGCACGGACGACAGACGGGACGCGGCCTTCCACACGGACGTGCGCGCACACTCGTTGTTGGCGTCGCGGCCTCGCGCTCAGCGGCAGGGCGGAAAAAAACGATCCTAAAGCAGCGAACGCGCGCGCGCGACTAGGGACGCCCGAACGCTCAGAGACCGCTGAAGGCCTCGCAACAGTGCGCGTACACAAACGCACCACACAGATGCACTTTTGACCTCCGCCATCCGAATGACGCCAGAGAGTGCGAAAACGGGCCGCGCTCGAGCATCTCGCTGATGGTGGACTGTATGGGCGAGTCGGCGCACGCAGGAAGATGCATTAAACGAGCGGCCGTGCCGGCCGTGCAGGGAAATGCCCTCGGAACGCAAAAGTGCCAAGTGCACGCGAGCGGCCATGCAGCACAAGCGTGCGCGTGCGCGTGTATGTTGCTGTGTGCGGACGCGCGCGCGCACTTCTTCCACGACGCGCCAATCGTTTGCAGCCAACGGTGAAAAGTCGAGCAGGGGCCATGCCAAGACGATTCGTCCAGATTTGCACACGCGTGCAAAGCGCGGAAAGTCCCACCAATGGTCGGAAATAGCCGACCGCTGCGCACGCGCGCACATGCAGATGCACGCGCACACGCACACACAAACCCACACACACACACACACGCACGCACGCACGCACACACGCGCGCACGCACGCACGCGCGCAGACACGCGCGCACACACGCACACACGCACCGCGATGAGCACATGTCCCGATCAACTGGCCCCCAAACCAAGACAGACATCAGTGCAGCCGGAAGTCTTCGCAGCATCGAAATCATGCTTGTCAAGGGGCGACCGAGGCTCGGCAACTGAGCGTCGCCTGCATGGCAAACTTCCAAGACTAACGGCCCTCCCTGAGGGATGGCTGCGCGATCAAAACATGGCGTGAGAAGATGCAGACAGCCAGGGGGCACCGAAGAAAGCGCGGGCACATCGAGACGGAAACGCGCGCACCCACGGCCCCCCATAGGGAAGCCGGGTCGGCAAGCGCAGAATCGTCTCGAGGCGCTGGCCACCAGGCAACTCATTTTGCGTATGGTACCAACTCTTCCAAGGCCAGACCCCCGCATAACAGCGAACATAATTCGAAGCGAGCCCCCCTCAATCTGCCGGCGCTTGCGCGGCTGAAAATGCCGGGCCCGGCAGAGAGGCCCGCGACAGCAGTCAGGCCGCGCTCCATGGCCTGAGGCAGCAAAGTTCTCCATGCCCTCGCTGGCCGCGGCAAAATCTGGCGAGCTGAGGAGGGGGGGCGCCCGTGGCCTTGGGGCTCAGCCAACGGCCCATGACGAATGGAATGAAACCCCGCGCGGCCTCACTGATGCATCTGCCGACCCGAGCGATCCAAAATCAGAGATCAAGCGCGAGCGAGCCTGCCGCGCCCCGCGCGCAGAGAAGAATGCGCAGACAGGACTTATCACGGGCGAAGGGGACGAAGGAACGATGGAACACATACCAACGCGCGCAGACACTAGCGGGGGCAAGGTCACGGCGCGGAAGCAGGGGGCAGGCGAGGCGCCCGGCAAGGTCGGAGGGGCCAAAAGCTTCGCGCGGCCGAGGGGACACTGAACCACCAATGTGGCCACTGGTGCTAGCCGTGGCGGCTGCTCGGGCCGATCTCCGTCTCGGCCCAAGCGGCGATGCAGGAGGCGGTCACTCACTTCGGCATTTTTGTCCTCAAGCTGGGGCTCCATCGCCGCGGGGGCTCGCGCGCGCGGGTCCGCTGACCGAAGCGCTTCCTCTTGCCGGCCCCCGTCCGACAGACGGCGAGCGGCGCGCCGACCGCGGGCAGCTGGCCCGCAATGGTCCTCGCGTCCACGCGATCCTTGGGGGGGGGCCAGTGCAGGTGAAGGCCAACTCGCGCTGGGCCGCATTCACGATGGCGAAAAGCGCGGGCGTGGGCGCTGCGTGCACACCACCGCCGACACCCTGTGATGGAACTGGCTGGTCGCCATAGCCATGCCCATCGAACTGTTGCGCCGCGGGGCTCCGCCGCCCAAGCAAAGGGAGGCGCCGCCCATGCCCCAGAGGGCGCGAACATCATGCGAAGCCGAAGGCGCAGTGGACTTGATTGACCGCAGTCGATCAGAGCGGCCTTGCGCACCCTTCTCCACCGTGGCAAGCTTGGCGCGCAAACGCACGATGACAGGATCGTCTCGTCTTCTAAGTTGTTGGGCGAACTTTGTTCGGCCCCCGAAGCTCGCGCGCGACGCTATACCGCGCGCTGCAGCTTGCTGCCTGAACCGCGGGCCTCATGCGTGACGCTGGTAAGCGCAACAACTATGTTGCGACCTGGCTGGTTCGTCGCGGCCATCCCCTGAGAGCGGCAAGAACTGCGGCCTAATCGGCACGGCTGATGATGTCGCTGATGCGGCCAATCTCGCCAAAGACCCGAATGCCGTCGACCGCGCCGCCCCGGTGGCCCCAACCTGCGTCGCGCAGGCGCTGATGGCCTCCCCCGGCCACCCCCCGGCGCCGCCGCGGCCGCAACTTCCGAGGGCGATGCGGAAGGTGGACTGCTGAGACAAGAATTAATCAGCCCAGACACCTCGTCTAACTGACGTGGGATTGCAATGGGAGGCGGGGCGAGGCGCTGGTGGGTCCGCCTCATCATATCAATGCGCAGAAGCACACTGTCCACGCGCCCCCCCAAGGGATAAATGTCCCACTGAATCTGCGCGGCACATGCGGTGGGATATCCCATGCGATATAAAGCCAGATCCACCACGCACGCGCTGATCAAATCGCTTTGATCAGGGTCGAGTCGATCCGATCTATGCAGACGCCATTTGCACGCAGATCGTAGTGGTCATATTTCGCGACGTGGCACGCAACGACGATGCTGCGTGGCACCCCGTCTTCTAGGCGTGACAAGTCGCCGCTGAGACCAGATTCCCCATGTCGGCGCCGCGGCGTGCACGGTTCCACCAAAGCCCCACGCAGCAAAAACGTCAAATTATTAAAGGGTAGCGCGCTGTCATCATGTCTGACAGATGTGGCCGGATTCAAACGCAATTTTCGGTTTGCGCGCGCGGCGCGCATGCTTCAACAGACGTGCCCGGCGCGCGCGATGAGACGCCAATATGGCATGGCCCGCGCGTCTGCCTGCTGCCGCCTCTAGAGCGCGCGACGAAGTAGTTGCCTTAAATGCCCGGCTCTATTCATGGCGGCGCTCGGGGTAGGATGGCACGGGGCGGGGGGCGGCGCCTGACAATGAAACGCCGAAGAGCATGCACGAGGGCTGAACAAGGGCCGCGCCTGAACAAAGAGAAGAACCGAACACCGAGGAAACCCTTCACCGCGCGCGCGATGCTGCTGAACGAGAACACTGCGCGGCCCCAGTGGCGGGACCTGGCGCTGCCTCCCAAGACCCCATGGGGCGATGTTGAATGCGAGGCCGTCAGCGCGCGTGTTCTGCATTCTGCATGCGCCCATTATTTTATATTAAAAACCTATGGCAACTCGCAAGGACGTAGACTCCACGCAACCATACCCCCAGCCAGCACGAGACATGATGACCCAAGATAATCCATGCACTCGCTGCGTCGTGCACAAATATTGCGATGTTCCAAGTAGTTATGTCTGTGGGGGGCGCAAGGAGACAGACGGCCGCGTCTAAATCATCGAACGTAGAATCAAATCCACGAGAAGCCCATCCATAATTTATAACATTGGCGAGGAGCTGGACGCCCTTGCGTGCCCGCCAATCGCGCGGTCGCCCTGGGCGCTTGGACGCGCTGCGTCTATTGCTCGCACATGAGTGCCCTGGTTCGCTACGCTTCGTGGCCGCGCCGCCCGCGACAAGCTTGCGCTCCGCTGTGGGATATCAGCACGGTGGGTTGTGATGCGCTATAACTCTCTGCGATGGAGCTCGCAGACACTTGGGGGCGCCCAAGACGCGCTACGCGATGCCGCTGCAGGGCGCGTGCAGAAGGGGTCGCGCAAAGGCGCCGCCGAATATGAGCATGGAAAAGCAGACGACGCCAACGACGCTGCGCGTGGAGAATGCCGGTTGCCCACAGAACGCGCGGGTCTTCATCTTCCACGGTCTATGTGATAATCCTTTGCGGTGCCTCCAACCTCCTGCAAAGACGGCGCGGTGCTTGCGTCGGCTGGATCGCCCGACACAGGCAGGCGCCATCGTCACCAGCGCGCGGGGTCAAGGCCGAAAAAAACTGGAGGAAGACAGGGCCCACGGCAGATTGGCGAAGCCGCGATCTGCACCTGCGTCGACTGCCGGATGGAATTTCCCAGCGCGCAGCTGGCGCCCGCGAGCGAAGGCCGCGCGCGGGTGAGCGGCGCAAGTTTCACCTCCAAGTGACACCCTGAGATGGTTGCAGTCCCGGGCGCCCAAGGGCCCGATGCAAGTATTAGCCGGGTCCTGGGCCATGGTCGCGCGAGGTTTGTGCGCTGTTGTTTTTGCCCAAAGAACGATGCGATGGCGTAGTCCTGTCAATGGCTCCTAGGCAGGCGGGGCGAGGAAAGTATGGTGGATGACAAGGTTGGCCCACTTCCGCGCCGTCATGAATCATAAATTCTATCCTGTCCCGCCAGCTCCAGGTGCACTGCCAGAGAAACCCGCGCAATCGCCTGCTCGCGCCAGCAGGGAATACCTGCACGCAGGCCCGATAACGCGCAGAGGAAATCACAATCATGGCGCTGAGAACGCACTGCGAAATGCCGCGCGGGCCCCGAAGACTTCCAAGCGCAGAAATGGAGGGGCTCGATCGCGTTGATGGGCCACGCACATACGCCGAAGGAGAAAATCGCACTCACTTTCAAAGCCGCCCCCGCAAGATACACTAGCGCACGAGCTCACGCTTGCGAATCTGCTCCAGATGCATAGTGCGAAGCGCTTCGAAGCGTGCCTGCAGCCCCACAACATAAATTCCAGTTCGCTCGAAGGCCCGAGATAGGTGGCAGTGCCGAACTTGAAGATTGTGGCGAGTCCTGGGTCGTTTGTCGCGATGACTCCTAGTTCGCCCCGGGCAGGGGGGCATGGTGGGTTCGCCGTGGGCTGCTGTATGCCTCTGGACAAGCAAACGGTACAAACATGTGTGCATATATATATATATATGTATATGTATATGTATATATATATATGTATATGTGTGTATGTCTAGAGGCGGCAGTTCCTTAACGCGTTATAGTGTTCGCGCGGTCTAGCTGCAGCCCTTCTATGTCTAAGCATCATTGTCCGATAGAAAAATATGGCCACCGACATCGTGCACGCATGCTGTAGCACGTCACGATCGGGACGTCAAGCCTAGGATGCAAGTCGCTTATAGATGTAGGCATTCGCGAAAAGCTAAAACGTCAATGTACTGGGTCCGTCAAGGCCGAAACAACAAAACACGCAGCAAAACAACGCCAACGGGAAGGCGCGAATGTTGAGAAACGCGTCCAGCCCGTCGCCCCTGGGCCCAAGGATGTCGTATGTAGGCACTCTTATGTGCAACCAGAGGGGGACAACGACCAATGCAAGGAAGTGAGACTACGCGCGCGTTCAGCACCTGCCAACCAGGGCTCGAAACCGTGAGCGAAAAGATCTACCAACGCGACATAATATGACGCGTCTGCCACAGGGCCACCGTCGAACGTTCCAAAACTTCTGGTGCACGTGAATGCCCGATGTCACCGCCACGATGATTGAAATAATACCGCAGGTCGGAAACCCAAAAAGTGGCGCTAAAGATCTGTTGAACTAGTATGGCTTCGGCGAAGGATTTGGCCACATTCTTGGACGTGGTTCGATGCAAGACGCGCGTTCGCAAGGTTGCGCCCACAACGCTCGATATAATTGTTCGGGCGTGCCTGCAAAGAACGGCTGAATCATGACACCGAAAACCTGTAGACGTCGAGCTACGAGTGAAGTATGGGAGTTGTGGGGTCGGTACATCTTGGTGGATCGTCAAGCCTCCAGCCCATCGCAAACACCGTTATGAGTACGTCACCCGGGGCCAAGAGAAGCATCGGAGTAGCCGAACCATATTTTACCGTATCGGGATCATGTTTACCAAGAGGGCGACCAAGGCTTGGCATTTGAGTGTCGCCTGCAGATCGAACTCGCGAGGATATACGGCCTCTTCTGAGAGATGTGGAAGCAGGGTCCAGCTAAGCATGACCAGCTGCAGACAGCAAGTACACATAACAGAGACCGCGATGGTTTTGGTGGCTGGCGATGGTGTGGCTGTATGTGGTGGCGATGGCAACGTCGTTGGCCTGCGGCGCAAGCATCAGTACCAAAATATTAATGCAACAACAAAGCTGCAAGAAGAAACGCACACACCACCCACACCACACACATGAACACGCACACGCACACGCACGCAAACACACGCACACACACACAAACACGCACACACACACACGAACACACACACACACACGCACATACACGCACACTCACACGCACACACACACACACACACACGCACACACAAACACACACACACACACACACGAACACACACACACACATACACGCACACGCACACGCACACGCACACGCACACGCACACACACACCACACACACACACACACACACACACGCACGCACGGCACGCACGCACGCACGCACGCACGCACGCTCGCTCCCTCGCACGCACGCACGCACGCTCGCACTCACGCACGTACTCACGCACGCGTGGTCACCCAACCTCGCACGTCGAGCCCCGCGACGTGCGACGCAAGGCTCTATTCGCGCCCTCGCGCCGACCCCACGGAGAAAAGCAATCCCCCGCCGCACACGCACGCAAACACACCACCAGGACGGTCCCAGTAGTGCGAGCCTGGGGAACGAGTCTGGAGAGGACGAGCCGGCGGCAAGAGCGGCGAGAGTGCATGACCCCTCCCGACACACACGCACACAAACACACGCACTGACAGCGCGGAGCGCGAAACGGTCTCTGCGCCCCCTCAAGCGACCTTGATGAACACACGCGTGCAGATGCGATGATTATGGCGCGGGCATCGCCAATTTGTTGTGGCAGCACGCGCGCGAATGCGCATGCAGAGGAAAGATAGCAAGGGATGGAGTGGCGGACTCAAGGAACTATCAGGAGTGGTAAGGGTGCCAACGCCATCTCTGATTATCTTCTGCCGTTCCCCCGAGCAGCAATTCAACCCATCAAAACCCTCGTCGCCTACTACAACGTCTCCCTCCTCCCCCAGATTCACACACTCAAAGATATCAATTCGGAACACGTCGTTGGGGAACACCTGCCGGTATTCAAGCGACGACCACGTGTTGCGGACACCAACGTTCGAACCAGACACAGTCTTTCCTGCGACGCGGGATTGCGACCGCAAGCGGGAGCGGGCCAAACAGGAATAAGCAACCGAACTAGAAACACCTGCGAACCACTCATTGGATTACGAACGCGATATTTCACATGACTGCAGTAGCAGACCCGCTTCGGTGGAGATCGCCCGTGTGCAGTCCTATCAAGAGTACCGCCAGGAGAGAGGCTACTCTCAGTGGGAAGTGCCTTGCCTGTACGTCCTTGCAGGAAGTCAAGTGCTTTCAATGTTGTCCTACTCCTTTTTCCCCTCCACTCCCCTCCCTTCCCCTCCCTCCTGCTCCCCTCCAAGATCTTGCGCTGCACATTTTCCGTTGCGCCAATTCGCGCGCAATTGTCTCTGCCCACGCCCTGTGGTGTACGACTGCTCGCTCGTCGTTCCATCTGATTGGGATGCTGGAACCAAGTGGTGACCAATACGGCAAATCCGCGCCCACTACAAACCCTGGTCCTCCCTCGGCCTCCTGCCGACCCGCTCCCTTGCACTGCTGCTGGGGGGTCGGTGAAGGCTGAGGGGAAGGAAGGCGCTGAAGAGGCGGACGATTACGGTTTTGACCTGGGCCTACGGCGGCCCTGGGAGGTGAACTGGCCTTCAGTTTTGGAGGCCGAAGTCCCTGGGCGAAAACCCACCCTTTTTGCACAACCTGTTACGCAGAAGTTCGCGGTCCACCGTCAGTGGACAGGCCCGCCTCACGGGCGGCTCTGCGCCCACGCGAGGAAGCAGATGCGAAGGCTGAAGCATTCTTCTGAGGCTTGGCTGGCTCTGGACGAGCCCAGAGGTCCCCTCCCCAGCCACACGAAACCGCTGGCGCAGTCCGCTGGGCGTGGACACCAGCGAGGCCTCGCGGGCTCCCAGGGGGACTCCCAGCCTTCCCGCGGTAAGCCGCCGCCCCGGGCCCCCATGGGCTCGACACCCAGGCCTGCTTGACCGATCCTTCGCCGCCGAGCCCCGAGGCGAGGCGGAGGCCCCCAGACTGGGGCGTGGAGGGGCGGGGCCGCCCTGGCCGTGGCCTGCCCCAGAGGCATGTGCCCCTTCCGGGGGTGGGAGCCAGACTCCCGTCGGAAAGGCAACCCCACCCCGCTTTCCTTTCCCCCCGCCCCCTCCCCCCCTTTGGCCGCAACATTCGCCCCCCCTCCCCTCCCCCCCTTTCGCCACGCCGCCCCCTGACTCCGGAACCCGACCCCTACCACCCTTAACCGTAATCTGGCGTCCTGCTCCTTCCAGTCACCTCCTCCCTGCAGTCTCCATCCTTGAGCAGACATTATCATTCACATTCCCTGCCCCGTCATCCACCCTTCTCTTCTTCTCATCTCCTCTCCCCTCCCCAACCCCCTCGGCCAGCCTGCCTGCCCCCTCCGCCTCCTCCTCCCCCCTCCTCCTCCACCTCCTCCTCCTCCTCCTCCTCCTCCTCCTCCTCCTCCTCCTCCTCCTCCTCCCCCTGGGAGGGCGGGCCTGGGCAACTCGCGGGAGATGCAAGGGAGCAAGGCGCTGACGTACGGGCCCATCGGCGCCGATCCGCGCCGGCCCGGCCCAACCCAATAGCTCAGCAGCCGATCGGGCGCGGGAGGGGGGGGGGAGGCCGGGCACCGCCACAGGGGGGAGGGAGGGAGAGAAGAAGAGAGGAGGGAGAGGGAAGATTGGGAAGGAGGGAGGGCGAGGACGGACAGCGAAGGAGGACGGGCGGGAAAGGGGGGGAGGGGAAACAGGAGGGGGGAAGAAGTGGGAGGAGGAGGAGGAGGAGGAGGAGGAGGAGGAGGAGGAGGAGGAAGAAGAGGAAGAGGACGTCCAAAGCACCAGGAACCACCATAACAACAAGCGACTTCAATATGGAGGAAGGGAGGAGGCGGAGGAGTGGGACGACGGGGACGAGGTTGTGGGAGAAACGAGAAGGAAGAGGAGGTGGACGGGAGATGAGGAGAGGAATGGCAATGGACGATGAGCGAGGGAGGAGAGGAAAGAAAAAGGAATGGAGGAGGAAGGAACACGGAGTGAGGGGAAGGGAGAGGGCGTGGAAGGGAGCACTTGAAGAACTTGCACAGCACAGCGTGCAGGGAAAGAGGGAGAGGGAAGAGGGTGAGACCTCAACCAGTCGAGGGATGCAGAGCACGACTGGCTGAGGCCTGAGCTGAAGCCACCGCACCCTGAAGTTCCCGGCCAGCAGACAGGGCCGTCTCTGGAGGCCCTGCGTATCTGGGAGACTTGTCAGAACCAGTGCGGGCTAAATGAACAGGACGGAGGTAGATGAGGAGAAGGGAAAGGATATATACCTAGCATGTGTCAACGGTGCCGCACGCACTACACTTCCCGTCCCACATTCCCTTCCCACTTGCATCCCATTACGGAACTCGTTCGATTGGACGACAGACGCCTCATGGGACCGTCATTCAAGCGAAACTTGTGCTGTCTAAAAGAGCCTCCCGACATGACAATATGGACTGAAACTGCCACGAAGTATCTGGACAAACGTTAAGAGAAGTGTCGAGACACGCGCCCATCATAACTCACCTGGTCACAGAACCGCATGCATACATGTATTTTGTGTTCATGGCCATATCCTGGATACTTTGCATGCAACAACGTATACAATGAAAACCCACTTTGAAAATGATGAATTTCCATGCGCATGGCTGCTGCGCGTAAATAAATCCATGGCTGACGTCATTCAGGCCCTGAAGGTGGGAAGGGACATCCCATGAGTTTGGCTGTTCGCGCGAGATCGTCACTGTCGAATATCCGAAGGTTGCCCAAGCGAATTCAACATCTCTATCTTATGAGGATGTCTCGAGCGAGTGCTCTACTTATAAAACATAAATGGTCATCCGTTGCAAGCAGAATCGGTAGCACCCTGGATCGGCGGCACTGGGCGGAAGCCACTACAATAAATCAATGTACGAGCATTCCGTGATGGCGTCTCGGACGAACATCACATTCGAAAATCAAAAATGGCCGCCTGCCACCCGAGTGACTGTTGAAACCGACCATCTACGACGAAAACCAACGGGGCTGAGGCACATGGAAGGGAACCAGTATCGGTGTGCTCGCTTCAACCAACATCAGCACAACGGTTGCACACTTGCACTCGGAATCAACACAACATAGTTGGGAGCCCAATGAACGCGAAAAGAGCCAAACATGAGAAAACTTGCAAAGGCCGAATCGAATCCGAAACAGCAGTGATTAAATCGCAGAAAAGGCCCCCTATCCTGCCCAACCCGCCTTCCGTTCATCACCATTCGCGGAATTAACCCGACTACACTTCTCAATGCCCAACCATACCACTCCCGAATCGAAATATTTGGCATTCTGGCCCGGTACGCGACCAACTACGGGCCAACGGCAACGCACAGACGGATTGAACGCCACAGGCCACAACCTCACTCCCAGGGCCCGGTCTTCCTTCAACACCTGGCTCCCAAATTTGGCACCCGCACGGCGGCCCACGGGCTTTGCCTGGCAGTGTCCATGCCCGCCCGTCACGGCCCGCAGGGGGACTACCCTCCCAAGTGGGCCCCCCGCCTCTTCACTCGTACGTGCACCGATCACAGGGGAACAGAAAGTGGCATGAGCATAACAACTCGGGGGTCCGCGCGAATCTCTCGGATCGGCGCTGGACCCCCCTCCCTGGCGCGCGAAGCGCGCCAGGGTCGTCGCCGGAGGCGCCGCCGGGGGGCCCCAGCGCCGATGCGAGAAATCCGCGCGGGCCTCCTGATCCGATCCGAGTTTTTTGAAGGGGCCCTGGGACACACAAATAAATACACACAAATAAAAGTATTCCCCATATATTATCGTATTTTCTGGGTCTTCGTCTCCCCCCCACACTTCCCATATTTCCCAACCATCCTGTGGTGTTGGGTCCTCGTTTTGAAGAGACAGCGCCCCGCGTTCACTCCTTCCTTCCTCCCTATGCCCCCTCCTCCCTCCTCCCCCACCACGTCAGCCACACCCATTTCGGCACACCCCTCACACGTTTCGTGGGCCCATAGGGAGCCCCACCGAGGGCCCCAATGGCTGCGGGCCCCAGTGGCTGCGTCCGCATGGCGGCACCGCACCCATTTCGGCACACCCCTCACACGCTTCGTGGCCCCATAGGGAGCTCCACCGAGGGCCCCAGTGGCTCGTCCGCATGGCGGCACCGCACCCATTTCGGCACACCCCTCACACGTTTCGTGGCCCCATAAGGAGCTCCACCGAGGGCCCCAGTGGCTGCGTCCGCATGGCGGCACCGCACCCATTTCGGCACACCCCTCACACGTTTCGTGGCCCCATAGGGAGCTCCACCGAGGGCCCCAGTGGCTGCGTCCGCATGGCGGCACCGCACCCATTTCGGCACACCCCTCACACGTTTCGTGGCCCCATAGGGAGCTCCACCGAGGGCCCCAGTGGCTGCGTCCGCATGGCGGCACCGCACCCATTTCGGCACACCCCTCACACGTTTCGTGGCCCCATAGGGAGCTCCACCGAGGGCCCCAGTGGCTGCGTCCGCATGGCGGCACCGCACCCATTTCGGCACACCCCCTCTCATTCGTTCAACCTGCTTTGCGGTACTCGTAACTGCAAATGGTTGGGTCCATCGCCAGGATCATTTCCCATATTTACCTGGGGATCGACGATGAATTGTGTCTCTGTGTGGTTTTTCCCCTCCTGATTCTTATTAGAGATATCCGAGAACTCCGATCCGATCCGACTTTCGCTGTTCATGTCATTCTTCTCTGGACGCCCGACATGAGTACCGAAAAAATGCGTAGAATGCCCAACAGCAAATGTTGTCCCAAACCAACAGCGGCCGCTGTTGGGCGGGCGGCCTCCTGTCTCGAATGGACACAGGCCGCGGCGGCGCGGACAGCGAGTCCTGTTCAGAATGAACAAGAACTGCTGTTGGGCATTTCGGGCGTCCAGATCTTCGTTCCCCGACGGTCCGGTGCGCCTCCTCCCGCGCGCCTCCCCGCCAGGCGGCGCGCCCTCCCTCTCCTCTCCGCCGAGTGCCTCCGGGGATCTGCTGGCCAGGGTCGATCTCCAGACCCGGGTCCGTCGGGCACTGCAGGATCCTTGAAGGGGCCCCAGGACACACAAATAAATACACACAAATAAAAAGATCCCCCATATTTTCCCATACTTTCTGGGTTTTTGTCTTCCTCCCCACTTCCCATATTTTCCAATATTTTCTGGGGAATCGAGGATTAATTGTGTCTGTGTGTTTTTTCTTCTCCTGAGTCAATCCAGACCCGGGTCCGTCGGGCACTGCAGGATCCTGCAGGATCCTGCAGGATCCTGCACCCCAGCCCGGGTCAGCGCGAAGGATCCTGCAAGATCCTGCAGCATCCTGCGCCCCAACCCGGGTCAGTGCGGCCCTGGCCCGGCAAGATCCTGCAGGATCTGGCCTCTGGCTGACCCCCGTTTGCGTTGACCCACGTCGCGAGGCTCCCGATGCTCGGGTCGGGCGAAAGGGGGGGATAGCAAAGGGGGGGTTTGAGAATCAACCCCCCTCGCGGGTGCGACCCCCCTCGCGGGTGCGACCCCCCTCGCGGGTGCAACCCCCCTGGCGGGCGCGACCCCCCTCGCGGGTGCGACCCCCCTCGCGGGTGCGACCCCCCTGGCGGGTGCGACCCCCCTGGCGGGTGCGACCCCCCTCGCGAGTGCGACCCCCCTTGCGGGCGCGACCCCCCTCGCGGGTGCGACCCCCCTCGCGGGCGCGATTCCCCTCGGGGCTGCGACCCCCCTCGGGGCTGCGACCCCCCTCGGGGCTGCGACCCCCGTCGGGGCACGGGGTCGCTGGAGGGCCTCGCGCCTCCACGCCTCCACGTTTCTCCTCCTGCTCCTCCTCCTCCTTCTCCTCGTCGTCCGCCTCCGCCTCCGCCTCCTCCTCCTCCTCCTCCTCCTCCTCCTCCTCCTCCTCCTCCCTTTTTTTCAAACTGGGTCGTCGCTTACGCAGACGGGGCGCCCAACGTCGCACCTGACCAGTCGGGCCGAACCGAACCGGAGCGGCCACTCGAACCGAACCGAACCGGTCGGACCCAACCGCGCGAAAACCGGAACCGAACCGAACCGGCGGCAGGCCCAAGCCGAACCGGCCGAAACCGGACCGATGCCAAACCGAACCGGCCAAGCAAAACCGACCCGGCTGCAGAACCGGACCGAACCGAACCGAGCCGATCCCTTCATGAAAAAGGCTCCAGGAAGGTTCCAGGTCCGCCCCAGCATCGGTCACGCGAAAGAGTTCTCGCGTGACCGATCTTGGGTCTTTGTTTCAGCCACCTTTGAACTCATAAAGGAATCCACGACGGCTCCAAGACGGCTCCGAAAATGCCCCAAGAGGGGCTCAAGAGGGCTCCAAGGGAGCCCAAACATCGGTCACGCGAAAGAGCGTTCGCGCGACCGATACGAGACCCCTTGTTTTGCTACTTGGAGTCCCACTGGGGGTCGAAAGTGGCCCCAAGAGCCAGTCGAGAGAGTCCTAAAAGGACCCCGAGGGAGCTCCAAGGTCGCCCAAGAGCGACCCAACAGGGTTCCAAGAGGGCTCCAACATCGGTCACGCCAAAGAGTTCCCGCGTGACCGATCTGAGGACTTTTTTCTGCCGTCTTCGACATCCAGTGGGGGCCGAAACTGGACCCAAGAGAGGCTCCAGAGAGCCCTAACAGAACCTCAAGAGGGTTCCACGGGTGCCCAACACGGCCTTGAGGAAGCTTTGAAACCCCTCCCGAAAGGGCTCCATGTCGAGAGGGGTGCGGCCCACGCGCTCTCGGCGGCGGCGGCGGCAAAGTGTGCCTCGAGACGGCCACTGCGTTCAGACTCCGGAGAGGGGTCCGACTCCTCCTCTGCCTCCGCCTCCACCTCTTCCTCTGCCGCCTTCCTCCTGCTCCTCCGCTCCCTCCTCCCCCGCCTCGTCCTCTTCCTCCTGCTCCTCCTCCTCCTCCTCCTCCTCCTCCTCCGGGCGCTCTTGGCAATCGTGGAGCCTTCTTGGGAGCTGTTTAGAGCTCACTCGAGACCTGTTGGGCGCACTTGGAGTCCTTTCGGGTTTCTGTTAGGGCTCTCTCGACGGCCTCGTGGGGCCACTTTCGGCCCCCACTGGGACTCCAAGGTGGCAAAAAAATGGGTCTCGGGTCGGTCACGCGAACGTCCTCCTCTTCCTCCTCCTCCCTCTCCTCCTCCTCCTCCTCCTCCTCCTCCTCCTCCTCCTCCTCCTCCTCTTCCTCCTCCTCCTCGTCTTCCTCCTCATCCTCGTCCTTTCCCGAGCCATACAATAACAACTTGCGTGGAATCCCTCTCGGGCCCATCTTGGGGCTCTCTTGGGCCGCCTGTGGAGCCTCTTGTGATTTTGTGGGGGGCCTCGTCCCGTCGCTCGCTGGGAGTTTGACGTAGCTTCTCGGGAGCCTCTGAACTTGTCGGGGGCCTCCTGGAAGCAGGTTCGAAGCATTTTGGGGGCCGATGTGGGGCTTCTCGGGGCCTCCTTTGGGCCTCTTGGGGGTCTCCCGGGGCCTCTTGAGGGGCCTCCTTGGGGCCTCCTGGCGGCCTCTTGGGGCGGAAGGCTCGAGCTTGCGGTTCGTGGTCCCCCTCTGGGCCCCCTCTTGGGCCAGTTTCGGGGCCCTCTTGGGCCATCTTGGGCACCTCCCTCTGGGCCCCTTTGACGTAGCTTCTCGGGAGCCTCTGAACTTGTCGGGGGCCTCCTGGAAGCAGGTTCGAAGCATTTTGGGGGCCGATGTGGGGCTTCTCGGGGCCTCCTTTGGGCCTCTTGGGTCCTTTGGGCCCCTTGGTGGTCTCCCGGGCTCTTGGGGGCGTCCTTGGGCCTCCTTGCGGCCTCCTTTAGGGCGGAAGGGCCTCGAGCTTCCGGTCTCTGGGAAGTCGTTGGTCCCCCTCTGGGCCCCCTCTTGGGCCCGTCTTGGGGCCCTCTTGGGCCATCTTGGGCGCCTCTTGGGCCGTCTTGGGGCCCTCTTGGGCTGTCCTGGGGCCCTCTTGGAAGCTTCTTGGGCCGTCTTGTGGCGGTCTTGGGCGCCTCTTGGGCCGTCCTGTAACGTCGGAAAGCCCAAAAGGCAACTTTGTTGAAAATGTACGTTTTACGAAGGGAATGGGCAATTTGTTGCGTCTAGGGGCCCTCTTGGGACGCATGTTGGAAGCTTCTTGGGGCGTCTTGGGGGCGTCTTTGGACGTCTGGGGTCTCCTGGGGCCTCTTGAGGGGCCTCCTTGGGGCCTCCTGGCGGCCTCTTGGGGCGGAAGGCTCGAGCTTGCGGTTCGTGGTCCCCCTCTGGGCCCCCTCTTGGGCCCGTCTTGGGGCCCTCTTGGGCCATCTTGGGCGCCTCTTGGGCCGTCTTGGGGCCCTCTTGGGCTGTCCTGTGGCCCTCTTGGAAGCTTCTTGGGCCGTCTTGGGGCGGTCTTGGGCGCCTCTTGGGCCGTCCTGTAACGTCGGAAAGCCCAAAAGATAACTTTGTTGAAAATGTACGTTTTACGAGGGAATGGGCCAATTGTTGCGTCTAGGGGCCCTCTTGGGACGCATGTTGGAGGCTTCTTGGGGCGTCTTGGGGGCGTCCTTGGACGTCTGGGGTCTCCTGGGGCCTCTTGAGGGGCCTCCTGGGGGCCTCCTGGCGGCCTCTTGGGGCGGAAGGCTCGAGCTTGCGGTTCGTGGTCCCCCTCTGGGCCCCCTCTTGGGCCGTCCTTGGGGCCCTCTTGGGCCTCTTGGCGACTCTTGGCCGTCTTGGTGGGAGGCTTTATGGGCTGTCCCTGGGTCCATCTTGGAGCTTCTTGGGCCGTCCCTTGGGGGGCGGTCTTGGGCGTCCTCTTGGGCGTCCTGTAACGGTCGGATAAGCCCAAAACGACACTTTGTTGAATGTACGGTTTGAGCAAAAAAAAATGGAA
Source organism: Prorocentrum cordatum (assembly GCA_963575745.1). Taxonomy (NCBI): domain Eukaryota; class Dinophyceae; order Prorocentrales; family Prorocentraceae; genus Prorocentrum; species Prorocentrum cordatum. Next base: position 453,150 of record CAUYUJ010002514.1, read on the forward strand.
ATGGGGGCCACCCCCCAATTTTTGCGTCTAGGGGCCCTCTTGGGACGCATGTTGGAGGCTTCTTGGGGCCTCTTGTGGGCCTCCTTGGACGTCTGGAGGCCATCTTCAGCATCTCGGAGCCCTCTTGGAGGCCTCTTGGAAGTTTCTTGGGCCGTCTTGGGCGCTCCTGGGGCCGTCTTGTCTGACCGGGGAGGCCTCCGGCAAGCCCCGACGAGCCTCCGGGCCCCCCGGAGCCCACATTTGTGGTCGAGGTCCCGGCCCCGGGCCCCCGGACCCGGTGCGCCGTTATATGTATATATGTATACGAATCGTCCGCAATTTGTGTGAGCATTCCTCCTGTAGAGGAACGTGCCCGACCTAACCTTTGCCCCGCTGCCCCCGCAGCTGGGCGGCCCCGCCCCGCCGGCCCCGTGGCGGGCCGCGCCCGTCACGCGGCTGTGGTGACTCTCCCTGCCAGAGCCACCCAACCTAACCCGAAGGCCTGAAACAGGGCTGAACCTAAAAGGTGTTATTAGTTTTCGTTGTGTTTTCGTTTTTCATTGTTTTTGTCTCGAATCCGCCTTTACCGCAAAACGAAGTCGAAACGAAAACGGCCCACGAGCTCACCAAAACACCGTTTAGGTCCAGCCCTGGCCCGAAAAGGGGCAGCGGGCTTCCCATGTGTGGGCAGGGACCGACCGTCCCGGCATTCCTGCATGCCTGCCACGAAATTCTCAAAACCCTGAACTATTCTTAATCGCAAAAACAATGATCCTTAATACAAAAACAATGAGCATAAGCCTGCTGTGTTGTTAAAACAAAGCAGTCTCAGCCAGACATGTTCTGAAAACATGTCGCGCATATCACAACATGTTCTTAGAACATTATTTGGTGGCCTATAGGTAAGCCAAGACGCTTCGCCACTGCTCGATATGAGCTCTTCGCATGTTCGCCCCGACCTCCCCCCCTGCTGCAAATGAAAATCAAATCGGGGTCTTCGGGTTGGGTCGGGGTGGTTAGGTGGGCGGTGATGTGAGGCGTGCGCCGGCCAGGCTCGGCCCTCCCATTCCCGCCTCTGGCCGGGGCGGCCGCTGCCTGGGCGTTTCTGGCGACGGACAGCGGCTTTTCGCCACTTGCGCCACCTCTGCAGATGGCACCTTGCTCAGCAGCCCACGGCTGCTGCCCCCAGTGGCCTTGCAGCCAGCAGGTCTTGCAGCTCGGCACTCAGCAGCGCAGAGCGGCAGTCAAAGAGCATCTTGCTGTTGCGAGCGGCTCGATGGCCAGTCCCGTGGTCGCTGGCATTCCCGCGCCCCGCTGCCCCAGTGCCGCAACAACGCGTGTAGCTCACGGCCTTGTGACGAGCACTTGGATGCCACCCGCCCCTGTGGGCTCGCTCGCCGCTCCGCTCCTGTGCAGGTTCGACTTGTTCTACGCTTTCAGCTTCGGTAGCCTTTGCCTCAGCCCATGGGTCTGGGCGCGATGCCGCTCCCGATCCATTGCCAACGCGCCTCAGCGATGGCAGGCCGCCCTGGCCACTCCTGCCGAAGCTCTTCGTGCGGTGAGTGCCCTCCTGTTTCGCCCGCCATCAGCGGCCGCCCCCTGCCCCTCCAGTCTCGTGCCGCCGGACCATGCGTACGCTTCGCCCAAGCTACTGGGAGCGCGCGTGCGGATTGCCTCTGCCGCGCCGCGACGGAAAAGTGAACGCTCCTTGCTCCCTTCCATCCTGGCCTTGCATCTTTGATAGTGCTTTGCAAGTTGTATCGCGTGCGCTGGCAATCAAAGTAACGGCATAGGTTTCGCGACAATTTCGTGCACAGTTCACTTCTGTCTGACCCCTCCGCGTCCACAGGGGGTACATATAGAGGCCTCATAGACGAGGTCCGATAAGATGGGGTCCGAGAATCGTACCGCAACGCAGAGGCATCGGCGATGCATCGGCGATGCGGTGGGGATGCACAAGCGACGCATCGTCGACGTAGGCGATGCATCGGCGCCATCGGCGTAAAGCAAATCGGGCTCCACATCGAGCCGCATCGGCGATGCATCGGCGATGCTGCACGATTTTCCGACCCCTTCTACATCAGCCTCATCTAGGAGGCCTAGAGTTTAGGAGTCAACGGCAATGTAGCATAGCAGTTCGTACGGGCTCTTCAGGGGAATGCGGTGCAACCCTACGTCTGCATATGAACCCGGGAGCGGAGAGCCGCTCAAGTGTGGAGGCTATCGAATTAGGTGACCGTTGGATTTTGGAGAGGTCGAGGAAATACCTTTTCTCATCCCTCATACTCTCGTGGTGGCCCGAGGTGACCACAGCAATCGTGGAGGTCAGAGCCTGGCCTCGATCGTCAACTCTTGGGAGGTGCGGCGTGCCGAGACAGCCGCCTGCCTCCTGAGAGCGGCCCCGTGGGCTCCAACCGAGGCCCCATTGGGACACGCTCTGGCTGCTTCCGGCCTCGCGGGACGAGCTGGTGAACCACTCGGCTGCCGTCGCCGAATCAGCGACGAATGCTGATAGACTCGTGGGGCGGACAGCATCCTGCGACCGTTCGGGGATCTACTGGCCCGGGTCAATGCAAATCCGGGTCAGTCGGGCTTTGCAGGATCCTGCAAGGCCCTGCAGGGTCCTGCATGGAGGTCCAGGTCTATGCGCCCCTGGCTCTGCAGGGTCCTGCAAGGTCTGGCGCTCTGAACGACCCCCGTTCGCAGTGACCCCCGTCTCTTGGGCCCCGACACTTCCCAGTGGGCGCCACGTCGGACCACGGGGGCTCACAAGCTCTCCCCTCTCCCTCCTCGTCCTCCTCGTCGTCCTCTTCCTCCCCCTCCTCCTCCTCCTCCTCCTCCTCCTCCTCCTCCTCCTCCTCCTTGTCCTCCTCGTCCTCCTCCTCCTCCTCGTCCTCCTCCTCCTCCTCCTCTTCCTCCTCCCCCTCCCCCTCCTCCTCCTCCTCCTCCTCCTCCTCCTCCCTTCTCCTCCTCCTCCTCCTCCTCCTGCTCCTCCTCCTCCTCCTCCTCCTCCCTCCCTCCCTCCCCCTCCCTCCTCCCCTCCCTCCCTCCCTCCTCCCTCCCTCCCTCCTCCTCCTCCTCCTCCTCATCCTCCTCCTCCTCCTCCTCCTCCTCCCTCCTCCTCCCTCCTCCTCCTCCTCCTCCTCCTCCTCTCCTCCTGCTCCTGCTCCTCCTCCTGCTCCTGCTCCTCCTCCTCCTCCTCCTCCTCCTCCCCCTCCCGTCTGGCCCTCCTCCTCCTCCTCCTCCTCCTCCTCCTCCTCCTCCTCCTCCTCTGGAGCCCGCCCCGCGGCGAGACGGGAAACCGAAGACCGCCGAGCGGCTTGGGGCTCCACCCAAAAGGTGTTGTTCGTTTTCGTGTTGTGTTGGTTTTCCCCATCGCGTTGTCTTCGCTCTGCCTTTGCTGGAGCGAAACCCAAACGAAAACGGTCCACGAGATCGCCCAAACACTGTTTAGGTCGGGCCCTGGATAGAAGCCTCCTGGATGGGGTCCGAGTGGATGGGGTGGGAGGACCGCGCCGCATCGTCAATGGAATGCCGATGCATCGACGATGCATCGGCGACGTCAACGGTGCATCGGCGACGCCAGCGTGGAAACAATTGGGCTCCACATGGAGCCGCGTCGCCAATGCATCGGCCATGCGACGCGGCCCTCCGACAACATCTACAGTCGACCCGGATCAAAGGATGCGCGATAAGGATGCAAGGGCCCTGGAAGGCCTTTTCGAAGCTTTTCGAGCGGGGCGCGGCCAGCGAAAGTGGCCCAGGATGGACCGAGGAGGCAAGGATGCAAGGGCATCCTTGGGAAGACTGCCCGTCCTTCATATGCGGGCTGACCGTGCTCCGACCCCACCTGGGAGGCCTGAACTGGAGCAGAGAGTAGAAGAACGAACAGTACCACAAACATAAACACTCGGAGGTCCGCGCGGATTTCTCGGATCGGCGGTCGACCCCCGCAGCGCGCCAGGGGCGGCGCCGGAGGCGCCGCTAGGGGGGGGGGGTTGTTTATGTTCATGTCCCCGATCCATGGATTTGGCGCGCGGTCACCAAATCCTTGGATCGGGGGAGGTGCCCTCCCGAACGTGCGGCCAATGCCGCCTTGCTAGGCGGAAATGCGCGAATTCCCATGGACACGGGACACGTCGGAAATCCACGCCCCCTTGATCCATGTTTGCGATCGCCTGATCTCCTCGTCCTCCTCCTCCTCCTCCTCCTCCTCCTCCTCCTCCTCCTCCTCCTCCTCCTCCCTCCGCCTCCTCCTCCTCCTCCGGCTACTCCTCCTCCTCCTCCTCCTCCTCCTCCTGCTGCTCCTGCTCCTCCTGCATCTCCTGCTCCTCCTGCATCTCCTTCTCCTCCTGCTCCTCCTGCTCCTTCTCCTCCTGCTCCCTCCTCATCCCTCCTCCTCCTCCTCCTCCTCCTCCTGGCGGCGGCCGTCCTGCTCGACCTGCTGAAGGCCTTCGAGCAGGTCAGGCACCACTGGTTGCTGGACGCCGCGGTGCGCACTGGCTTCCCGTTGTGGCAGCTCAAGCTTCAGGTGGAGCTGTACTGCGCGCCGAGGGTGCTCGCCCTGGGCAGCGCGCGCTCCGACGTGATCGAGACTCGGCAGGCGATCCTGCCAGGAGACGGTTTCGCCACCACCCTGCTCAAGCTGATGCTGATCGGGCCGCTGGACAGGCTGGTCGAGCAGCACCCGACGGTGCAGCTGGCGGTGGTCGTGGATGACCTCATGTTGCACAGGTTCGGCGGAGCAGTGCGTGTCACGAAGGAGGTGGCGGAGGCGGCCTTCAAGCTCAAGACGCTCTTGACGGAGGTCGACCTCAACGTGGCGCTCTCCAAGTCCCGTGTGCTCGCCAACGTGCCCGACGTCAGGCACGCCGTCGCTGCGAAGCTCAAGCGGCCGCTCGGCATGGCGTCGGTCAAGGGCGAGCGCAATCTTGGAGTCGACTTCTCTTGCGGCCGCAGGGTTGTAAGGAAAGTCCGCGGCGACAAGATGGCGCTCGCGGAGTTGAGGCTCAGGCGCGTGGCCATCCTGAAGACTGGAGTCGGGCGCAAGCTGGCTGTCCGCAAGGTGGCGCGCAGCGGGCTCGAGGCGTCCGTCTCCTACGGCTTCTCCGTCACGGGCTGCGCCACCACGGAGCTCGACAAGCTGCGCGCGCTCGTCTTCACGGCCGCGGCGCCGAGCGTGGCGGGGCGGTCGCGGACCCTCACGCTCATGCTCACGCCCTTCCTCGACCCTGTCTACCGCGCGACGCTGGCCCCAGTGATGGCGATGCTGCGTGCGGTCTGGGAGCGCTGGGTGCCGAAGCATGTGATCAAGTATGGACTGGTCCAGTGCGCGGCCACTAGCTGGTGCCAGGTGAAGGGGCCCTTCTCGGCGGTCAGGCTCTCCCTAGAGCGCGTGGGCTGGCAGATTGTTGACGGCAGCACCTGGCTCACGCACTGCGGTGACAGCATATGCATCTTCGAGACCCCGCCCTGGGTCGTCAAGCGCCTGATCTGGATGGCGGTGGAGGCTTGGCAGTGGCGACAAGTTGGGCAGCGGCCTGGGCTCGCCCATCTGGCGGATGGGGGCATCCTTGAGCCCATCGCCAGGCTCACCAACGCGGGGGCGGTGCAGCGCAAGGGCTTCTTCGGCCGACAGGTGAACTACGTCGACGGTGACGCTGGCGCCGCCGCTCCTCGGCATGTCGGTCGACCTGCTGTGCCTCCTCATGTCGCGGCGCTGCCGTCGGGAGAGGAGGCAACTCGTGGCGGTGTCGCGCGGCATGGTGCTGTGGCAGGCGCTGCTGCGGGTGGCCTGTCAGGCCCAGCTCAGGCCAGCGTGCTCGGGCCTGGCTACCTGACCGCGGTGGAGGCTAGCGCCGCTACTCCACAAGCTGCGCGCGCTGAAGCTGGAGACGGATGGGGTGACCTCATCAACGACCTGCTCGGCCAGGTGGCGCCTGACCCCCCGCCGCGGCCAGACCCAGAAGGCGGGGCACCGCTCGTACCTGGGCTGCCTGCTGGAGACGCTGGGGCTGGTGCCTGCCCAAGCCTCGTACCTCCGCGGCAAGGTGTGTCGACGGCTCCTCAGGGTGGGCTGGCGGATGCTGCCCTTAATGACGCTACTCCTCCGAGTGGCGCGCCTCGAGGAACTACGGGACCCCCGCCCACGCCGCTGGTGCGAAGCCTGCTCAGATCGCCAAGGCGATCCGTCTTGCGCCCAAGGGGTTTGGATACCTCGCCTCGGTCATCGTGGATGGCCAGTGGTCGCAGCGCCGCATGTACCTGGGCGGCTACGCCTCGGACGACAAGTGCTTGCTGTGCGGCGACGTTGGCACGCTGCTGCACAGGCACACGCGCTGCGGTGGATGGCCGTCCGAACTGCGGCTGCCCAGCAAGATCCGTGAGATGGCGGGCAAGGCTGAGCTCGTGGAGGTGGAATCCCTGCTGGGGCGCGTGTTGTGGCCTGCGCCCCGCGGCATCATCAAGCCGCCTCGGCCTCCTGAGCTCAGCTGGCTGGGCCAAGACGTAGGCGGCATGCTGCCGTCGGGCGACGTGTACCTGGACGGCTCCGCCTACGAGGGCGACTTCCAGCAGTACACAAGCGTCGGCTGGGCTGCGGTGGTGCTGCACGAGGACGCGGACGCCTTCCGCGCTGGCATCTCGGGCACGCTGTGCGAGGCCTTCGCCGACACCAACGGCGGCGAGCTGGCCGCGCTCATCGGCACGCTGCGCCATGCCGTGCCGCCCGTCAGGGCCATCGTCGACTCCGACTTCGTGTTCAAGGGTGTGCTGGAGCACGGGCCGCTGCTCACGACGCGCTGGGGCTACGCTTGGGCCCACCTCTGGCGCGAGCTCTGGCGGTTTGTCGAGGACTTCGGGGGGATAGGGCCGCATGGCCTGACCCTCAATAAGGTCCCTGCGCATGTCCCGCGACGCCGAGTGACCGACGACGGCGTCATCACCGCTCGCGACTGGATCGGCAACTGCATCGCTGACCAGGCCGCGAAGTGTGCGGCCGAGCGCGCGAGGATTGCGCCCGAGGACCGACAACGCCTGCAGTCGGCACGGGGGCTGGTCGAGGGCGTGGCCATGTGGGTCTCAGCTGTTGGGGCTGCTGTGGGCGGGGACGACACCACCCACCGCGCGGCGAAGCCCAACGAGGCGGCCCCGCGAGCAGCGTTGCAGCCAGCGACTGCCAGGCTAGGCTGCGACCTCCGTGGGCCGCCCGGGGCGAGATGGTGCAGCAGGTGCCGCTGGCTGGAGCGCGCCAGCGAGTGCCCAGGCTCGATTGTGACGTCCGCCCTGGACCACAATAGGAAGCTGAGGGCCCAGGGCGCGCTGGCGCACGTGATTGTGAAGATCGAGCCGCAGGTCGAGGCCCAGCTGCAACGGGAGATGCCGCTGCTGGCCTGCCTCGTCTGCGGAGCCACAGGTGCGGCGAGGAGCTCTTCCATCGCCCGTGCCTGCGGCGAGCCTGGAACAAAGGGCAAGCTGGCGATTGTTCGGCTCGCCAAGGGCTTCGCGCCAGGCGCCGCAGGCCGTGTGGCCGCCAAGGTCGTGCAGCTCGACGACCACAGCGTCGTGGACGACGGCGCGGAGCGCGGCGGCGGCGGCCTGGACGGGCCGCTGCCCTGAGGCGCGCGCGGGGGGAGGAGGCCCCACATCCCCGCGTGCGCCTCGCGGTGCGCCTCGGCGAGGTCGCAGCGGGTCATCCTGACCCGTGCCCGAGCGCGTGGGGGCGCGCTCGGGCGCCAGCGCGGCCGAACGCCCGCGCTGAAGCGAGCGCATCCTCCTCCTCCTCCTCCTCCTCCTCCTCCTCCTCCTCCTCCTCCTCCTCCTCCTCCTCCTCATTCTCCTCCTCCTCCTCCTGCTCCTCCTGCTCCTCCTGCTCCTACCTCCTCCTCCTCCCTCCTCCTGCTCTGCTGCTGCTCCCCTGCTCCTCCTGCTCCCCTCCTCACTCCTCCTCCTCCCTCCTCCTCCTCCTCCTCCTCTTCCTGCTCCTCCTCCTGCTCCTCTGCTCCTCCTCTTCCTCCTCCTGCTCCTCCTGCTCCTGCGCATACTGCTCCTCATGCTCCTGCTGCTCTTCCTGCTCCTCCTCCCTCCACCTTCCTCCTCCTCCGTCTCTTCCTCCTCCTCGTCCTCCTCCTCCTCCTCCTTTTCCGTCTTCGTCTCTCCTCCTCCTCCTCCTCCTCCTCCTGCTCCTCCTGCTCCTCCTGCTCCTCCTCCTCCTGCTCCTCCCTGCTCCTCGCTCCTCCTCTGCTCCTCCTGCTCCTCCTGCTCCCTCTCCCTCCTCCATCCTCTCTCTTACTCCTCTTCCCTCCTCTTGCTCCTCCTGCTCCTCCTGCTCCTCCTGCTCCTCCGCTCCTCCTCCTCTTCCTCCTCCACTCCTCCCCCTCCTCTCCTCCCCTCCTCCTCCTCCTCCTCCCTCCTCCTCCTCCTCCTCCTCCTCCTCCTCCTCCTCCTCCTCCCTCCTCCTCCTCCCCTCCTCCTCCTCCTCCTCCTCCTCCTCCTCTCCTCCCTCCTCCTCCTCCTCCGCTCCTCCTCACCTCCTGCTCCTCCTGCTCCTTCTGCTCCCTGCTCCCTCCTCCCTCCTCCTCCTCCTCGTCCTCCTCCTCCTCCTGCTCCTCCTGCTCCTCCTGCTCCTCCTGCTCCTCCTGCTCCTCCTGCTCCTCCTGCTCCTCCTGCTCCTCCTGCCCTCCTGCTCCTCGTGCTCCTCCTGCTCCTCGTGCTCCTCCTGGTCCTCCTGGTCCTCCTGGTCCTCCTGGTCCTCCTGGTCCTCCTGGTCCTCCTGGTCCTCCTGGTCCTCCTGCTCCCTCCTCCTTATCCTCCTTCGTCTCCTTCTCCTCCTCCTGCTCCTCCTCCTCCTTCTCCTCCTCCTCCTCGTCCTCCTCTTCCTCCTCCTCCTCCTCCCCCTCCTCCCCCCCGAGGCTGGAGCGGAGAGGGCGGCAGAGAGCAGTGCCCGCGATTTCTGCCGCCGAGGAGCGCGGCGGTGGCGGCGGCCTCCCTAGGCGGCGGTGGCCTCCACGGGGGGGCGCGCCGCGCCTCCCTTCGGCGAGGGACGCCGGGGCCTCGGGCGCCCTTGGCGCCGCGGCACAAGCCGAGGCTGCGGGGAGGGGGCTGCGGGCGGAACTCCCCGAGGAGGGCCCACCTCCTCCTCCTCCTCCGCCTCCTCCTCCTCCTCCTCCTCCTCCTCCTCCTCCTCCCTCCTCCTCCTCCTCCTCCTCCTCCTCCTACTCCTCCTCCTCCTCTCCTCCTCCTCCTCCTCCTCCTCCTCCTCCTCCTCACCTCCTCTCCTCCTCCTCCTCCTCCCTCCTCTCCTCCTCCTGCTCGTCTTCCTCCTCCTCTCCTCCTCCTCCTCCTCCTCCTCTCTCCTGCTCCCTCTCCTCCTCCTCCTCCTCCTCCTCCGTCCCTGCTCCTCCTCCTCGTCCTGCTCCTCCTCCTCCTCCTGCTCCTCCTCCTCCTCCTCCTCCTCCTCCTCGTCCTGCTCCTCCTCCTCGTCCTGCTCCTCCTCCTCCTCCTCCTGCTCCTCCTCCTCCTCCTCCTCCTCCTCCTCCTCCTCTTCCTCCGCCTCTTCCTCCGTCCTCCGCCTCTGCCTCCTTCTCCTGCTCCTCCTCAGGGCTGCAGACAAGAAAGCCTTTAGGGCCATGAGGGGGCCCTTTCGGGTCCAAAAGAGGGCTGTAGGGCCCGAAAGGTGCACCTTCCCCCCCCCTCGATCGCACCCCATCAAGCGAGTCCCGGGCAGGAGAGAGGCAGGAGGAGGGAGGGAGGAAGGAGGTACACAGGCGGCCTAACCGACCCCTTAGCACACCATCCCCCTCCGTGACGCCACCCTCGCCTCGCCCAAAAACGTACGTGTGCGGCTGGGGTAAGCTTGAAAGGCGAGGGTGACGTCACGGAGGGGGATGATTTGCTAGGGGTCGGTTAGGTCGCGCCCGAGGGGGGATGAGGAGGATGAGGAGGATGAGGAGGATGAGGAGGAGGAGGAGGAGAAGGAGGAGGGACCGCCTCCTCCTCCTCCTCCTCCTCCTCCTCCTTCCTCCTTCCTCCTTCCTCCTTCCTCCTTCTTCCCTCCTCCTTTTTCCTTCCTCCTTCATTCTTCCTCCTTCCTCCTCCCTCCTTCCTCCTTCCTCCTCCTCCTTCCTGCTTCCTCCTTCCTGCTTCCTCCTCCTCCTCCTCCTCCTCGTCCTCCTCCTCCCCCTCCTCCTCCTCCGCCTGCGCCTCCGCCTCCTCCTCCCTCCTCCTCCTCCGCTTCCTCCTCCTCCTCCTCCTCCGCCTCCTCCTCCATGCGCGCTCCCGCGCGCGAAGGATGCGGGCAGAAGAAGGAGGCAAACTCATGGTGAGAGTTAATCGGGGATGGACAGACCTCCCTTTAGTAAAACGTGGTTTAGTGAAAACGACCTCGGGCCCAAACCTGGCGGGCGCAAGCCTGGAAAATGACGGCCGCGGCGCCCTCTGGACAACCGAAAACGGACAATCCACTAATCGACGTGTCAGGTTAGGAGGTCTGTCCACCCCCGAATCAAATTATGCGGAGGGCAAAGGCTCTCAAAAAAACCATAATCAAAGAACAAGGAACCGCAAAGCTCAGGGGATCCGGGACATCTGGGGGGCTCCGCGAAGCTATTCCTCACGGGACATCCTCCCTCCTCCCTCTTCCTCCGTCCTCCCATATTTCTTCTCAGCTGCCTTCCCTTGTCCGCATCAGGAAAATACATGTTAATAGGACGGAGAAGAAAGATGTTGACAAGCGGCGAGGGAGGACGAAACCGAGGATGGGTGAGGGGGAACTGAAATCCGAAATGCAAGGGCCGCGGGATTTTCAGAACTATGGGACCTCTTGGTTCGGATGTTCGCGAGGAGGGGCTGCTCCAAGACACGTCGTTCGCTGGAAGGCTGACTGTGGTTGCCATGTCGCCATGGACATTGGCTTCTGACACCACAACACTCAATCTTGACCGATTGCCGTTTCCGCTATCCGACAACGGCTATCGTTTAATCGCAGCCTGGTTCAAGCCGCCGGCGGTCTTTCATTACCAAAACCCGCACAATCATGCCGCCCGCGACGATGCGGCGCGAACCTGCCGCCGCAAACCCAGAACGCTGACGAATCATTTGTTCAATCCGCGGGCCCTCAAACAAAATCTCGGTCTGGACCCCTACCCCAGGCGACACTCCTCGCCTCCGAGCCATTCTGGTCGGTCCTGGGGGCCGAACCGGCCCCCCCAGGGCCAAGTCGGACGAGAAAACGCAGGGACTGAACAGCACACCGTCCGACCGCATTCTGGGGAGAACGCACGTGCTGGGACCTCACCTCAGGTCGAAGAGGGGGAAGCTTGCCATCGCTAGGACGTCCTTTCCCCGTGCATTATTCAGTTCCGTGCGTTTAGCGATGCCAGGGCACGGGAAGGCAGGGGTTCCGCGCAACAGATGGCCCGAAGACTACGCTGCGGACGGCGGCGGGCTGGAGAGCGTCTTAAAAGCAAGAGAGGCGGGGGCACAGTATCCCCCCACCCCCCCGTCAAGTCCCCCCCCCTCCCTGAGACGATGCCAGTACGAGGATAACATCGGGGGAGGAGGAGAAATCGAGAATCTCTGAGATCCTGCAACTCTGGAGGATGAATCGGGCACCGCGGCCCTCTTAGAGCGTTCCAGACCGCTCTGAGAGCGTTCTGGAACTGATTTATCCTCATCCTGGCTCCGCCCTACTTCCCCCCCGATCATCGGAGTGCGATGTGAATTCCGCTCCGCGGAACTCAGAAGTCCCTGTCCCACTCTGGGGCGAGTGACCGCCGGCGCGTCAGGCGGGTGTTGACGCGGGGCACCGCCGGCTTGACCTCGTCCTCCTGCAGAGGAGGAGGAGGGTGACTACCAAGTGTGCCACAGCCATCGTGCTGTCACGAGAACGCTGAATAAGGAACGATGGAACTGTTCTGGTTACGTCGGGCCTCTGTTACGAATAGGCTCCTCTACCTCAGTCCAAACAATGGCCCGAAACCGCTTCCCCTCGTGATCCGAAAACCGTCATTATTTGAATGTCTTGCCAGTGCTACTGCGCCAGGTGCGCTACAGGCTTACAGGGTACGTGTCCGAACCCATCTTTAGGAGGGTGGCGCCCATCAAGTAAGTTCCTGGGACTGCGGCAGTCTACGAAAGAAGAATGATGAGGATCATCAGGATGAAGAAGACATGGATCGGAGGACGACGAACTGTTTCTCCTTGGGGGATTTGGTCTCTCTGGAGACCTTGTAACACTGATGTGACAACGCTAGGGGCTCCGAAGGTGAATGATGCAAGCCTGCGGACCGTTAGCCCCCTGCATCGCTCCTCCCCAGATTTCCGTCTCTGCCTCTGTGGACCAGCCCTCGGCAGCCTGAGCCGAGGGATGGCCGATGTCGGGTCGGGTGATGAGGGGGCCAACTGGCAGAAGGAAGGGGCGCGCAAGACTGCCTCCACCAAACCTCTCTTCCTCTCGGTGGAGCTGCGAATGCCTCCACGAGCGATACGGTCCCTCCTCCTCCTCCTCCTTTTCCTCCTGCGCCCCCCATCCCCCGCCTCCTCCAGGGGGAGGAGGAGTCGCAGGAGCAGGCATGAGACGACCCACAGTAAAAAGCCCCGGAGTCGCAGGAGCAGGCATGAGACGACCCACAGAAAAAAAGCCCCCTGGGTGCCCCGCCTCCCTCGCTCTCCCTGACTCCTCGCTGCCTCCTTCCCTCCTCGCTTTTCCCTCCCATTTTCGCTTCCTCCATCCCTCCTCGCCTTCTCCCCTCTTCATCCCTCCTCGACCTGGCTCTTGGGGTGGGAGCCTTCGCGAGACGGCGCGCCCGACCGCCAGACCCGCCTCGAACCAAGGACCGGGTACACACAAATAACAGGATTCCCCATCTGTTCCATCTTTTCTGGGTTTTTTTGTCTTCCCACGCACATTCAATATTTTCCCATATGTTCTAGGGAATCGACGATTAATTGTGTCTGTGTGTTTCTTTTCCTCCTGACTGAGGTCGATGGCACCTCCGGCACCCGGCCGTGGCCAAAAGCACGGGCACGCTTGTGAAGCGCGCCGCGCGTGTCTGTTGCGGTGCGGCGGGGGGCTCGGAAGCTGGGCGAGGGCTGCTAAAACCGTGGCTGCCAAAACGGCCCTCCCGGAAGGAACAAGCAACTTCCCGGAGTGAGGCGCGGCACGCGAAACAATCGACGTGCTTCTTCCCGGAAGGACGAAGACAATTTCCCGGAGGTCGCTTTTAGCAGCCACGGATTTGGCAGCCCTCGCCCAGCTTCCGACCAGCTGAGGTCGATGGCACCTCTGGCGCCCGGCCGTGGCCAAAAGCACGGGCACGCTCGAGGAGCGCGCGGCGGCCGCGGCGGTGCTGCCGCACTCCCACGTGCACCTGCAGCTCCTGGGCGAGGCGCTGCTCACGCAGGCCCAGCTCGGCCCCGGGGCCGCGCTGGCGGCCGCCGCGGCCGCCTCGCGCCTCGCCGCCGCCCCGGCCTTTGGCGCTGGCCTCGCCGTGTGGGGCCGCCTACTGGGCGTGCTTGTTGCGGTGCGGCGGGGGGGCGTCGGCGGCGGCGGCCCCGCTCTGCGCGGGCGAGGCGCCGCAGGCCGCCAGGAAGCAACAGCCTCCTCTCTTCGGGCACGCGCTGGCGTGGATCACGGATCCGCGGATCTGGCGCGCGGGAGCCAGATCGACAGATCGGGAAACTCTGAAGGGGAACTGGGACACACAAATAAATACACACAAATGAAAAGATGCCCCATATTTTCCCATATTTTCTAGGTTTTTGTCTTCCCCCCCACTTCCCATATTTTCCCATATTTTCTGGGAATCGCCGATTAATTGTGTCTGTGTGTTTTTTTCCCTCCTGAAGCTCCCCGATCCACGACTCTCCACAAGAGACCCAGGCGCGGCCACAGAGCTCCCAACCCACTCCCCCGAGGGCACTGCCTCGCCCAAATCCACGATGAAGGAACTGGACCTTCTACACCAATGTTTTTTTTTTCTGGTCCCGCACTGAGATTCGCACAAGAAAACGGATTCTGGTGAATACGGCATCCTGGTGTGTACATGTTCTAATATTTCCACGGGGAAACGCGGAAAACAAGCATACACCACACCACCCCGACGTCGTCCCCGACCCTCAAAAAAGTTTGGGGATGGAAAAGCCGCCCGCCACTGGTAGTGGAGATGTTCCAGTTCCCGAATGATTGATGTTCGGGCGCACGCTGACATGGAACACGGATCCCTGGATCTGCCGCGTGCGCCCACATCACGGATCGATGATCGGCCCCCCCCGAGAAACATGAGGCCAGTGCACCCCGATGTGGCGACGGAGCGCGCCGACTCCGTCCAGAAGCAAGTCCCCACCGCTCGTCCGTGCGCCGCGATCCATGCTCGCGCCTCCTCGATCTCTGGGGGCGGCAAGGTACTTTGTGGGCCCCGGAAACGGCAGGACCGTTTTTTTCAACGTTTCCAAAAAAATGTCCATTGAAAATGGAAACGGCCAAAAAACGGCGACCGGAAACGGCCAAAAAACGGCTCCAAGATTGGAACCGGAGCCGGAACCGGTAAAAAAACGGCGACGCAACCGGTAAAACAACGGCGTCGGAACCGGTGAAAAACGGCAAACGGAACCGGTAAAAAAACGGCCCTGTCGTTTCCAGGGCTCACTAAGGCAGGGTAGTATGCCTTCGACCGCCTTGTGAGGGGGAGGCAGCGATCGCGAAGGAGTACTGAAAGATGAGCCGAACAAGTTGTGAAATCACGAGCACATGCGAAATGATAATCTTCGGGCACGCGGGACATCCGCCCGAATAGTATAATTTCAGCAACGGCGTCCGGTCGGTGGCTGGCATGTCAGAAAAGGTTGACCCCGTGACGTGTAATGCGGAGCTGTGCCTCAATCAGAGAGTTGTCGTGCTGCAGCTGCATAGCTGCGGGGGGTAGAGAAGAGTGCTGTCATGCGCAGTCGAAAACTGCGAACACTGACCAAACACCGTTCTCATAATAAGAAGCTGCTTGCAATGGTAGCAAGTAACTACGTGTACATCTGGTGAGCACTGGGCAGGCCACGGGCGATTGAGTACGAGTGGGCAACCATTTCGAGGTTCTCAGGGCTTACAGCTACAAGACGCTCAGGTGGAAAAGCAAGCACGAATCCAATGCGGTAGCTCCCTTTTCGTCGTCGTCGTCGTCCTCCTCCTCCTCCCCCCTTCCCAAGCAAGCTGCAGGGCACGCACTCACACGAAGCATCCAGACCCGTCAGCTGCCGGCTCCTCGGGATCGGCGGCGCCCGGAGCAGCGAGAGCTCGGAGGGTCCTCCTCCTCCTCAGGACTCCTCCTCCTCCTCCTCCTCCTCCTCCTCCTCCTCCTCCTCCGCCTCCTTATGCTAACGGAGTTCCCCGCATAAAGATATTAACGGTTTCGTGGGACCCATGGGGTACGACAACATCAACACGAAGGAGAAGCTCATCGAACGAGTAAGTACGCACGAAAGGGCAGACGAAAGAAAGGAGGAGGGAGGACAGGTGCTCAGGAAACGAAGCCTTGTATATAGTATGGGTTTCCGATACCCTCCTCGCTCAGGCGGGGTCTCCCTGGAGAGGTGTGAAGCGCACGAAACCATGTAAATAGTATGGGTTTCCAATACCCTCCTCGCTGAGGCGGGGCCTCCCTGGAGGGGTGGGAGGGACACGAAACCATGTAAGTAGTATGGGTTTCCGATAGCCTCCTCGCTGAGACGGGGCCTCCCTGGAGGGGTGGGAGGGGCACGAAACCAGGTAAATAGTATGGGTTTCCGATAGCCTCCTCGCTCAAACGGGGCCTCCCTGGAGGGATGGGAGGGGCACGAAACCGTGTAAATAGTAGGGGTTTCCGATACCCTCCTCGCTCAGGCGGGGCCTCTCTGGAGGGGTGGGAGGAGCACGAAACCGTGTAAATAATATGGCTTTCCGATACCCTCCTCGCTCAGGCGGGGCCTCCCTGGAGAGGTGGGAAGGGCACGAAACCATGTAAGTAGTATGGGTTTCCGATAGCCTCCTCGCTGAGGCGGGGCCTCCCTGGAGAGGTGGGAAGGGCACGAAACCAGGTAAAGAGTATGGGTTTCCGATACCCTCCTCGCTCAGGCGGGGCCTCCCTGGAGAGGTGGAAAGGGCACGAAACCGTGTAAATAGTATGGTTTTCCGATACCCTCCTCGCTCAGGCGGGGCCTCCCTAGAGGGGTGGAAATGGTATTGATATGGGAGGCGGGAGGCAGGAGGGAGAAGGAGAGGATGTTCTGGGAAAACAAGAACCCCACTCAGGATGTGGGGAACAAAAACACATAAACAGAAACTTTTGGTGCTGCGCGCGAGTTTCTGAATCTTCGCTACACCCGATTCCCTGGCGCGCGGAGTGCCCCAGAGGCGGCGCCAGAGGCGGCGCCGGAGGCGCCGTCGGGAGGGGGCCCAGCGCGGATCCAAGAAATCCGCGCGCAGCGCCAAACATCGTGCTCATGTTTTTTTGTGGTTGTCGTCTTCGACTCCTCCTCGACGCCCTTCCCCCCCCCGCTGGAAGGCAGTCCGACTGCGAGGAGACGTCCGTCAGCCCCGAGGCGGAGGAGTCGCTCAGCCCGGAGCCCGAGGCGCCGCTCTGCGGCGGCTCGCCGGCCTCCTCCGCCAGGCCCGCCAGGTCGGCCTCGCCGGGCGCGCGCGGCGCCCCGCCTGCGCGCTCCACCCGCCCCGGCCCGCTCGCGCCGCTCCGTGCCGGAGGTGCCCCTGCCTGTCGTCCCGTTTTGTCCTGCTGCTGGGGCTGCGGACTCGAAGCGTGCCGCTTTTTGCCGACTCTCTCTTTTTGTTGTCTCTCTCTCTCTCTCTCTCTGGTTTCTCTTTTCTGCTTGTTGTTTGTTGGTTTCTCTCTCTCTCTCTCTCTGTCTCTCTCGGTGTCTCTGTCTCTCCCCCATGCTTCCGTACCTGTCTCCGCTGCCTGTCTGTCTCCCCGTCTCTGTCACTCTGTTTTGATTGGGGGGGTGCTGTCTTTCTTTTGTTTGTTTCTCTCTCTCTCTGTCTCTCTCTCTCTCTCTCTCTCCTTCTCTCTAATTATCTCTTTCCCCCAGACAGCTGAGCTAACTGGGGTGCTGCTGTGATAGAAGCTAGTCCTGGCCGAGTGACCCGCGCAAAGGTGCCGGCATGTTCACCTGAGACATCCTTACAACACTCGTTTTCGAATTGGCAGGGGTTTGTCGTTTTGTCTGACACGCCTTCAAGACTCTGAGCTCGGAGATGCCGCGCGCGAGGTGGTCTGGCGCGTTTCGCCTGAGACAGCCTTGCAGCTCCGGGCTCTGAGATGCCGCACGAGAGGTGGTCTATCGCGATTCACGCGAGACATCCTCGAAACTATCGGCTCCAGGATGCCGCGCGCGGGGTGGTCCGGCGCGTTTCTCCTGAGACACTCTCGCAACGCTGGGCTCCGCGATGCTTGTCGCGAGGTGGTCAGGCACGTTTCGCCTGAGACATCCTCGCAAGTCTGGGCTCGGAGATGCTGCGAACGAGGCGGACCAGACTGTTTCGCCTGAGACACCCTGACAACTCTAGGCTCCCAAGCGTCGCGCAAGCTGGTTCAGACCGTTTCGCATAAACATCCTCGAAATTCTGGGCTCCAAGACGCCTCGCGAGAGGTGATCCGGCGCGTTTCGCGTGAGAGATGCTCGAAACTCTGGGCTCCAGGACGCCGCGCGCGAAGTGGTCCAGACCGTTGCGTCTGAGGCATCCTCGCAACGCTGGGCTCCGAATTGCCGCACGAGAGGTGGTCTGGCGCGATTCCCCTAAGACACCGTCGCAACCCTGGATTCTGAGATACCGCGCGCGAGGTGGACCAGACGGTTTCGCCTGAGCCATCCTCGACACTCTGGGCTCAGAGAAAATGTATGACAAGTGGCCTGGCCCGTTTCGCTTGAGACATGCTCGCAATTCGTGGCTCCGAGATGTTGTGTGCGAGATGGTTTGGCCCGTTTCGCCTGAGACAACCTCGAAAGTCGGGGATGCGAGAGGGAGGAGGAGGGGTCAGACCCCAACGAACAATTTCGTGGCACTCTTGTTGTCACACTTTGCTCTGAGAGACGCCGCCTGAAACATCCTGGCAACTCTGGGCTCCAAGGCGCCGCGCGCGAGAATCCGGGATGCTGCGCGCGAGGTGGTCCAGCCCGTTTCGCCGGGGACATCCTCGCAGCTCCTGGCTCCGAGGTGCCGCGCGCGAGGTGAGCGCCTCGTACCCGCGGGGTCGGGGCCCGGGGGCCGGGCTGGGCCCGTGGGACCGCGGCTGCGGAGGCGGTCTTCGCCCACGAGAAGGTGGGGCGCCCCGAGGCCCCCCCATGAGGTGAGGCCGCAGGGCCTCGTCTCGAGGCCTCCTAGGCGCCGCCCCCGCCCGTGGCCCGTGCCGCGCCTAGGCCGTGGCCGCGGGGGGTGGGGCCTTCGGTGCGGGCGTGGCCGCGCGGTGCTCTAGCCAGGGAACCAACACTGAAAACCCGCGCGCGAGGTGCACCTGGGGGGAAGCCCGGCGCACCCGGAACGCAGCCGCCCCGGGTCCGGGGGTCGATCGGAGAGGAGGACGAGGGAGAAGGATGAGGTGGAGGAGGAGGAGAAGGAGGAGGAGGAGGAGGAGGAGGGGGGAGGAGAGGGGAGGAGGGAGGAGGAGAAGGAGGAGGAGGAGGAGGAGGAGGAGCGAGGAGGGAAGATGGATAATGTTGTTGCTGCTGTTATTGTTAGCACCTCCCTCCTCCGAGTCAGCCAGCTGGGTTTGGAGAGTCGGGAGCACGGCGAGAGTAGTCAGCACACTGCAGCTGCCTGGACCCAAGCCAAAGGCAGCGAACAGGCCTTCTGGATAAGCGACTGTCATGAGAGCGACGGCAGGCCACTTTAACGACACAAGTGGCTGCTGAGAACATCATCGCGCTCAACGAAGCAGCACCTCAAGCTCCACGGGATGATCGAGGGATCCAGGAATCCCGTCAACCTCAGAACCACCATGGAAATTTAGAGGGAAGCCAGGCACGCCATGACCAGGGAAACCTGGGACGCAATACGGGGCAACTGTCGCACATCTCCTGGTCGCCGACGCGCAGGAGGGAATGCGCCACAATTCGCCCAGGGTGCGTGCTGAGCCTGCGTCGGGATCGTCTATCAAGCATCAGCTGGGCTCGGATCCACTCGAGCTGGGCTGAACACGCCATCGCGGCGCCAGAGCGACGGGGCGGATGGAAGCAGCTGCGGGTGGGCGCAGGTGTCCCATGAGGGTCCGTGGCTCCACACATGCTTGAGCCAAAATAGCTGAGAGAAGGGATGATGATGATGATTGTGATGATGATGATGATAATAATGATAATAATGGTAATAATGATACTAATAAAAATAATAGCATAACTAGTTACAGGAAAGCTAAACTAAAGCTAAGATAAAGCTAAGCTAAAGCTAAGCTAAAGCTAAAGCTAAGACAAAGCTAATATAAAGCTAAGATAAAGCTAATATAAATCTAAGCTAAAGCTAAGCTAAAGCTAAGCTAACGCTAAGCTAGAGCTAAGCTAAAGCTAAGCTAGAGCTAAGCTGAATCTAAGCTAAAGCTAAGCTGAAGCTAAGCTGAAGCTAAGCTAAAGCTAAGCTGAAGCTAAGCTAGAGCTAAGCTAAAGCTGAGCTGAAGCTAAGCTGACGCTAAGCTAGAACTAAGCTAAAGCTAAGATGAAGCTAAGCTGAAGCCAAGCTAAAGCTAAGTTAAAGCTAAGCTAAAGCTAAGCTAACTCTAATATAAAGCTAAGCTAAAGCTAAGCTCGAGCTAAACTAAAGCTAAGCTAGAGCTAAGCTGAAGCTAAGCTAACGCTAAGCTAGAGCTAAGCTAAAGCTAAGCTAAAGCTAAGCTAGAGCTAAGCTAAAGCTAAGCTAGAGCTAAGCTGAAGCTAAGCTGAAGCTAAGCTGGAGCTAAGCTGAAGCTAAGATAGAGCTAAGCTGGAACTAAGCTGAAGCTAAGCTAAAGCTACGTTAAAGCTAAGCTGAAGCTAAGCTGAAGCTAAGCTAAAGCTAAGCTAAAGCCAAGCTGAAGCTAAGCTAAGCTGGGTGAACCCAGGGGGCGCGACTGGGGGAACCGCGGGGCGGGGACTGGGGGAACCGCCCGGGGCGATTTACACTGCCCGGCCCCTTTAAGCTAAGAGATTAAGAACCCTTCTAGGCAGAGCCTAGGTAGGGAATAATAATAATAATGATGATGATGATGATGATGATGATGATGGTGATGATGATGATTATGATGCTGGATATTATGATCACATGTACATGGGGACGGTATTGCAAAATCCTGGCCAACTGGCCACGCCCAACCGCCTCCCTCGGCGCCTCGCACGCAGCGGCAGACATCGACGCATGGCGCTGGCGCGGAGCAGCACAGCGCAGGCGGGAGGCGCCAAACAGATCGACCACGACCAATCGCCTCCGCATGCCTGAAGCCCCGAGCCCAGGGCGGTGCTGCCCAGAGTCACCTCTGGAGGGCATACGCGGCAGAGTCCAGAAGGCTCTAACCAGCTCGGCGCATGAATTCGCGATCCTCGGGCCCGCCTAGCGCCCCGAGCGCAGCGTCTACATTCCTAGCACATAACGCACACAAAAGCAGAAACGAAACTGCACGGAACCACGGCAGTGCAAGGTGTGGTTAGTGAGGCTCAGCCGCACCACTGAGGAACGCTTCGAGGAGTGTCTTGGCCCGTCGAAGGCCGTCCACGAGGCTGCTCCCGCCGCCGCCCCTGGTGCTTCCTCCCATGGATTTGCCTCTGCCTGCCCCTTTCATACCCTCCTGCAGGTCCTGCCTATCGATGCCGTCGTCATCGATCAGCGGAGCGGCGGGTTCCTCGAGATCGATGCCGTCGTCGCCGAAGGTACCGAACCCTGTGTCGAACTCGTCGTCGACCTTCTCGCCCCCCTCGTCGGCCGATCGGGACTCCGCCTCAGCAACTGCCGCCTGCTCACCATCAGGGCCGTCCTCTGCCGGGGAGGCACCCTGCTGGGGGGGCACCCCGCCAGAGGAAGACATGACACCTGCAGGGACACGTCCGCCCTCCAATTCCTCCACCGCGCCCGCCCGGCCCTTCTCCGCGCAAGAGATCGGGGGCGACCAAGAAGGGGGCGTCCAAGCGGGGGGGGGAGCGCAAACCATGGCCGCCGGCACGTGCGCGACCCAGGGGGGGGGGGGGGCTGGGGACGTAATGAAAGAAGGGAGGGCGCCCTGGCATCTGGGGAGACACCACGGCCCACGCCATGCCAGCCACCCCCCTAAAACATCCCTCCCTCTTGTCGGAAGCCGGGCAAGGGCTGCTAAATCCGTGGCTGCTAAAATCGACCTCTGGGAAAATGTCTTCGTCCCTCCGGGAAGAAGCCCGTGGACTGTTTTTCGCGTGCCGCGCCTCGTTCCGGGAAGCTGTTTTCTCCTCCCGGGAGTCCGTTTTAGCAGTCCTCGCCCAGCTTTCGATCTTGGCCTAAAACAAGGCTGGGATCGGGATAAATTGTTCCAGAGCGTTCCGGAGCGCTCTCAGAGCGTTCCGGAACGCTCTGGAGCGGCCGCGGCGCCCAATACATCCTCCAAACCCGCCGATTCTCAAAGATTTCGAATTATCCCGATCCGATTTTGTCCCGATCTTCGCGTCATTTTACTACTACTGACCGGGTCCCCTTACCTGGGGTCCTGGCTATACCCGAGGGGTGCCAACTGCGCACTCTCCTGCCCGCGCGTCTTGCCGGCAGGCCAGCCCAGTGCCGGCAGTGGTGCCCTACGCGCCCGTGCTACGAGCTATCCCGATCCGATGTTGTCCCGATCTTCGCGTCGTTTTACATTGGCCTCCCCCGACAGCAGGGCGAGGGCACTGCTGCCGGACCGCCTGCCGCCCTGCCCAAGGGCGCGGCCCCGCGCCCCTGTAGGAGGGCCGCGGCCGGGCGCGCCCCCGCGCTGCCGGCGCCTGGCGCCGCCCCCGCGCGCCGCGCCGCCCCCGCGCCGCTCTGTGGGCGCGCCCCGGGCCGCGCGCGCGCTCCGTGCTGCAGGCGGCGAGGCGCGGGAGGCCCCGGCGCTCGAGGCGTCGGACGCCCTCGGCGCTCGCCCTGGGCGCCCCTCGTGGAGCGCTCCGCTCCGCCCGCGAGTCCCCCGCCAGCTGCGAGGCCGCCCTGCCCGCCTCGCGGGGCGAGCGGGGGCATCTAGGAGCGCGCGCGGGCGCGCCCTGGCGCGGCCTGCGCGGCCCCTCGGCGAGCGAGCGAGGCGCCGCCTCCGCGATCGCGCCGAGGCCCCCTGCGCCGAGAGCAGCTCCTCTACGGGCAGGCGCTGGACCTGCCGACCTGCGGCGCGGCCGCGCCGCGCGCGGCGCGCCACACCGCCATCGGCAAGCGAACAGCGGCACCCTCCAGGGGTGCCCCCCGGAGGCATCGCTGCGTGGGACAACGAGTCCCCTGCCCCCAGGGGCCCTCACGCCCGCCTGGGAGGGGGGTGGCTCCGAGGGACAACCTCCAGGGGCAGGGGGCCGACGAAAAAGGCATGAGCCCAGAGGACTAGAGATGATGATGATGCTGCTGCTGATGATGATGATGATGATGATGATGATGATGATGATGATGATGATGGTGATGATGATGTTGATGATGGTGATGCTGATGAGGATGATGATGATGATGGTGGTGGTGATGATGTTGTTGATGATGCTGATGCTGCTGCTGATGATGATGATGGTGATGATGAGCAGGATGAGGAGGAGGAGGAGGAGGAGGAGGAGGAGGAGGAGGAGGAGGAGGATGGTAAGGAGGAGGTGGAGGAGGAGGAGGAGGATGAGACCCCCCACGCGGGTCCTGCTCGGCGGGCGGGGGCATCACCAGCGGCGGGATGAGCTGCCTGCTGAGGAGCCTCGTTCCGCCGGGGCCGCCGCCAGACACCACCCCCTCGGCACGGCCGCCCTCCTCGACGCCACGAAAATATATAGTGAAAACGTATAGTAAGGACGCGTGGTAAGGACGCAAGACCCTTGGAGGCCGAAGTTGAAGTATTCTGGGCGGCAGGCGGCCAACCCCCCAGGGAACCTGAGAAACTGGCCTGCGAAAATTGCTAAGGACGGGCCGCAGAGGCTGAGGCAGGCAAGGACCCAAGGGTACCCTTGAAAAAGTCGTTTGTCCTTACTATGCGCGTTGACTGTATGCGCAGACGCCCTCCGACCAACTTTGCAGGTCCCTTCAGGGAGGGCGGCGGGGTAGAAAGTGGTCGGCTCTCAGGCCCAGGGACAATCGATTGGAGGCTTCTGAGTGTATTTTCTTGTGGCGGATCCTCCTCCTCCCCGAGGCTCGAAGCTGACCGCTGGTCCGTCGCGCAGTGGCCACAGCAGTTAGCTGAACTGGACCGAATCGTACAGGGCAGCCGGCGAGCTCACTCTGGGCAGCTGCAACTTAGGTTGGAGAGGAGAGGAGAGGAACGGCGAACCCCGGCGAGGACTCTGGAAGCACTTCCTCGTGCCCATCCTCGTCCTCTTCCTTGAAGCGGCGGCATCGCCGCGAGATGAGTTTTTCGGGAGGGCCTTGGGTGATTGCTCTCATGATCACGGCTGGATGCGGCTCGAAAAACGGTTTAGGATAGTGTTGAGTCGGGCGTGTCCCCCTACAGGGGGATTTTGAACGAAAAATAAAACAAAAACCCAAAACATACTCCAAAATGGTCAAACAATACTAACCAAACAGTCCCCAGACTATTGTTTGGACTATTTTTTGATGATTGTTGGGGTATTCTTTCTGGTCGAAAATCCCCCTGTAGGGGGACACGCCCGACTTAAGAATGGTGCCTGGGATGGGTCTCTGATTCTGGGACAGCTTGTGAGAGAGAGTGGCTCTCTGCAGGTTCTCGCCGCCTCCTTATCGTCACATCCTCCTCCTCCTCCTCCTCCTCCTCCTCCTCCTCCTCCTCCACAATTACTCAATATGAATACTACTCTCCCTCTTCCCCTGATGGCGTGCTGGGAGTGGCCGACCCCCCCCCCCGCGTACTGTTTTTTACATACAGGATTCCTGGGAGTTGGGTTTTCGCCTGCTTTTTTTGTCTCAAAATGCTGCTCTCGCTGAGGCGCCGGCCTCATTTCTGCTCCCGAATCGTTCCGAATCGTGCTCCCGCTGCAGCGTGGGCCTCATTTTCGGATCGGTGTTTAGCCTCCGTCGTTCAGGATGGCGTTCTCGCCCCAGCGCGGGCCTCTTTCTCGCGCGCCCATCCGCCCGCCACCACCGCGCCGCACCACCACCACCACCACCACCACCACCACCACCACCACCACCACCACCACCACCACCACAACCACCAGCACCAGCACCAGCACCAGCACCAGCACCAGCACCAGCACCACCACAACCACGCGCACACGCACGCACGCACGCACGCGCACCACCACCCACTGCGCACGCGCGCGCGCAACCACAGGTCCGCTACGACAGGCGTCCGCGGATAGAGAAAATCAGCGCCATGGTAAGGGATGGGAGGGAGGGGTAGGACGTCAGATATGACGCGAGCGCACCTAGCTTGTCCTCCTCCCCCTCCTCCTCCTCCTCCTCCTCCTCCTCCTCGGGCTTCTCCTCCTCCTCCTCCTCCTCGGGCTGCTCCTCCTCCACCTCCTGCTCCTGCGCCTCGTCCTCTGTTCAGCGGTGGACAAACCTCCCTTTAGCAAACCACCCTCTAACGAAAAACGGCCCAGGACCGAAACCGACGGACCTGGACCCGCGAACAGGACGGCCGCGGCGCCCTCTCGCGAACCGAGAACGGCCCATTCGCTGATCGCCGTGTCAGGGCAGGAGGCCGATCAACCTCCGAAACGTAGCCATGGAAGGTCGTATCCATGGGGTCCCGCCGCGGTGGTTACCACAACCGAGATGACCTGGCCATCTGGACCTGGGCGTGTGCGTCCCTCGTGACGCTGAGAATGCACGCCAAGGCAGGAGGTCTATCGACCTCCGACTTTTGTTGTCGATGCACCCCTCCCGCAGCCCTTTTGGCTCAAGCCCCCCTCCGCCAGCCTCGGCGGGAGAGGGCTCCCCACCGGCCACGATTCTCGAGGTCGAGGGCCAGCTCTGCGCGCGAACTCCGCGCGGCACGTCACTGATCGCTGGGGAGCGTTCTTGTTTAATTCTAGAGGGCAAAAAATCCACCCCCATAATAATCACTCCGACAAGTGAGGCCGTTGAGTAAACGAACCCGAAGAAGGAATCGAACAGGGCAGGGCTTTTAGTAAACGCCCAGGGCCGTTGAGTAAACGCCAATTGTCCGGTCCGGATGGTTTTTCCTCCCTTGATATTCGGCGTTTCGACATTGGGCGGTAAGGGGCGGAAAGGGGGGGGTCTGGCTCCGGACCTCGGCTTAGTGCGACTGTTTGGAACGGTGCGTCCTATGGGGGGAGGCTCCACCTGCTCAAAACAGGCGCCAAAAAACAGCCAAGATCCACTTCAGGGGGGGGAGGAGAGGGGGGTGCAAGGGCCCGCGCCGATCGGCAAAACGAGGACTCAAAAACGACACTTCTTTTGGCTTCTACTCGTAACCCTCGTGCCGCCATGCCGTCTCCTCTGCACGCCTACTAGCGGTGCGCAACGGTCCGCTGCCCAGGTTGGGCGTGGCTGTGCAATGGGAAGCGGAAGCGCCGAATCTGCGGCGAGACCTTCCCCAACCAGCTCGTATCTCCACCCTCGTCTTCCTCCTCGCCTTTGACATCCTCTGCTCCAGACCCAAACCAGGAGGAAAAGAAGTCCAACGTAAGCAGCAACAACAACAACAATTTCCCATGTGTGAACCCAAACCAACATGACTCCAATGTCACAAGAACTGTCAGTAGTAGTACCGCAAAAAGCCTCAGCACGCTGCGCAAAGCGACCTCGCCCCAGGAAATACTTCGGCCCAGATCCCGGGCTGCTGCAGGTCCAGCGGGCCCTGCAAGCGGCGAAGGCAACTGCCTTCGCCAATCGCCCTCTTCCCGTCCATGCCCAATCGTTAGCCGACCTGATCCAAGCCCAATGCAGGAATGCGGCTAGTAACACAACCGGAATGGCGGCTCTTGGGGTGTCCATGATCAGGACGCCGAGGAAACGGGCTATCAAGGCTATCAACCAAGAGATCTGAGACTTGAAGCTGGCGTACGTAACTCCTTCCAGAGCTGCAGCGACCACAGTGGTATCAGATGATCGCAGCGATCTCTTCTGTACCTCCCAGCGCATGAAGCAGGATACTTTACAGAGACTGGGCCGTCTGCCAACCCAGTCGCACGATTTGGCTCAGAAAACCTTCCTCCAACTCTCGGGGATCGTTGACCAGGTCTACCGTTCGGCAACCCATGATGCGCAGACCCTGCAGGCCCAGCAGTTGCAGAAGCAGCACGCCCAGCCAGCCACACCAACATCAGGACTCCAGTCCGCAGGTGCTGGTCAGGAGCTGGCGTCCATGGCAGCAGCGGCGGCGTCGGTTGCGGCTCCTGCTTCGCCGATTGGCATTCACGCTGCGTCTTCGCCTGGAGTGCTGCCTGCAGTGGACGAGTCAGACGAGGAGCATGGAGCAGGAGCAGGACAACTTGTGGATATGGACACTAAGCTTGAGGATGCGGCAGTCGACCAGCTACCCTTGCAACTGTTTGGAGTAAGACACTGGCACGTCTGGAGTAAGACACTGGCAGCTAAGAGCCCCATGCAAATGGCGAAGGCATTGCCTATCGCCACCACGGCGAAGAAAATCGCGAAAGGGACGGGGTAAAGGCAAACTCAGGCCTGCAAGCCAGCAGGGGCTCGGTTTAGGAGATCTGCAGGAGTTGGTGGGTGAAGCTCAGCTTAAGTCGGACAAGTCCCTCTGAAGGAATATTCAAAATAGTCAAAAAATATGCGGACGATCTGTTTTACTAATTTAGATCATCGTGGGTTGTGAGTTGAGATGCTTTGGTTGTTCGTCCAAAATCCCCCCTGTGGGGGGACACTCCCGACCTCAAGCTCCGGCTCTGGCGACTCACGCGTCCACCTCCTCCCAGCTGGCGGGCCCGGAGGCCCAGGCAGCGGGGGGGAATCCCCCCCCTGCTGACCAACTCCAGCCCCCATCAACCGTGGGGGTTGGAGGGGACGGGGGATGTTTGCTTTTGCAGCATGGGCCGACCAGCCACAACTGGGGGAGCTGTGGTCCTTACCCCCCTGGGGGAACCCATCGCATCGACGATCTCTCGAGAGGGGTGTCGAAATCAATGGGTCCCCCAGGGGGTAAGGACTACAACTCCCCCAGTTGTGGCTGGCCTGCTGGGCGCCTCTTAAAGCCCACTAGAGCAAACCTACAAACCAATACCACATTCTCACGCTTGAAGAGACTCGCCTAAGCACAGGAGGACATCACAAGTGCTGTGGAGCCAGCTCGTGGTTGGCCAGCAAAGCTGGTACCAGCTTCTATTCTAAAATTATGTGAGGGCCAGAGCATTGATTCCGAATACCCCTACCCTCACGCAGTGTTTAGCCTCCCCCAGAGATGTGCCCGTATGCGATCCCGTGCCCCGGTATGCGGCAAACTGAAAACATGGCTGGCTGATGCCGTGCTGTGTGGTGCTCGTTGTGATCGTGGTAAGATTTCGTTCCCCTGCCGTGCGTGCGTACAGGTGCCAGCGCCGAGGTGTGTGTGTGTGTGTGTGCGTTGGTCGATGTGGTCTCCTTCTTCTGGCACGCGTCGACCCGAGTACGGGTCCAATGGTAGGCCGCCGCTGTAACTTGCTGGTGGCCGTGGCCGCGGAGCGGTCGTGGCTCGCAGTGGCAGCCGCGCTGGCATCAGGACTTCGCAGCTCTTCGGGCACATGGCAGCTGCTGGTGGTCGGTGCGTATGCAGCGAGGCTCTGCGTCATGCATGCGCATCGGCTCCTGTTCTGTCTCGGTGGGATGGCACTTGCCAGGTTGGGTGTGTGAACTGCGAGACGCCTCGTCGGTGCTTTTTGTGGGCTTGCCAGGCGTACATTGGTCGAAATGTTGCGCTGTGATGATGAGCTGTCGTAGGGTGCTGATGTGTACCAGCTCGGTTGCATAGACAAGAGAGTCGAAGTGGACTTGGCGTACTGCGCAGCAGTCAACAACGTGATCACGTTTGGATCCGTATGTAAGCGAGGCGCACTGTTCCCAGTTGGGATAAGAGGTGGTTGCTCATGCCCCAGATCTGTATTGTAGCGCGGACTGAACCTTTGGTTGGCCATGTGTCCTCATTAGGTTTGCGAATGGTGGCTGCTGCGCCTCCTTGCATGATCTCACGCATTGAAACGTCGGTGACTTCTGGCGTTGCCAAGAAACAAGGTTCGTTCCGGTGCCGTGTAACGGGTACTTTTTGTGGTGGGGAGGCGGTGGTATTCGTTGTTGGTGGCATGACGAGGTCGAATAGCTGTCTAGGTTGCCTGTTATCGCCAGCTGGCATTGTCGCTGGTGTTTGGCAGCGTCAGGTCGTAGTTCTGTCTCTGGTGGCTTTGTTCCCTGCTTGGTCATGCTGTCTTAGTTCCATGGCTGCGCCTGTCGCGAGCGTTGCTGCGCGCTGCGCGCAATAGTGTTTTCATATGGCTTCCCTGTATCTGAGATGGGTTAATAGTCGCTGTCGGGTGTGAGGTTGCATGTGTCAGCTCAGGCATGACCTCCCTCCAACATTATTGGCAGTGTTTCTGCGCGGCGGGCCTTCCCCTCTTGTATTGCGCGAGGTGTGTTACCGCATTCGTAGCAGATGAATGCTGTTTGCTGCGCAGGTGGGTCGGGTTGGGGGTCGCTCCGAACGCAGTCGGGCGGCCGTATGCGCTGCCGCCATATAGCTGTGCAAAGCTGGTCTCTGTAATGGGCGTGTTCTCTAAGTTTGACTCTGTCCACTGGGGTTGCAATAATGCTTGCGTGCTTCGTGCGCATGCTCGGGCCATCTGTCCATGTCCCATCGTGGGTAAGTGTCGTCTGGTGCCGTAGGTCGTGCAAATTGAGCAGTTCAGGCCTTCCGCAACCGAGTCGACACACGTGGATGCCAATGCGGTTGGTGTTGGCTGTTGGAGTTGCTGCTCCTGGCTGAGGTCAATTAGCCGAAGCGGGATGTGTTGCGCATGGGTCATTGGTTTTGAAGGATGGTCAGGTCCGCGCGGCCTTAACTCAGCATGATAGCCGACTCCAAAGGATCAGTTGCTGGTCAGAAATAGGTGCCTGCTGGTTGTTGTAAGTTGTGTTCGTTGGTAGCGCTGCGGTAGGCTTGGTTGCGTGCTGCGTTGAATCGTAAAGTTTACGATTCAACGCAGCACGCAGCACGTACATTCGCCAACTGTCATTTACTAAATGACAGTTGGCGAATGTGCCAGCTTGTCATACATTGCTCTCAGTGCGGAGTTGATGGTCGGTGAGATGGATAGCCTTGAGTGGCGCAACTGCTGCTCTCTGCGCGGTGATCTGGATGCTGCGCGGATGGTGGTCGCACGTGCAAGATTAAATTGGGTACACAGGTAGTCGTGGATGCGCGTGGCGGTTAAGTTGGCCCCATGTTGGACAATATACGCTTGGCTCCGGTTGTGCGAGAGATCGCTGTTTGGCTAGTTCAGCGCCTGTGCCTGCAAGGCTGGTTTGCGCGACTTGCAATTGAGCTTGAGGCCGCAGCTAATTACCATCGTGCGCGTGTGTGTCGCAGGTGTTAAGTTGGCCATGATGAGCGCGTCGTCGACACATGCGTTGCTGGTTGCGTAGTCGTCTTATTGCGTGTTGATGCCCTGACATAAGGTGTTGTTGGTGCCGGTAGTCGGATTACGTGAGGCTGCCCTATAATGTTGCGAGCTTGTGCGTCGAGTGGTCTAGCAGAGAAGAGAGGTCGTAGATTGCGCCGGCTAAGATATTGCCTGGTCATGTGCCTTTGTCGGGTGCGCAATAAAGTGGGAGCGCTCGCGCACAATATGCGATGCTCTGCAAGGCTCAATTAGCTGGGCTGCCAAGTGACCGTCGCATTGGCGGCTGTTGAGCATGCCAGGTTGGTTGAGAAGTGCTGCGAGTGGTATGAAGGCTGGTGAGAAATCTTGGTTCTGGCACTACTTTTCTTGGTCTGCTCGTGGCATTGGACCGACAACCGTCTCCGTTACCACTGTGTGAAATGCTGCCGTGAGGTCGATGTAGTAGCGCATCGTGCTCATCTGGTTTTTCTGGTTGCGGCTGGTGGTGAGTGTGGCTGTATGTGCTACGAAGGATGTCGATCGGCCTGGGCGTCCTCCACATTGGGATGGCAGTAGTGCTTGGGCCAGCAGAGTCGCGAGCCTCTGCCTGAGGTAAGTGTTGTGGAACTTAGGGGTTTCAGATGCGAGCAATATCGACCTGTATTGCATTGCTTTGCTGGCGTTGCCTTGACATGCGTGCAGTGGCATTGCGGTACCGTATTTCCAAATCAGGGGCTCCTATTGAGTACGCGGTACTTTGGATAGTGGGTGTATGTGCCTTGCTATGCTGATTGGGGCTGATTCAAACATATCACTTATCATCCTGTCGAATCCTGTCTGGCTGCGTCGCTTTGAGTTCCTGATGGGCGTAGCTGTCTTGCGTAGTGAGGTGGCGTAGTCCAGTGTGGCAGGTGTTACACGTGTGTTACGGGTCTTGCTATACGATTGGTAGATCCCTTGCTTGCCTCTATGCTTGGCTTCTTCTTGTGTTGCAAAGTGTCTGGTAGCTTCGTCTGCTTGTTGCTCGTGTTTTTCTAATACGTTGCTTTGGTCGACTGTGAATTGGGGCATGGCTTGCGTCCTGGCGGCCTTCTTCCTGTAGCTGGGTCCGTATCGTAGTGCTGCCATTGCGTGGGTCCATGCTGATCTTCGGTCGCGTAGGTCGTGAACATACTGACATATGTTTGGTAGCGTGGATATGTGGTCTACCCGGTCTGTTTGGGGCTGTTGGCCAAGCGGTGTTCTGGTTGCTGGTAAGAAGGTCGTAGTGCTGATTCTGCCTCTGGTTGGTTGTCGGTAGTGGCGGTGTACAATGCTATGTGTGGTCTGCGGATGTGTAGGTCGGTAGGCCCGACCGTGGGCTATTGTGTGGTTTCGGTGTTGGGCATGTGTGGCATGGTTGTGGCGCTCGTATTTCTGCTTGAACGTAGTACTACAATAGCGTGTCGCCTGGGTCGTATGAGCTTCATCGTGTCGCTCGTGATGTCGGGCTGTCGTGGTGTATACTCGCCTGCTGGCTAGCACGCGGCGGCTGCTGCTTGAAGTACTTCCGTAATCTGCTTGTGGTGGTAAGTTGTCGTCTTCTGCCACTTGCTGGGTTTGTGGGCTCTTCCCCTCCTCCTCCTCCTCCACCTCCTTCTCCTCCTTCTCCTCCTCCTCCACCTCCTCCTCCTCCCTGCTCCTCGTACCCCTACTGCTTCTCCACCACCTCTCCATCCCGCTCCTCACCCCTCGGCCCCCATACATCCTCATCGTCTTCCTCCCCCTCCCCCTCCCCCTACATCCTCATCTTCCCCCTTTCCCTTCCTCCATCATCGTTTCTCCTCCTCCGCGCCGTTCCTCCTGCCGCGCCAGGCCACGAGAGCCAAGGAAACGCAGGGGGGGGGGGGCGGGACACCACCACCACCACCCAAACCCCCTCAACCCGCCCTCCTCCGCCTCCAGCACCCCCTGCTCCACACCCTTTCCTCCTTATGCTCCTCGCTTGTTTCTTCTCTATGCTCGTATATATATATATATATATATATATATATATATATATCCTCTTCCTCCTGCTCCTCCCATCACGAGTCCTCTATCCCCTCGCCCCTACAATATTTGACCCTCCTCGTCCTCCTCCATTTCTTGGTCCAACTCCTGCACATCCTCCTCACGCGTCCCGTCATTATCCCCCTTTTGTTTACGCTCCCCCTCTGGGAAGATGTCATATCCCTCGTCCTCCTCCGTCTCATCGGCCTCCTCCTCCTCTTCCTCCTCCCTCTTCCTCCTCGTCATTGTCGTCTCCCTTCTCCTCGTCCTTCCGCCACCTTCTCCTCCATTTCCCTCAGTCTCTCACGCAGTCGAATCCTCAATGTCAGCATCCTTAGCACCATCATCGCAATCGTCAACATCACCAATCATCATCAATAACGTCAACATTACCATCACGATCATCACAACCATCACCGGTTTTGTCGACAACGATGCGACCCTTACGATCGTCATCATCATCGCTACCAGCAACATCATAACACTCATCATCAGCATCAGCATCAGCATCAGCACCAGCACCATCAACCTCATCATCATCAGCATCAGCAGCATCCTCATCCTCATCCTCATCCTCGTCCTCCTCCTCCTCCTCCTCCTCCTCCTCATCATCGTCGTCGTCGTCGTCGTCGTCATCATCATCATCACCATCAACATCGCCATCCCCACCAACAACATATTACCGCATCCAATGCTGTCGGGGATTTTCCTGGGCATCTCAACGAATGACAGGGCTCACTACATCCGTGGCCTGGATCTGCTAGTAGGGCCGAATGCTGGAACCGGCAGGGCCAAGCGCTAACAATGACGTGATCATTAAGGAGCATCACACGACCTGTTCCAAGTGGAGGCCGCAAACAGTGGGACGATATGTATGCGGCAACCAGAGCCTACATGCTTTTTCGCGCGTAACATGAAACACGCAACTAAGAACGTGTGCGAAACCACTACCAAGGTTTCCTCCCTCCTCGCACCCGCTCTCTTCTCCCTCCCCCGTCCCCCCCGCACATATCCCCGACAGTTCCTCCTTCTTTCATCCCATCCTCTTCTCTCTGTTCCGCCCCTGCTCTTATTATTCTGTCGCAATCTGACTGATGGAATTGCTGTGCCGATGCGTCCACTTCCTCCTCCTCCTCCTCCTCCGCCTTCTCCTCCCTCTCCCCCTCCCTCTCCCTGCATCCATGCCTGCGTTTCCATTACATTCCCTTCCTGGCTTCCGAGATCGCGCGCGCCCCACGAGCGTCGCTCGGTTCAGAGGCCCTGCGCAAACAAAGCAACAGCACGGCCTCGACGCGCCATGTGAAGGAGGAGGGAGGAGGGAGGCAGGAGGAGGGAGGGAGGGAGGAGGGAGGAGGAGGGAGGAGGAAGGAGGAGGCGGAGGAGGAAGAGGGGGAGGGGCCTTCTTGGAGCTGTCGTCGTGCACTCTTGCTTCGCGACGGTGGTGCTTTAGGCCGTGTTGGGGTTCACTCGGGGGCCCCCAAGGCCTCGGGGCCTCGTAAAGCCAGCCCCATACCACGCGATACACAGAAACAGCCTCAGGAGGCGGCCAAGGAGGCTCCAAGTCGACCCCCCAGAGGGCACACTTTCAAGCCGCGCGGTGCGCTTTGCCATTCGGCAGTCTTGGGGGTCCGACTGGGGCCAAAAGGAGCCCTCCGGAAGCCTTCTGAGGCTCGCCAGAAGCCCCGGGGCAGCACCGAAACAGCCCCAGAAGACCTCCACGGGGGCTGCGCACGGGCCCCAGCGGGGAAGTGGCACGGCGCGACTTCACCTTGGGCCCTCTCGGGGGCCCACTCAGGGCCAACATGGGCCTCCCCAGAGACCTCTGGATGCGCGCCTGAGAGGAGGAGAAGGAGGACGAGGAAAGTACGTAGGAACATCAAAGACGAGGGGGAGAGGGCAACTACGGCGAGGAGACTCAAACATGCAGGAAAACACAGGGAGGGGGGGGGAAGGCACGCACGTTGGGGGCGGGGGGGTGGAGCAGGCACGCACGTGGGGGGGCCTATTCCCCCGTGCGTTCCCCACCCCTCCCATGCACGCGAGCGGGGGAAGCTTTCGGTGCTGGGGACTGTCGGAGCCAAACCGAAAACGCTACAAGAGGGCGCCTGGGACAAACGATCCCCATGGCCAAACATACCTGGCACCATCCTCAGAGGGCCACGGAAATGGCAGGGCTGTTTTCTCCACCGATTTCGAAAAAAAGCGCCTCTGGAAAGTGGAAGGGAAGCATCTCTCACGACGTGTGGCGAACGCCGAGCGCGCGGCAGCCCAGCAGGTGGGAGGAGCAGGGCAGGGCTCTCGAGCTGAACGGCGCTGCTCGGTGTCGTGCTGCCCTCGTCTCCCTTCACTCTGCCTCCGCTCTGCCTCTGCTGCGAGACGGAGTCGGACGCAAAAGCGGCCCACGGGATCACCCAGGGCACCGCTGCGCTCGAGCCCTAGGCGGGGCGGGCGGGGGGAGAGGGAGGGGGCAGCAGCGGGTGCCCGCGCGCGCCGCCTCCCTCCCCTCGCCCCCGCGCCGCGCCCCCCGCCTCTCCTCCCTCCGCCCTCAGGCTCGAGGGTCTTACTCCTCCCCCCCCTCCTCCTGCTCCTCCTCCTGCTCGTCCTCCTGCTCCTCCTCCTCCTCCTCCTCCTGGGCCCTCCTCCTGTGCCCTCCTCCTGCTCCTCCTCCTCCTGCTCCTCCTCCTTCTCCTCCTCCTCCTCCTCCTCCTCCTGGGCCCTCATCCTCCTCCTCCTCCTCCTGCTCCTCCTCCTTCTCCTCCTCCTCCTCCTCCTCCTCCTGGGCCCTCATCCTCCTCCTCCTCCTCCTGCTCCTCCTCCTTCTCCTCCTCCTCCTCCCCCTCCTGCTGGGCCCTCGACCGCAGGAGGTGGCTCCCGAGGGTGCGCCCCGCTGCCCAGCCCAGGGCGTGCCCGTCCCCTGGCCATCGCTCGGACGTCCCTTCCTCGCGTTTTGCTGTGGCTTCGTGCGTGGCTTTTTCTCACAGGATGATCCAGGATGCTCCTGAATGATCCCCGCCGAGAAAAAGTACACACGTCCAAGCGATACCAGGTCCCTGGGGGCTCCCCTGAGGCAGTCGGGGGGGGTTCTCCGTCAGCACCGACTTGGGGGAATCTCATAGCACCGACCTTGCAGACGTGCTGCCGCGGACTTTTGAGCGGACTTCTGCCAATGCAGAACCCCGAAGCGGCGAGCGAAAACCGATACGACTGTTACGCGTTTTTGTTGTAATCGTCATTCACGGGATCCTCGGCTGTCTTCGGCAGTCTTTCGGCGGTCGTCGGCGGTCTTTCGGTGATCCTCGGCGGTCTTTCGGCTGTATTCGGCGGTCTTTCGGCTGTCTTCTACGGTTCTCGGCGGTCTGAAGGCGGCCCAACGCGGTATTTGGCGGTCATCAGTGTGAAAACAAGATATTTCGCGTTACCGCGGGGGTCCATGATCGAACACGTAACCAGTGGAATATCAGTTTCAATGTGGATCTTAAATGTGGTTCTTTCTTTACAACCTTCCCCCACATCGACTAAGATTGGAATGAGAAAAGGTGCGTGGAACAGAAGATGGTGATG
The DNA here is from genome assembly GCA_963575745.1 of Prorocentrum cordatum. Lineage (NCBI taxonomy): Eukaryota > Dinophyceae > Prorocentrales > Prorocentraceae > Prorocentrum > Prorocentrum cordatum. The sequence continues at coordinate 488,358 of CAUYUJ010002514.1, forward strand.
GCAGCAAATTGTGGCCCCGTTCAAGGAACTGATCGAAACTGAAGTCGTGGAAGAACACGTGGGTACGCACCTCTGGCGTGGCATCGCGACGCGGCCAGTCTGTTCCCCCACTTCAGCATCGTGCTATCATACACTTCCTCCGTCTCCTACTTTGCTGCCGCCGCCACTGTCTCCTCGTCCTCCTCAGCCGTCTCATTATTCTTCTTCTCACCACACATTTCTCAATGTTTCCAACCGCACTACCTCATCCTCATCATTCCCCCAATGTCCCTACTCTTACCCGGGCTCCTCCTCCTCCCTCTTCTCCTCCTGCTCCTCGTCCTCATGCCACCTCCACCTCTCTCACAACCCACTTCAAACTCCTCCTCCTCCTCCTCCTCCTGCTCCTTCCCATCCATCCCCCTCCTCTTCTCCAGCGCTCGCTGCTGACGGCTATGAGGTCTGAACAGGCGCAGCCGTATCTCCCTGGGTGCTGGGGGGGCAAAAGGGAACGTAGCAGACGACAGGTGGCGCACCTGGGAGGGGTGACCCCCCCCTCCGCCTCCTCCTCCTCCTCCTCCTCATCCTCCTCCTCCTCCTCCTCCCTCAGACTCGAGGGTCTTCTTCCTCCTCCTCCTCCTCCTCCTGCTCCTCCTCCTCGTCGTCCAGGTCCTCATCCTCGTCCTCGTCCTCCTCCTCCTCTTCGTCCTCCTCCTGCTCCTCCTCTTTCTACTCCTCGCCCCTCCATCGCCGAAGCCCAGGGACCTCCCCCGATCGGAGGCGAAGGTGGGGGCGACAACCCACAAGGGGAGCAATACATGTATCCAAGGGCGCCGATGGTCCATGCCTTTCTGCGCCGAGGCATTCGGCGGCCCCCCTCCCCCCCCTCCGCCCAGGCCTGGAGGCGCCCACCTGCTACCCGCACCCCTTCCCCTCCCCCCCCCCGCGCCCCCCGCTCCTCCTCGTCCTCCTCCTGCTATTCCTCCCCTGCTGCTGCTCCAGCTCCACCGCCCCTGTTCCTCCTCCTCCTGCTCCTCCTCTTGCTCCCAGTCACTCCCCCCCACGTCTGCGCCCTCCCTTCTCCCCCCCGGCGTTGAGGGGGCTGAGAGAGGACGTGGATACAGGAGAGCCTGCTGGAGGCGGCCCGCAGGGATGGAGGCAATGTGTGTGTGTGTGTGTTGGCGGGCATGGAGGGCGCCTTGGAGCAGGTGTGGGAGGCAGCGCGCGTCTCGGCGTTTCTGTGGAGCGGGATGAGAATTCGGAACTGGCCCCGCCCTCGGCCGCCGCCAGCGGCTAACTCGCCATCGCTCGGACGTCCATTCCCTTTGTTTTTGTTCGGTTTCGTGTGTGGTTCTGTCGCCACATGACCAAGGATGCTCCTCGAGGGTCCTCGCCGAAGGAAAAATGCACACGTCCGAGCGATGCCAAGCTAAGAAATTGAGGTCTCGAGATGGTGTCCCTCGGCGCCCTGTGGCCCGCCACAGGGCGGGCCCCCGCGGGCCCTCTCGTCGGCGCCCGGGAGGGGTGCTGCAGGCGGCTCGGGACGGAGGAGGTTCACCAAATGCGGGGATGCTCTCGACCTCGTCCTCCCCACACTCCTCCCCCCCCTCCTCCTCCCTCTCCTCCGCGTCCTCCTCTCCGACTCCCGCTCTCCTCGTCCTCCTGCTGCTCACTGCCCCCCCGTCCTGCCTTGCCCCTGCTCCCCCTCCTCATCCTCCTCCGTAACCTGCTCTTCCTCCTCCTCCTCCTCCTCCTCCTCCTCCTTCTCCTGCTGCTGCTCCACCGCATCCTCCACCTCCCCCTTCTCCTCCTGCTCCCCCTCTCCCTCGTCCTTCGCATCGGCCTCGTCGTCGTCGTCTTCAAGGTGGGCGACAGCCGTAAGGCCTTCACTATCATGTTGAATTCAATGTGTTGCGGCTGAGAGGTCTGGTCCACGACCTTGAATTTTCTGGCCAGAAGGCGAAACCAATTGTGAAGGCGCCTTGCAGGCTGGATGACGCGTGCACCTTGGCCGTGATGACCGGGTCGGGTCGGACGGGAATGGGGGTGGGCTGCACTGATGACAAGCGCCTCCGCCGCTGCGGCTGGGGCTGCGCTGTCGTCCAAGATGAGCGGTCACAAGTATAGCGCACGGAACCCTCCCAGGACGGCTCCAGACCGTCCCGTTAGCTGAGCTTGTAGGCGTAGCTGTGGCCGTGACGCATATAAGAGGTGAGTGGTACTTCGTGCTGGAGCGCCAGGGCGTGCTCCATGGAATCCGACGCAGGGCCCACTCGCAGCATGGAATCAATTCAACGGCACGACTGGGTTTCTGGGGGACTTATAACAGCCATCCAGGGGAATGACACTTCTGATAAAAAAAAAAAAAAACGAAACGGGGGTGGCTAGTCGAAGGTCTCATATTATGATTAATAGTAAAACTCGTGTTCTTAATCCTGATGAATAGTATGTTTACTACTATGATTCACACATAGTGATTCATGACCATAACATGATGATTATTAGTATTCCTGGTCTGCGCCCGTGGAGACCCCAATTGAAAGAAGGTGTCTTGCGCCATGTATCACTGGCTTGAAACAGGGAGGCGGTTCCGGGCAAAATTCTCATTCCAATTCGGACCAGGTCCGACAAAAAGGAGGACTCCTGACTTCTCGGCCCCGTCCTTCCTGCAGGACGGACCCTTTCTCTCGACTTCGCACGCAGGCGTGTGAAAGCTCCTGGCTCGGCGCATGATTCCCGGGCGCCGCTCGCCACGGGGACCCGCCCTCCCCCGTGGCCTCAGCCTGGAAATGGTGCCTCTTGGTTCCTGGGCGCCGATCGCCATGCGGACCCCCCTCCCTCCACCGTGGCCTCCGCCTGAAACTGGCGCCTCTTGCTTCCGGAGCGCCGCTCGCCGCGGGGACCCGCCGTCCCCCGCGGCCATACAAGCGTGAAACCACACAGAGATGACACGCGCCACACCGAAAACCGTGTGAGAAACAGTATCCTGGCGAAAGACCCGAACATCGGGGATCTTCTGACCCAGGTCAATCCAGACCCGGGTCAGTCAGGCCTTGAAAAAACCTGCAAAGTCCTGCAATACTCTGCACCCAAACCCGGGTCAATGCGAAGGATCCTGCAAGATCCTGCAGGATCCAGCACCCAAGCCCGGGTCAATGCGACCCTGCTCCTGTAGGATTTTGAAAAATCGGGCGCTCTGGCTGACCCCTGTTTGCGTTGACCCCCGTCTCAAGGCTCCCGAAACCATATGCACATGTGAGTGCCGCGTTGTGGGTACCGCTCTCGGTGGAGCTCCCTGCGGGGCCACGATCCTCGTGAGGGGCGTGCCGAAATGGGCGGGGGGACGCATGCGGACCCTGTCGCTGGGGCCTTCGGTGGAGCTCCCTATGGGGCAACGATCCTCGTGAGGGGTGTGCCGAAATGGGCGGGGGGACGCATGCGGGCCCTGCTACTGGAGCCTTCGGTGGAGCTCCCTATAATCTCTGCCCTGGGTGGGTGAAACCCAGTGAAGTGACGAGGCGGATGGGAGGAGGGAGGAGGGGGAAGAGGAGGGGGAGGAGGAGAGGAGGGGGGGAGAGCAGACGCGGAGTGCTGTCTCTTCAAAACGAGGACCCGACACCACAGCATGGTTGGGAACACATTGTTTCACCCGCATTCTGGGCGCGAACATGGGGCCATTCAAAGTGAAACCACACTGGGGTGACACGTGTCAGTCCGCAAACCGCATGCGCAAAACAACTTGTTTCACTCGTACGCTGGGCGCCAGCATGGTGCCGCACAGCGTACACAGGGGTGCCGCTCGCCACGGGTACCCACCTTCCCCCGTGGCCCCAGCGCAGAGATGGCGACCCTTCATTCCTGGGTGCCGCTCGCCGCGGGCACCCACCCTCCTGCGTCCACGGCCCCAGCGAGGAGATGGCGACCTTTGATTCCTGGGTTCACCAGCCTGGAACATATCCCTATCCCTATGACTGGCATCGCCTCATCTCGATGCCGATCTTGGGGATTCCCTCCGTTTCTGAGGGCGCATCCCTAAGATTGTCGTCGACTTTTGGCTTGTCGATCTTAGGGATAGGGATACGTTCGAGGCTGGTGATGGGTGCCGCTCGCCACGGGGACCCACCCTCCCCCGTGGCCCCAGCGCGGGGATGGCGACTCCTGCCTCCTCCCTGAGTCTCGATTCCTGTTGTGCCGCTCGCCACGGGGACCCGCCCTCCCCGAGGCCCCAGCGCGGGGATGGCGACCCTTGACTCCTCCTTGATTCATGACTCCTGGGCGTCGCTCGCCACAAGGACCCACCTCCTTAAAATGCCCATGACAAGGCCAGCGATTCTAAATTCCTAGCGGGTTGGCAAAATATGCACCTGTGACCCTGGAACGGCCCACACCCCTCCTAATAAGATCCCACCTCCAAGAAACAGATGCTGGGGTTCACATTACCCGTGAGGACTTTACCGCAAATCAGGCGGCAGATGAGGGCAAAGGGGATGGAGCTCGTCGTGCCAGGCTCCCCCAGCACTTCATCCAGCAGCTGTACGGTACTGTTCATGGAGCACTTCGTGCAGAAGCGCGTCCTAGGAGGCAGCCCTGCAAAAGGCAACTCAAACCCCATACCTGCACTCAGCCACCTCCCGTGCGGATCGCGTGGCCCCCGCAGTCGTGCTTCCGGTGCCCAGCGTGCAGCGAGCCTCGAGCAAGCCCACGCCGCGAGGCCGACGAGAGGGGCAAAGTCTTGCACCGTGAGGTCGCCCAGCCGACGACTTGGGAACGCTAGATTGGCTTGTCTCGCAGCAGTGCCCGGCGAGAGCCCCACCAAATCCGCCGGAGTCGTGGGATGGCCTGTGCTCGTGAACTCCGGCTGTGTCGGCAGTGTGTGGCTCACGGCAGTGCGAAGAGCAGAGCCTCTGCCACCCCGCCCACGGATTGGGGCAAGAAGGCGTCGAACCTATGTCAGGTCGGGCGTGTCCCCCTACAGGAGGATGTTGGACAAAAAATCAAAGATACGCCCACAAGATTCAAACATAGCCAAAAAAGGCTCAAACACTCGTCCCCCGACCATTTTTTTTTGGACTGCGTGTGCATACAGTCGGCCTTGGTTGGACAGGACACGCGAGAGGACGCAAGGCCCTTCCGGGGGCCACATTACCATGGGGGATGCAGGAGGCACGGGTCGGGTACCTAAGGGCTTAGTGGGCCCCGGAAACGACAAGGCCGTTTTGTCACCGTTTCCGAAAACATGTCCCTTGACAATGGAAATGGCAAAAAAACGGCGACCGGAAACGGCAACAAAACGGCTCCAGGATCGGAACCGAAGCCAGAACTTGTCAAAACACGGCGACGGAACCGGTGAAAAACGGCGTCGGAACCGGCAAACAAACCAGCAAAACGGAACCGACGGCCCTTGCGTTTCCAGGGCCCACTAAGCCTAAAGGCACCCTCGATTTTTTAGACGCCCGAAATGGGTACAGAAAGACTGGGTACAATGCCCAACAACAAATGTTGTCCCAAACCAACAGCGACCGCTGTTGGGCAGGCGGCCGTCTGTCTCGAATGGACACAGGCCGCGGCGGCGTGGACAGCGAGTCTTGGTCAAAATGAATAGGAACTGCTCTTGGGTATTGTGCCCATTTTTTCCGTACCCATGTCGGGCGTCCAAACTGGGCTGGGGGGGGGGCGGCCGTCTCTGTGGTATCAGTTTTGAGTCGGGCCCTGATGACACGCCTGTCGTCGAAAGTGGGTATTGCTGGATTCCCAGATCCCAATCTGCTTCAAGCGCCTGCCTACTCCAAGAATCGGCATGGTTTTGCTGTTTTGTTGTTCTCTCGGAGGGCCTGGACCCAGTCCACCTTGTCCCCTACGATGTTCCAACCTACTTCGGCGTCCAAACCCAAGGTCGGAACGCCTGGTCAGACGGGCCGGGCCCGGGGGCGGGGCACAGAGCAAACCCTGCAGCGCGCGCGCCGTCCCCCTCGGTTTCGCGCGTGGGGCTGGGGGCCTGGAGTGTGCGCCAGGAGGGAGAGGAGGAGGAGGAGGAGGAGGAGGAGGAGGAGGAGGAGGAGGAGGAGGAAGTCGAAAGACCTCTGGTGCTCTCCTCCTCCTGGTGGCCGAACGGCCAGGCAGCACGCACGAGAGAAATGATCGTCATCATAACCATGCGGAGGCGTGCTGATCTTTGACTGATAGCTTCACTCTCTGTCGACAGTTCGGCGGGTCCCCGTCTTCATCTGTAAGCCAAAGGCTGCGGCGGGCGCAGGCGTTCGGCAACGCTCGCTCCCGCTCTCCCTTGCACCCTTTCACTCGGGTCGGGAATTCGAGCGCTCTGCGCGGCACTCCAGCACACTGCGCACTGAGAAGGCCACTGGCTGCAGCCCGCTCAAGCGCCACTCACTGCTGAAGCCCAGCTTCACGAGGGCCGTCCGGTCGAGCTCGCCCTTCGTCAGCCCGTCCGCCAGCATGTCCACGGTGTCGATCCAGCTGAGCTGTGCCAGCTGGAGGCGGTCGATCTGCTCACGCACTGCGAGAGTCGGCACGAACATACGCTTGTCCGTGGTCACCTTGATGGTGGCGGCGGAGACGGCGTCGAACACTGCCTTCGCGTCGATGGCCGCGATCATCTTCAATGCTAGGTCGCCGGCCTCCTGCCGCACTCGCATCTGGTTCGCCGTGCATACTCCTTCACTGATCTCGGTCAATGCCACATTCATGAGGGTGCCGGTGCCGAGTGCGTCCAACAACGCCATGAGCTCGGCGGCGTAGGTGGACCTGACTACGTTGTTCTGCTTTCTGCTGTACCAGTCAAGCATCACGATCCTGTACGTCGATCCGGTTTGAAGCACGTCGTCGTCGGACTCCAGCAACATGATCACACATCCTCGGATCGCCAAGCCTTCGAACTCCATGGCGTGGAAGGCTGAGTCGCTGACGACGGCCAACCGCACTCGTGTCATGTCCAACTCGATGAACCGAACTCCGAGCTGATTCGAGTTCACCATGATCCACTTCAGCAGCCTGTTGATCTTCCGGATGTCTCCGACCGATGGCTTCTTGGCCTGCCGCTGGAGATAGCTGACGTGCACTGCAATGGGCGCCATCGTCTGCGTCATCCATGCGATCCCCCCGAGCAGCGACATATACGCCGCGTGGCTCTCCACGCTCACCTGGCCATCTTCGTTCTCCATCACATACTGGTCTTCCTGGAGAGGTCGCAGCTGCTGAACGTAGTGCTGCTGATGCGTCCAGATGGCCTTGGTCACAGAGTCCTGCTCGTGCATGATGCCAATGCACTCAAAGAAGTCGTACTGGCGCTTCAACTTCCCAAACTCGCTCTCGATCATGCTCAGTACCTTTTCCCGCAGGTAGTCCTCGCCGCCGCCCTTGAGGTCGTCCACGTGCGAGGACATGATCATCTGCAGCTCGCCCTTCGCGTCGTGGTACACGTAGATCTGCGGGTCGCTGATGAGCGCCTTGCCTCCTGTCTTCTCCAGCACTTGCTTCGACATGACCTGCCGCAGCCTCGGCGCGTCCTTCAGACCGAAGCCGCAGCGCAGGAGCAACAACACCTCTGTCACAGGGTTGTAGTCCTCGTAGCCCTCCAGCTGCCGGAGGACTGGGATCGATCCTGGCGGCATCGTGAACTGTACCTTCCGCTTGACCTCGCCGTCCATGGCGGCGACCTGCTCGAAGGTGAGACCGCGCAAGAACGCCTGGCTGATGTCCGCTGAGAATAATCGCCACTTGCGCTGTGCAGTCACCTGATTCACCAATCGTTGTCCCCATCGTGTCGTAGTACCCGCAAAAGTGGACAGCTCCGGTGACTGCATGTCCTTGAAGCCTCTCACCGTGAGCCTCGCGCGCACCTGCTTCTTGCCGTCGATCTCCTTCCACTTGAGCACCCAGCGCGAGTCGATGATGTTAGTCGCCTGGTCCTTCGGGATACGCTGGAATGCCTTCAACTCCGCCCAGCGCTCGAGCTCGTCCTTCATGGCCTGACGTACTTCAACTTCGTGAGCTCGGGCCTCTTCCAGCGTGAGCACGTTCATCTCGCGCTCGACGACAATCTCGTGCTTGCCCGTGTTGTAGACGCGCAGGATGTAGATCTCCCCTGACCCAGGTCGTCGTATGTGCTCCACCTCAGGGTGCACCCAGTACATGAGTGGCGCACCTATGCCGATCTCGACGCAGTCGGGTCGGGAATTCGAAGAATCATCCTCTACTGCTTCTGCCGCGTGATCTGCGTCCGGGGCTGCGAAGAAGAAGTCGCTCTGAGCGCACTCGATGTCAACAGCAGGCAGAGCGGCCTGCTCCTTCAGGTGCTGCCAGCTCGCGAACAAGTACTCCTGGGTCGCGTCGCTGTCCGAGTCGCCGTCGTCGTCTTTGCCACCATCATCCTTGATCGGGAGCGCTGGCTCGTGCAGGGGCGCAGGGGCCTCAACTGCCGCCGCTGGCTCACCTGCACCTCGGGCTCCATGATAACGATCCGGGCCATCACGTGATCGCGATCTCTCTCGCGTTCCCCCGCCTGGCTTCACAAGCGGCTTCACGGGCGGCACGATGTTGTCGGCAGCGGCCGGGGCAGGAGAGGGCCCTCGTGGTCGATGTTGCCCTCGGTTGCTCCGACTCCTCGTTGAATCCGATGCTGCACTCGTCTGTCTGGATGCGCTCGATATGCTCGTGTCGGGCACTGGCATTGATGCACTTGTCTGTCTAGATGCGCTTGGAATGCTCGTGTCGGATATCGGCTTGTCCTGCCAGGTCATGTCGAAGTCTTCCTCCTGAAGCTCCGGCGGTTCCTGAAACGGTCCAGGTTCAGGTCGCTCTGGCTGTTCATACCGTCGTGCGTGTGGAAGGTTGCCGAACCACGGACCCCCAAGATGCGGAACCTCGGGTTCACGTCGCCGAAGTTCGCGAACAGACTCGTCGTCCGTCATGATGAACTGCACGAAGCTGACGTCCGGCCAGTGTTCCTTGCCAAATATCGGAGCCAACTTCAGTCGAGCAGATCCAGACGCCTCGTGGTGCCAGGACAGCTCTGGGCGTCCGCGCCGCCACCACCACAGGAAGCTGTGGTCGCATCCGACCATTCCTTCGAGCACGGACACGCCATTGCCCACTCGCGCGCCGATGCACCCCACCAGGTAGAAGCCACTGGCGGCAACGTGCAACACCGCCAGGACCAACTCGCTGAGCTTCTGGCTGTCAGCGGTCCGCTTCCACCCGGCGTCGAAGAGCCACCCGACGCGCGCGACCTTGCTGTCCAGCTGGTCCGCGTAGCTCATGATGGTGGCCACCGGGTCGCGCGATCCTGCCTCGAAGAAGATGTTATTCGTGAACATCACGAAGTAGACGAGGCTTCGCCGAAGGTCCTAAGGTCGTACTTGAAATACTCGGCCCTGCCATCGAATGGGCACTGGAGGTCCGACCTGCAGCAAGGTCGCCGGGCCGCGCCACCCCGACTCCTCCTTCGTGCTCGGCGGTCGGTGGAAGTCAACCTGGTCGCCGACCACCAGCTGCAGCGCCTCGTGCGGGGCACGCGTCTTGGATCGAAGTGCGCGCCTCAGCCTGTCCTTCGCGGTCATCTCCACCATGGCTTGCATTGCAACTTCGCGGAGCCGATGATGGTGTCGGGAGATCCCTGGAATGCCAGCCGATTGGTCGTCGATCTGGCAGTCGCTCACCGGCTCGAACTCGGCGAGCAGGGGCGGAAGTCGGCCGTACACCGCCTGGTAAGGGCTGTAGCCAGCCACGGTGATGAGGAGGTTCTTGATGAGGGCACACTCCATGATCACGATTTCCAACGGCATCACAATGCCTTCTTCCGCAAGCTGGGCCTGCACGCGGTGTATGATCTTGCGCACTAGGTCGTGATGGCGTTCCACCAGCTGCGCGTGCGAGCCCTCCTCTTTGGCCTTCATCTCAATGCCCCAGCGGTCCAGCCACTGGCACGCCTCCTCGCCATGGAGACCGCCCTCGATGTCGGCAATCAGCAGCTTCATGGGGCCATGAAGGCGTAGCCATCCCTGAGTGATGCCGGCGATAATCATGATCGTTGTCTTGCGTTCCAGAATGTACAGCACCGTCCAGCGGGTCGCCTCATCAATCATGCGTGCCACCATCTGTTCGCCGATGTAGAGGATGTCCCACTGCACCATCTCGTTGAAACCCGTCGCGAGCCGAGAGATCGTCATGCTCTTCGGCCCCGGTCTCGCCCATAGCCTACACACCCGGCACGTGTCGCAGATCTCCTTCACCAGGGCCAGCGTAGATGCAGGAGCGCCGGCCTTGGTCAGCAGCTCTCTGAGGCGAGCTGCTGGAGCGTGCCAAAATCGAACATGAAGTCGTCGAAGCTGGCGCCGAACGACTTTCTGGTGTGGGCTGTGCAGCAGTCGAAGCGCGTGCCCGAGGTCAAACGCGGTCCAGCCTGGCTCGTCACTTCCTCGAGCTTGCGTCCCCGCATCCACGCCTCGGGCTGGCGCGGCTGGGGCTGCAGCCGGCTGCTCCGCGACGGGCGCCTCGCCGATGGCGTCCGCCGATCCCGAGGCGCCGCCTGATGTCTCGTCCGGCTCCGCCTCTCCAGCTGCTGGCAGACGCGATCGCAGTCGCCGTGCCGCCGCTGTCGCTCGAGCCACTCGAGGTCGACGCTCCGCAGGCACAGGTGGAGGCAATGGCGGTTCAGGTTCGGCATCTGGCGCGTCGGCTCGCGCGGCGCTCGGCGCCTGGTTCGCAGTCGGCTCCTCGGAGGCTGGTGGTTGTCTCGGTCGTAGCTCTCGGGGTCCCACTGCTCTTGGGAGAACACTGTCTGCTCGGCATTCTCCAGGTTTTCGGGTATGTCGTGTGTCTGAGGCCGCGCGACCACTCCGGCAAGCTGGGCACTTCAGGTCGCGATTCGTCGGCACAAATCTATGCTTGCATGTCTCCCCTCGATCATGGGCTGGGTGGTCAGCCGGCCGATGATGCCGACATCCAGCGCACGGCTGCGCAGCGCGCGGTACTCCTGCTGTGGGCGCTGCTGCTGATGACGCCGCTGCTGCTGCTCCTGAAGCTGGTGCTGCGGCTGCTGCTGCTCCAGAGGCTGATGCTGCGGCTGCTGCTGCTCCAGAGGCTGGTGCTGCGGCTGCTGCTGCTCCAGAGGCTGGTGCTGCGGCCGCAGACGCCGAGGAAGCAGAGGAGCCAGCTGGTCCGGATTGCACAGCGGCCGTGGGTAGCACTCGTACACCACGAGGTGGTGTCCCTGATGCCTCACGCGCTCCACCATCTGGGAGATGCTCGCCGCCAGCTCCCGGCAGATGCCAATCGCCCACTCCGCGTGATCCTTGGGGTTCTCTAGTCGCCATTTGTCACGCTCTGGATGGGGTCCTCGGCCACCATGGGCCAGCAAAGCGTGATCGTGCTGGCCGTCGCAGCGAAACTTCCTGAGTCCGGCGAGCAGGCGCTCGTCCGAAGCCCAGAACTCCGAGGACTTCTTGATCGGTAGTCCCGTTCGCCGCCCGATCTTGCCGGCCATGCACTGGTCGACTTGGCACCACGCCACCGCGTAGTTGTTGGCGATGTGTTGCCAGTCGTCGAGCTGGTAGAAGTCGCTGCCCAACGGCTGCTCCGACACAAAGTGGCGTCCGGCGTCCATCTGAGTGCACGCCGCTGCAGCGGCGATGCGGGCCAGCCCCACTGATGTCTTGCGACTGCGAAGCCAACCGTCGTAGTTGATGACCTTATTGAGCGCCGAGAACCCCTTCAAGCTCGTACAGGGCGTGCTAATGAGTAAAACAAGAGGCTTGCCATGGTACAGATATTCCCAAAACTGCCTCTGGCCCTCGTGCGTCATCAAGTTGCAGTCGCAAATGAGATCGAAGTTGGGACCGCCCCGATATCCTCGTCGCACGAGTAGCCGGGTTGTTCCAGATGCACCACCGCACAACTCCGCGACGTCGTCGTGCTGCAGGTGGCCGTAGTAGAGGCTCATGTGTGTGTGTCCATATCCTTGACCGAGCTGAAGAAGTTCTGCTGCTCGTCTTTCTCGTTCAGGTGTGCCTCCGAGCCGATCATGCCAAAGAACTCGGACATCATGATGTACGGTTGCTCATCGATGTGCTGGTCCTCCCTGAGCTCGGTGCCGTAGCACACCTCGTCCAGCTCGTATTCGTTCGCCGCGTAGAGTTTCGTGAAATCGGAGCCGCAGTCGTCGAAGACCTGCTCCACTGTCTGTGGCCTCTTCTTCACCTTGCGCTCCGGGTCTGCTGCCTTGCGCGCCTTGTCGCGCGTCCTCTGCTCGGTGGGAAAGCTCGCGGTCAGCGCGCTCACCTTGCAGCCGGTCTCGTCGACGTCGTCCGCGAATGATACTCGGCCAGGGCGACGTCGCTCACCTCGCGGCTGCTCCTCGTCGGCTTCTCTCAAGGCCGCTGTCCGAGATCCTGGAGGCCCGGCAGTCGTCGGATCCGTCCTTGACGACCCGGGTCGGGAATCACCCCCGGCCTCACGGCGTGGTGTAGCTGTCGCAGATGGCGACAATCCGTCGACTGCGTCGGATCTCGCGCCGCCGTCGAAGCAAACAGCGGCCACCATCCGCTTGACCAGAGCAGATACCCCTCTGGCCTTGAAGTCCAACCGATCTGCAGCAGTCTTCCGTGTAACATGTCGGCCTGCTGGCCAGCCGCAGCGGCACTTCGCGTCGTGGTCGTCGAAGTAGCTGCTGCTGACGATGCGTGTAGTCTGAGCTGCTGGTTATCCTCGAGCGTCACGCACGCCGAGATTGCACCATCGTAGTCGTCCTGAGTGCCACCTCCTGTCGTCCAGCAACTCCAAGATGTCGGGCATGTCCCACACCGCGCTGCCCTCGTCCGCCTCGACGATGCAGCAGCGATGCCCTTCAAGTTGAGCTCGAGCGATCTTACACTCGAAGCGCTTGGTTCGCTTGTCGTTGCGAGTGCCTCGCGACGTGCCCGGCTGAGCCAGGCTGATCCAAACGAGCTCCGGCTGCTGGTGGCGCAAGGAATCCGCCCACTTATCCTCCTGCCCGAGGACTTTGTGAACATCACAGTTGCGACCTACCGCATATCCGCATCCGTGCAGCGCGTTCTGGCACAGGTTCTGCAAGTCGCCGAACACCCATGCCGATGGCGGTCTCCCCTGTACTTCCCTGGTGCCCCCGCCGCCCCGAGCACCGAGATGGGGTGTCTTCGATCAGAGGTGAAAGCTGCCCGCGTCGGGCTGCCCGCTGGCGCTGTCCGATGCGGCACCACTGCCGGATGACGTCGCAGTAGTGGTCTTCCTGCTTGCCGTCCTGGTGGATGCGGGAGTCGATGCGGTTGCTGCAGGTAAGGATGTCGAATCTGATGTCGTCGAAGTCGCCAATGCCATCGTCCTCGTGGGTCCCGAACTCCCCGATGTTCCCGTCTCGTCGTAGAGGTCGCAGGGCAGCATGAGGTGACCGGCGTGGCTCTCTTCCAGGTGGTACTGCGACGATCCTGGGCTCAGCTGCAGTGAGTAGCCGCCCGGGCCGATGCGGTACATGCGATTGTTGAAGCAGTCGAGCAGTATGCGCTGGTCCCGCAGTGATGCTCGCCCGAGCAGTGCCGGCACGCTGCTGTTCGGAAGCACCGGCGCCTCGTAGGTCGCGGCTTGTCCTCCCTGCAGCGCCAGTTGATAGCGATGGGCGTGCGTGGCCTGCTGAGATCCTGAACCCACACCGCCAACCTCAAGCACCCGGTCAAGTGGGGTGCGGATAGGCGGTGGACGTCCTGCCTGCTGCTGTCGCGCTGCCATCCTGTTGCCCCACTCGTCGCCAGTAAGGTTGCCTGGACCCCCGGGGTCCACCAGCAGAGCCTCGCCACTCCTGTCCTTCATGCGGGTGCGAACCAAGTAGGTCTCCCCGCTGGCGTTCTCGAACTGATCCACTCGCCACCATGGGAACCATGTCGGGCTGGTCACGGCCGCTGATCGCCCAACTGTCGCCGGAGGCTGCTCCTCCACAGCTCGGTCCTGCATGCTGGCCTGGATCTCCGTTAGTATGTCGTGCTCCGCGACGTTGTCGCGCATGTCAAGGGTCTCCCAGCTCAGAGCCTCGCGGGAGGTGTCCTCGTCAAGATCGTCGATCTGCAGGCCGGGCGTCCTGGCGTCCTCAGTGAACCAGCGCAGCACTCCAGACAAGGCTCCAGTCCGCGGCTGCGCGGGCACGGGCGCATAGGCGGCCAACGTTGGGTCGGCGGCAGGAGCCCCGGCCTGCTGCGTCCCCGTCGCGGCACTGCCAGTGTTCCAGGACATGAAGCGCTTGCCTTTGCCCTTGCCCTTGCGCTTGGGGCAGGCGGCCACGAGGTGAGTCTCCGAGTCGCACTCGTGACACCGCATCGTGCGGCCGTCGCTGCCTCGGGGATTGGTGGCGCCGGGCGTGCCAGCCATGTAGTGCTTGCCGCCCTTCTTCTTCTTACCTTTTCCTCCCGCCAGTGAGCCTGGGTTCACCACCGATCCGCCGAAGTGGTATCCCTTGCCGTGGCCTCGCCCGCGTCCAAAGCTGCTGCCGCCCTTGCCGCTGTTCATACGTAGAGACCAGTTGCTGCGCGGGAAACGAGAGCGGCGGCTGTTCCGTTGGACGAAGTGGCGAAACCTGCGCTTCGGGAACAGGCACTCATGTAGCAGGGTGTCGTAGTCCCAGCCCTCGGAGTCACCATAATACTCCTGCAGTTCTTCCTGAGTGAACTGGGAAGTGTCCAAGTCATCGTCGTCGGTCATCGAGTCATCGTCCCCGGGCTCGTCCTCATACAGGTAGCTCGAGCAGACGGCGCAGCAATCGTAGCCCTCGTCGTCCTGGACCACGTAGTGCTGAGATGCAGATCCAGCGCTCCCTGCCGTGCTGACTGCGTTCTGACCATACATGTAGGCGGCCGTGTCGTGCCAGGTGTTTGCGCCGCTGTCATTCTCGCCCGTGAACCAATGATGACCATGATATCCTTTGCCGCGGTACCCTTCAGCCAAGTTCTGAGGTCCTGCGTGGGTGTGCTCCGCGAAGTGGCCCTGCTGCCGCACCATCCCGATCACGCTGTTCAGCTGATCGATCGTCAATGGCAGCTGGCCGCCGTTGGACTGCAGCACCAAGGGGTACACAGCCTTGGGCACATGCAGAGCCTCCAGAAACAACAGCGAGAGCACCGGCGTCGGCAGCACGAGCGGGTCGTCCAGCTGCGCCACTCGGGCGCGCAGAGCCTCGAAGCGCGTGATCGCGTCATCGACGCTCTCCCACTCCTGCCTGCGGATTGTGAGCAGCTCGACGATGGTGCTGATCGACGACTGGACGTCGAGCGGGCCAAAGCGCCGCCTGAGTCCGGTGATCAGCATCTGTACTCCGTTCTCGACCAGGTTGCCAAGCTGGTCGAACCTGCCGTGAGCGATGGCCTCGACCGGCACCTCGCGGCAGAGGTCCCTCGCCGTGCCGCCGAGACGCTGGACGATCGCTGGGCCGCGCTGGTGCTGCTGCAGCTCCGTCGCCGCGCACCACAGCATCACGTCCTGGACCCACAGCCTGAAGGGGTACCCGCGCTGCTCGAGGTACGGCGCCCAGAACGGCGGGACCTTGGATGTGCTCTGCTGTGCCAGCTCTGCCGCCGGCAGACCCTGTACGTTCTGCTCGTGAGGCTGTCCCCACTGTGGTGCCGGTAGCCTCGACTCGCCGATGCGCTGGCCGCGCTGCGGCGTCATGGGCCTGAAGCCCAGGGGCTCTGCCGAGCCCGCTACGTTGATCAGGATGCCGAGGAGACCGATGAGCAGCACGATCTTGCTCGGCGTCGAACTCGTCGAAGAGAAAGAGCATCCAGTACTTGATGAGATCGTGGCCTGCGCAAGACAGGCCGCACATGGAGCGGTCGTAGCACAGCAGGTACAACGCCTTGAGCTCGACTCAACCCCATTGCCGTGGTCGCCACGCTGCGGCCTCTCGCCGCCCACGTCGCACGCAGAGCCGGCCGGACTTGCAGCCGACCCTGCAGAGCCCACCGGCTCCGCTACCAGAGTCGAAAGACCTCTGGTGCTCTCCTCCTCCTGGTGGCCGAACGGCCAGGCAGCACGCACGAGAGAAATGTTCGTCATCATAACCATGCGGAGGCGTGCTGATGTTTGACTGATAGCTTCACTCTCTGTCGACAGTTCGGCGGGTCCCCGCCTTCATCTGTAAGCCACAGGCTGCGGCGGGCGCAGGCGTGCGGCAACGCTCGCTCCCGCTCTCCCTTGCACCCTTTCACTGAGGAGGAGGAGGAGGAGGAGGGGGAGGAGGAGGAGGAGGAGGAGGAGGAGGAGGAGGAGGAGAACAAGACGGAGGGAGGAGGAGAAGGACGAGGAGGAGGAGGAGGAGGAAGGAGGAGGAGGTGGGAGAGGAGGAGAACAAGAAGGTGGGAGCAGGAGGGGGAGGAGGAGGGGGAGGAGGACGAGGAGGAGGAGGAGGGAAGCCTACATCAGGATGAGGAAAGGAAGAGGAGGACGAGGACGAGGACGGAGGACGGAGGACAAGGAGGAGGAGGAGGAGGAGGAGGAGGAGAACGGAGGAGGAGGACGACGAGGAGAACGACGACGGACCTCGATCCTCGGCCCGCGAACCAGGGTCCTCGAACCTCGCCGTCGACATGCGGGGGGGGCCGTGCTGCTCATCTCCCGAGGGGGGGGGGCCTTCTTCCAGCCCGAAAGGCTGCAGCCCAACCGCGTCTCCACGGGCCGCCTCGGCGCAGGAGCCGTGTGCCTCTCCCTCGTCGTCGCCGTCCTGTTCCTCCTCCGCGACAACCTCCTCCTCCTCATCCTCCCTCCCTCTGCCCCTTCCTTCCGAACATTCGACCACGTTATCTTCCCCTCCGCTCCTCCATCGACCACCTCCTCACTGGGTATCAGTGTCCTCCTCCTCCTCCTCCGCCTCCTCCTCTTCCTCCTCCTCCTCAGCCCCGTGCTCCTCCTCCTCCTCCTCCTCCTCCTCATCATCATCATCATCATCATCCCTTTCTCTATCACTACGTCATGCCTTCTCGACCGCCTTCTCCTCCCCTAGGCTCCTTCACCAACCACCTCCTCACTGATCGTCGTGTTTCCTCTTCCTCCTCCGCCTCATCTCCCTCCTCCTCCTCCTCCTCCTCCTCCTCCTCCTCCTCCTCCCCGTCCTCCTCCTCCTCGTCCTCGTCGTCGTCCTCGTCCTCCTCCTCCTCCTCCTCCTCATCCTCCACTCGGTCCTCCTCCTCCTACTCGTCCTCGTCGTCGTCCTCCTCCTACTCGTCCTCGTCGTCGTCCTCGTCCTCCTCGTCGCCCCCTTCCCAGAAGCAGCCGCCGCAAGAACTGCTTCATGAGGTCGGCGCTCGGTGCGTCGACCCGCTCCCGCGGGATCCTCAGCTTCGCAGTCAGGATCTCGCGCCAAATCTCCAGAGAGGGTGGGGGGTGGCAGATGGTCCACTCCTCCTCCTCCTCCTCCTCCTCCTCCTCCTCCTCCAACTCCTTCTCCTCCTCCTCCTCCTCCTACTCCGCCATCTCCCCCTGATACTCCCTTCCTCTCCTCCCATTCCTTGTCCCTCCCTCTCGCCTCCTCCCCCCCTTCTCCCTCATCCATCCCTCTCCCTCCTCACACTTCCCTCCCCCCTCGTCCTCTCCCTCATCTCTCCTCCTCCCCTCCTCCTCCTCCTCCTCCTCCTCCTCTGCCTCCTCATCCTCCCCCTCCTCAACCTCCACCTCCCCCAATTCTGCCTCACTCCCCATCCCCCTCCTCCTCCCTCCTCTCTCCTCCCTCCTCCCTCCCCCCTCCTCCCGCCTCCCTCCCCCTTCCTCTTCCTCCCCTTCCTCCTCCCTTCGCTCTCTTCATTCCTCCATCCCCGTCCTCCTTTCACAATCCCCCCCCATCCTCCCTCCTCCCTGTCTCCTCCTTCTTACCGCCTCGTTCATCCTCGTCCCTGCCGTCTTCCTCCTCCGCAGTATGGGTCTCTCGCCAGATCTCCAGAAAGAGTGTTGGGAAAGGAGGAGGGAAGAAAAGCCTCACTCCTCCTCCTGTTCGTGTTCCTCCTCCTCCTCATCCTCCTCCTCCTCCTCCTCCTCCTGCTCCTCTGTGTCCCTGTCCTCTCTCCTCGTCTTCAACGTGCTCGTCTTCTTCATTTTCGCCGTGAGAACACGGGATTGGGGGAGTAGGGAAGTCCCTCTCTGCTCCTGCTCCTCCTCCTTTACCAGCCTGGAACATATCCCTATCTCTATGCTGGGCATCGCCTCATCACGATGCCGATCTTAGGGATTCCCTTCGTTTCTGAGGGCGCATCCCTAAGATTGTCATCGCCTTTTCGCGTGTCAATCTTAGGGATAGGGATAAATTCGAGGCTTGTGACCCCTCGTCATCGCCCTCCTCCTTCCGCCGCTAGGCCTCCGCGGGGAAAAAGACTGAGGCTTGGACGCTTCGGCCTCCCGGGCCGCTCTCAACGCCAGGCCCGGCCCGGTCCCATGCCTGCCCGCAGCGCGCCCCCCCTGGAGAGTCGGGGATCTTCTGACCCGGGTCAATCCACACCCGGGTCAGCAGGAAACCGAAAAACTGCAATGCACGAAAAAAAACTGCAACCCAGGTCTTCGCAAACCCAGGTCAGCCAATATGCGCGGCCGCCTCGCGGCCACGAGCGGCTCGCTGACCCGGGTCAGCCAGAGGGGGTCTTCGCAGGATCCTGCAGGATCCGGTGCCCTGGCTAACCCCCGTTTGCATTGACCCCCGTCTCGAGGCTCCCGAGAGAGGTCCCGGGGGGAGGGCCGGGGCCGGGGAGGACCAGGAACGAAGACGATTGGGAAGGGGGGCGAGGAGGAATGCAGGGGAGGGTTTCCTCGTTTGACTCCCTACCAGACCACCCCGACCCAGCCCGAAGACCCGAACTGGACCCGAATTTCGGGTCGGCGGGTGTACGGATTCCATGTGTTTTTTAATCCATGTTCCCCGACCCCCCCCACACTGGAAATGGCGGGCAAACTGAAGCCTTCGGGTTGGGTTGGGGTGGTTTGGTGGGTGGTGATCGTTGGGGCCAAAGTAGAACGTAACATGCTACCTGCATAAGCGGTTGTTGCAGCAACCTCCTCTCGCGCCTGAATGCGCGCCGCCAACGCCAACACATATGGTGTAGAGACGAGAGCGCGAGGCCCGGACTCCCGCGTCGGAAAAGGAAGCGGCCTGGAGAACAGCACAGGCCGAGTGCTGGGCTAGGACGGTGGCCCGCGTCCGATGAGGCAGGTCCAAGAACAAGAGAACACGGACCAGAACGGGGGGCGGCAGTGCTCAGCACGAGCCGCTCACCCCAAAGAGGCCCCGCCTCGGGGGAACACGAGGGACGGAACGTTGGAGAAGGGGGGGGCGAGGAGGAAGGAAGCAAGCTGGGTGCGCACGCGCCATATCTGACATCCCGCCCCTCCCACCCCCATGGCATGCCATTGCGCAGATGTTTGTCTATCCAACGGCCGGTGTCATAGTGGACGCTGCACCCTCAAGACAGACCAATTGTGCCGTGCGCGCTCAGAAGAAGGCCAACTGTGCACGTTTGCTTGAGCGCGCCCACATGAGCTTCACCCGACTCGGCCTCGACCGCTGTGCGGCTCAAGAGGTCACCGGGCAAACCGGGAACACCACGCGAGCCGACCCCGGGTCCTGAGGGATGATCGAGCGTGCCGCGCGCGAACTGAAAGGAAAGGGCGAGGAAGCGAGGGAGAGGGGGAGGGGGAGGAGGAGGAGGAGGAGGAGGAGGAGGAGGAGGAGGAGGAGAGAAAGGAGGAGGAGGTGGAGGAGGAGGAAGAGGAGGAGGAGGAGGAGGAAGAGGAGGAGGAGGAGGAGGAGGAGGAGGAAGAGAGCTCCAGGGAGGGAATGAGGAAGAAGAAACCGAGACGCCTACGGCGGCCGAGCGGCGGCCGGCACTGGGCACAAGCTGTGCAAGCACACATACAATGGAGCCCAGTCCACGAGAAGGCTCCCACGAGAACCTCGACCTTGAGACCCCAGGGCGTCCATGGATGTTTTGGTGTGGGAACGTCACGCTGTCCATCGCAGAAACATCGAAACCCAAGAAGCCCAAGGCACACTGGAGCTCAGTGGGCCCCGGAAACGGCAGGCCCGTTTTCTCTACCGTTCCCGGCAAAGTGTCTCTTGAAAATGGAAGCGGCCACGAAAACGGCAAAGCACGGCTCCAATAAACTGGCGCCGGAATCGGTGAGAAAACGGCGACGGAACCGGTAACAAAAACGGCGCCGGCACCGGCAACAAAACAATGGCAAAACGGAACGGGTAACAAAAACGGCCCCGTCGTCTCCAGGGCCCACCGAGCCCCAGAGGCAAGCAGTGCACGGGCGAAGAACGGCATGAGAGAAACTCTGCCGCTGCGGGGGGCGCCTGTCCCAGCCTCCCTCCCCCCTCCCCGCATCGCGCTCTCGTGGGCCGGGCGGTGGTATGCGGTTGGAGCCCGAGCCCCTGCACGACGGGGTGGGGCCGCGAGCGAGCGCGGAGCCCAGCGAATCGAGCGAACATCGCAGCGGGGACCGCGTGGCCGTCGGCCCCGAAGCCGGCGCGACCTGCGGGCCTTCGACGCGCGACCTGCGCCTCAACGAGGCGGCGTCGGTGCTTCTGGCGCGGAACGCCGCCCCCCGGAGGCCGAACGCCTCGCCCCGCAACCACGAAGGAGGGAGGAGGGAGGAGGGAGGAGGAAGGAGAAGGGAGAAGGGAGGAGGAGGGAGGAGGGAGGAGGGAGGACGGAGGGAGGAGGGAGGAGGGGGAGGGAGGAGGGGGAGACTGAGGCAGAAACGGACTCCCCCAGCGACGCCGCATGCGCGCCACGGCTGGGGGGTTGGCCAGCGCAGACTCGCTTGCGTGGGCCAGCACGGCGGCAGCCCATGGGAGACTGCACGCTGGGAGGGAGGAAGGGGGGAGGAGGGGAATGGAGGAAGTAGGAGGGATGACACGAGAGACTGATGCAAATGGCAGGTGAGATGGTGCAGAGCAGGTGAGATGGTACAGAGATGGTGACGGGCTCGGCGCGCATCCTTGAGATGCCAGAACGCTGCGGCCGTCTGTCTCAGGTGAACCCCGTGTCTTCGACGTGGAACTGCCTGTTGCCCATGAAATTCCGTAGCAGACCGATGTACTTGCCAGCGACGTTTTCTTTTGCAACGCTGAGAGCATGCTGTCATTGTTGATGCTGTCAAACGCCTTGCGCCAAAGGAGTGCTAAGAGAGACACGGCGCCGCGTTCCCGAACACCTGCAAAATCGATAGGTCTCCGGGCAATGAATATGGCATCTTCCGTGCACCATTTCGCCCGGAAGCCCTAGTGCGTCGACCATCTCCGATCGTGTAGCACTGCGTCAAAAAAAACGTTGCTTGGGCATGCTGGCAACAAACGAGGCGTGCAACGCAAAACAAAACAGATAGGCCTGTAGTTGACCAAACATCCTAAGTCATTCTTCTTGAACACCATACACCAGACAACAAACGGTCAGTGGATGGTTTGATGAGATGAGTCGTGAGATCGATCATGAGATCAATAATGAATCGTGGGATCGATAAACAGATCGATAAAGAGATCGGCCGGGAACCCGGGAGCCTGGGGACCCGGCACCCACCGAAATCGGCCCGGAACCAATAACCGGGAACCCGTGAACCCGGACCCGGGAACCCAACCTGCGACCAAAATCGGAGGGAAACTTTCGCCAAATCTCTCAACTTCAGCTAGGACCCCTTCAGTACAAGCACTGATTGGGGAATGCGTGCCCCCGACGCAACGAGCCCTAGATGCGTTCGATGTTGTGGCCAAGCCCCTGCTTTTCGGAAACTCCCAGCAAAACATCGCCGCCACTGCAAAGCCAGATTGGCGATCATCCATTCCTGGCCAGTTTGGCGATTATTCGTTCCTGGCTAGTCTGAACACCATGGCTAATTTGGCGATCGTCCATTCCTGGGGCGCCTGCTCCGGAAGGAGACACGTGTTCACGACGTCGAGCACAGGCTGGAGACCCCCCCCCGCGGATGCAGCCAGGACCTCCAGGAATTTGATCGGGACGTCGTCGGGCTTCACACTTTTTGCACTGGCCTGGGGAAACCAAAAGGTACCCATACCGCCACTCCCCGGCCCTCTCCCGGGGCGCGTTATGACCAGGATCTCGAGGCGAATCCAGCGGTGGCGACGAGGGCCAACCAGGAGGCCCGACAAGGGGAAACCGGGCGAGGGGATAGAGGTATGGGCACCTCTTCCTCCTCCTCTGATGGCCAGTCTGTGAATCGCTCTGCGGAATGCTCTTGATTCGGCGGTGGACAAACCTCCCTTTAGTAAACTTCCCCTTAGTGAAAAACGGCCTGGGACCGAAACCGACGGACCTGGACCCGCAAAAGCGACGGCCGCGACGCCCTCTCGCGAACCGAAAACGGCCAAATCGCTAATCGACGTGTCAGGGTAGGCGGCCTATCCACCTCGGATGGATAAATCCCCCGTCGCGCATGTCCAAATGGGCTGCAGATCGCTGCTGGCGCGCCGTCCAGCACGGACACCGGGCGCACGCGCTACTGCACGGTCCCCCGAGACTCTGTGCAGCAATTGCCGCGCTGCTCTCGGCCCCGACCGGCGACCCGCGCCCCTGAGAATCCAAATCATGAAAAAGTTAAGGATTTTCCCAAAAAGGTTTCCAGAATTCCCAAAACTTTGGGATAATATGAAGTTCGAAGCATGTTATCCAGAAAAGTTAGGGATCTTGAAAAGTTTGGGATAATACCATGAACTTTTAGGGATACTCGGTACTACCAATAAGTACTATTGTACTGGTATTACAGTTTCATCATAATATAAATATAATAACATTGTGTTTTGTGACACCTTCCACTTGGCACACTACGATGTTGCTTTGCACTTTCCTAGATCATGGTAACTTATTTCCCACATTGCCGTGATCATTGTTGCTGCCACTTTACATGGGTCCCGCAGACATGTCGGAGGCTTTGCAGGATGCTGTTCGGCGGAATGTCGAAGACTTTAGAGTATGCGATTTTCAGACGGACCGAACCATCGACGTCATGATTCGTGTACTCACGGGAGCTACAACTTGTCAAATTCAACCTTCAGTTTCAAATGCAAATGCATCAAGAAACACTCCATAACTTTTGCAGGAACCATGTGTGGTGGAGTCCCTGCAGTTGCAGAACGGGCACATTGGACACGCTGCCCAATGAAATCTTCCCATTCAAAACGCCACATCCACGTGGGATTGAACCACCGTGACAGCTCTGCAATGTGAATCATCACATGGAACTTTGTAGTATGGTGGAAGCACATTTTTTCCTTTGGCGGCCCAATGCTTAAACAACCAATTGTTATGCTGCAGAAAAGTTTCGATTAAGTTTGTCAATCTCACTGAAACTGCAAGTCCTGGAACCATCGGCCTTCCTTGCATGTACACCAAAACTCACACAGGCAATCGAATGCCCGCATCACGTGCTCGCCATGATCGCTTCCATCGCGGTGTCCGTGCCAGTTGTCTTTCAGGGAGAATAACAAATGTTGTATGTTCAGCTGCTTTACCAGAGAAACATGGGAAATTACCTCTCACAATGACCATGCCAGGCGTTAGTTTACCTACCCGAACAGTCGTGCACAGCTTTGAGTATATGGGCGTCAAATGATCATCGAACAACAAATCGCACCGTTTTTCAATTGTTCCCCGAAACCTGCGATAATGCATAATCACCCACAGGACTGACCCAATGAAATACTTGAGCAGGCCCATGTTCCCAGAATGCATCATGTCGCCTGGGTTCATATCGCGACATTCCCTTGATCGACTGAAGCGGATGATCACTGATGCGCGCCGCGCACGCATCGCGAGTTGAAAGACATGTGGCCCTCCACGCAGCACAGAATCGCACGTCCGTTATAGGGTATGGAGTGTCTTGCTCCCTGGAACATTTATCGAACCAGCGCGGTTCGTTTGCGTTGAAGTTAGGGTATCCAAGCTCATTTGCGCCATATTCTAGATCGTGTGTCAGTAGCCAGACAACCAACTTATATTTCCCACCTAGAAACGGCTTGCCCTTGTTTGCTGCGGCACGAGAGCACGGCGGCCACGGCAAGGTGCGCTCGTCGGTAACTGGGTGAATCCCGTCGAATGCAGAGTTTAGCAAATGAACCAGCCTGCGCCAACACACGATGTCACTTCGATCGCCTTCCAATGTGCGCGCGCGAGAATGCAACGTGAATGCAGGGATTATGTTTCTATTAGAGGAACGCGACAGCAATGGCCGCCACTGCGCACACAACAGCTTACCATCAGTCTTAGTGATAAGAGCACCATCTCCATGCAAGATGATCGGTATGTATATGTCCATCCAGTTTGGGTCGTCTCGCATTCCAACCTGATCAAGATTGATGAACCTAGGGTCGTTTGGGTCGATTTGTTCCCAGAGTGCGCGGGGAGGGGTTGTGAGAAACACGTCTTGGAATGGGGGGTGTTCGCTGTCATAGAAAAACTGGCACACGTCCAATGGCGATAACATGCTAGTTGGCAGTTCCTCGATCTTCGTCGCTGAAACCTTCGTTGGCACATCTATGGCCATTGGCCCCGGCACTGACACATTGTTGAAGAACTGCCGTTTCAAATGTCGCCGAACATTCCCGCTGCGAGCCCCGTGCGACCCACATTTTGCCAGGCGCTGGATATCAGGCTGCTGCAAGCCACCCAATGCAGCGCCATCTATGGGTGCTTCGAACTCATGGGTTTTCTGCCAGGTTCCCCAAGCAGCGCTTGCACTTAGAGGTTCTTAAGTTTGGGGCCCACGCTGGTTAACGTTCACATATGCAACCAACGTTAAAACCAAACCCATGAATTGGAAACACCACTATCACCTGCAAGTCACTGCACAGTATTCGCCGATAGGAACCCCCACGACCACGCACTCAATAATCGCACGGCCAATCGCGAAGAAAACTCATCTTGGGTAGAAGCTTCATTGCGCATATGCGATACATGGCGCACCTGTCGAGAACCACCGTGTCCAGACACATAGTTTGAAATCGAATCGTTCAGATGCATCTTCTGAGCATCCAGACCAGGGGTACAGCACGGGTGAAGGGCGTGAGTGCGCACGTCTCGGCGCGAGGCGGCTGCGGCGAGCAGAGCATTGGCAAATGCGAGCAACGATGCACAGGGTGTCATTGCTGATCCTCCTACTACTCCTCGAGACGGCCCCCGAGTGCAAACTTGGGGAGGGAGGGGGGCACATCGGGCGCGCTCGGGGCCCCCAGACAGCCCCCTGAAAGGCCCCAATATTCCCCTGTTCCATTTGTTCGTTGGTTTTTCATTGCACTGAACGTCTGCATATATATATATATATATATATATATTATAAGCCATTTGCGTATTATGAGACGGAACGTTGTGCGAGTGTACCCCTCCCGCGGGCGGCGGCCCTCTCGGGGCCCATCTTGGCGCCCTATAGACAGGCCCTCCAGGGCCCGTCCGAAAGGGAACTATGAATCCCATATTCGTGAGCCCCCGTTGGCAGAGGGGAGACCGAAGAGGGCGGCAAGGAGTAAGTGGTTGTTGTGTTCCTGCCACCGCTGGTCTTCAGCGGGCGAGAGCACGCTCCCGAGCGCGCGCGGGCATTGGACATTGCATCAGACACTGCACGAGAGCCAACTGCATTCGCGCAGACGGTGCGCCTCCGAACATTACCTGCCTTCATCTCACGTCTGCCGAAGCGTCCAATCGGAATCGTCCTCGACCTCGACGGTATGTCTACTATTTCTGGGCACTGAAAGGTTTTGCCTTGGACAACAGCGTCTTCGCCTTCTCGGCATTCTGGTTGAAGAGCCGCACTGCCGTGTTGACGTCGCTGCTCGACGCGGCCCCCGTGGTCAGCTTCATGTTTGCCTTGTTGGTCTTGGCAAGGTCGTCGGTGGCTGTCTTGATCGAAGCTGCCGCTGCTTTCGCTATCGGGTCCTTGCTGCACGTGGTCTGCGCCGTCGTCAATTTCGTGATCAGGTTGCCAGTCTTGTTCACGACCGCTGTCATTTTCTGTTCAGAGCTCTGCTCCTTCGGCTCGCGGTCGTCCTCGGACTTTGCGTCAGTGAGCGCATGCTGCTGCTTCTTGCCGTTGATCGCCTTCGACTTCGCCTTCGGCGCGCCGAAGAAGGCGGCTGCGCCCGACTCCCACGCGACGCCCCCATCCGCGATGGCGGTCTCGTGGTCCGCATCGCCGATGCGCCGCTGCCTGGCGGGCAAATCGCCGCCCCACCCCATCCTCAGTCGGTGCCAGCGCAAGGCAAACACAACATTATAGTGGCATTATAATGGCATTATAATGCCCGTGTAATGCTTTTTTTTCGCCCTGCGCTGGCACCGCGAGGTTGGGGCGCGGTCGGCGCTGGGCGAGGAGCGAGGAGGAGTCCCGCTCAGTTTTTTTATCCGAGAATCCGCGTGGGTTTCGGGGCCAAAACTAATTCCCGCGCGATGCGCTCGCGTGTGGGAATTAGGCCTGGTCCCAAACATCACATTGAAAGACACCCAAACATAACAATCTGCACAACGAAGAAGACAAGAAGAGGGTGCCTCTCGTTGATCTTCGCCTCTTCCTTGGACTGGCTCTGGATGAACTTCTCGGTCGGCTTCGCGTAGACACGGTCGCCCCACTCGTCGGTGAACTCGACGAAATTCCCTTTTCTGGTGAACTCGTCTGTCCCCTCGAAGCCGTGGATTCTCTCCAGCTCGGCCCTGGTGGACTCTTGTTGGGAGACCTCGCGTTTCTCAATGCTCTTCAGGGTCTGCACCTGCTTCCCGATGCGCTCGGCCCACTTCTTGTCCCCGCGGACGAAGTGGAACAGCACTCCGTTCTTGATCTCGGTCTTTTTGCCAGACTTGGACTCGCGCAGAGCAGCCCATGCTTCTTGCACAGACATGTCTTCCTTGCCGCGCGCGTGCTTCAGCTTCTGCCACGAGCCGACTTCAGAGCAGCGGTGTAGAGGAACTTGTTCAATACCTCCATGGGCGGATCCGTGATTTTATGCCGTTGGCAATGGAGTTTCATCTTCTCCATCTGAGTGTCCAGGAGGCTGCTGTCCACGTCGTCGGTGGTCGCTGCGGCAGGGCGCTTGGAGGTGGCGTGCGGGACCTCCACCACGGGGCCCTCCTCGAAGTCTTCCTCCTCTTCTGCCTCATCCGACTCCTTGATGTTATCTTCCTCGTTGATGTCATCGTCGTCCTCTGGAACGTAGGCAGCTGGCCGTTCGGCAGCTCGACCTCCAGCCTGAGACGCAGCTGGCTTCCTCTTCGCCATCACCTGTGCGAGCGACGAGTCTCTGATATCTCTGCAAACGAAATGCGGTGGCTATCCTCGACCAGCGTCAGAATCGTTTGAGCCTGAACGGTCACGGGCGAGATGGGGTCGCTTGTTGTGGTATGAACGTTGATCAGGAACTAAAGTGAAGCCTCCGTGGGCCCACCGAACGTACGTTTTTGGTGTTGCCACCAGGGGGCCATTTTAGCAGTCTTGGAGGCCATCTTGGCAGTCTTGGAGGCATCCTGGAGGCAATATTGGCCGTCCTGGAGGCCATATTGGGCGTCTTGGAGGCCTCTTGGGCCATCTTGGGGCCTTCTTGGGGCTCTCTGGGGGCTTCTAGGGTTGTCATGGGGCCATCTTGGAGGCCTCGTGAGCGTTCTTGGCGTAAGTTTGTAAGGCGCACGTAAGTAAGTAAGTAGTACGTAATAAGAAGTAGATAGTAGCAAGTAGTAAGTAGCCAGTCGTAAGTCGTAAGTAGTGAGTAGTGAGTACTAAGACATATGCAGTAAAGGGGGGTCGGCGGAATTGCGTGAGCCTCTTGAAACAATAGTAAGGACCTGGGGGGGGGGGGGGCTGTTTCGAGGCTCGCATGCACCCTCGTTGTCCTCGAACTCAAGGGGTGAGAGGCTGCTCTCGACAAATTCGGACTCGCCGCTGGATGCAAGTTCGCGCCCAGCTCCATCAGACTGGGCAAACAAACTATCAAGCTTGCTCGCGTCTGCACGTGCTGCCTCGCTGCTCACGGGAATTCCAGCAACACATTTGCATGCCGCCAAATCGCGCAGAATCTCATCCCGCATTGCAACTACTTTCTCTTTGGTTAGCGTTCTGGTTTTGACGCGCACCTTGAACAAGTGAGTGGCGACAGCAGCGTGGTGACTGGTTTTCTTTTGACTCACCTCACAAATAAGAGGCCACTTGTCGTCCTTCTTCATCAACAGGTACGATTTTTCTGTGTACAAGCACAACTTCACTTTGCCAAACGATGGCGTTTCCTCAACTGCCGATATGGTGTTTGTCACTTTCGTTTAATCCTTGACCATCTTTTTCATAGCTCCTCGTGCAGGCGGCGCTGGCGTGCTTGATTTTGCCAGCGCCTGGGCATCAATACGGTCACCGTTGTAAAGTTCGGATTCTTTCGAAATGTCTGTCATCCCGGACATCGAAAGTACATCTGACTTGTGCACTTCCAAACTGCGTCTCTTGGGGATGTCCGAGGGTGCGGTCGGTCTCGGGTGCGGGCGCGATTCTACAATTGAGCATTCGGCACTCGAGCTCGGCGCACCGCCACGCGCAGCAATCATACCTTTGACAAACAGCGCAAACTCGTTCTCTTTGTCAGTGCCACCTTCCACGGTGTTGCAAGCCCGCCTGAAAGCATCGGTGGACTCCACAAAAAGTCTGCAATGTCGTAACATCACGCCACATGCGTTCCCCATGTATTTGGACCAAACTTTTGATGAAAGTGAGCTCTTGTTGATTCTGCGCAAAGGGAAGTCGACCACCATCTGTTGCAAAGCCGCCTGCAGAGCAATGGATTTGAATATGCCTCGGTGCTTTGCCTTGAAAATTCAACCAGCAACACCTTGAATTTAACCAGGTCCTTTGGCCGAGCTGCCTTCTGGTCGTCCAACCACGAATACTGACCGAGCTCGAGCATATCTGAATCTGTCGTTGCAGAAACGTAGTTTGAAACTGCAGCGTTGATCAACTCTTGAGGCGTATCGGGGGCTGCTCTAGACTTGTCACCTGTCTTACAACCAAATGACATTGTTGGCAACAGACATGCAAGGGTGAAAAGGAATAATGAAATCATGGATGGGTGTGTGACAAAACTGTTTGAGCTAAATCGCAACGGTGGGGGTGACTATGCGAGGTGGATGCACGACTTCAGCTCCATGCCAGCGGCACGACGGAACCACGAGCAACCGATACAGTTTTTGAGCCGCATCCCAGGCGCGCAAACCACGAGGGGCCACGACACGATTCCACGCGACCAGCGTGAGAGATATTTGAAAGAGAACATATAGAAAACATGCGGCCGACCTGCTTCGGAAAGGCCGCCTCTACAATGTGTTTGGGGGCTGTGGGTGTGTGGGGGGGGGCTCCTTTCGGGGGTTGCCTGGGGGCTGTTTATAGGGCTGTTAGGGGGTTGTTTGGGGGTCCTTTCGGAGGGGCAGGTGGCATTTCTGTGCGAAGGTATCGCATATTTGTTTGCCGTATATTGGAAATATTGAGGCGAACAGCCGCTCGGACCACCCCCTATCACAATTTAATCTTACTGGGACTTCGCATCCCCCATCCCCCTTCAGTGGCCAGGGGGTCCATGTAAACCTTTGTTTGTCTGCTCTTAGGCTGACCTCTGTTTGCTTCTCGTAGCCAGCGTTGCCTCAGACCAGTAAGTTATCTCACGATCACGATATCCTTAGAGATCTTTTTTTTAAAAAAAAAAAAAAAAAAACAAAAAACAAAATGCAAGCACAGTTTTTTGAATATCGTGCACAGACGCTCGCATGCGACATTGAGGATACTCGCAGCACGCCACATACTATAATACAGCATATGTCAATAAATCAACTATAATACATTATACTGCATATCTTGCACAATCTGGAAAAGTTAGGGATAACATCATGAACTTTTTGGGATCTTGATTTTATCCAGAAAAGTTCAGTATTCCAGAACAGATCCAGAAAAAATCTGGATTCCAGAACTTTTTCATGATCCGGATCCTCTGGGGCCCCGCAGTCCGGCAGCAGCCTCGCCCGCGCGACCTTCTGGCCGCGGCGGGGCCGTGTTAGAGACGCCCATACTGATTTGTGGGCCAGGGCCGTTTTTTCACCGTTTCCCTGAAAGAAAATATCCCTTGAAAATGGAAAAGGCAAAAAAAACGGCGACCAAAAACGGTAAAAGAACGGCTCCAGGATTGGAACCGGAGCCGGAACCGGTCAAAAAACGGCGACGGAACCGGTAAAACAACGGCGTCGGAACTGGCAAAAAAACGGCAAAACGGAACCCGTAAACAAACTGCCCTGTCGTTTCCAGGGCCCACTGAGCCACAGTGGAATTCCAAAGGAAATCGCCTCGAGAGGAGAACACGTTTTGGATCGGACGCTGGGCACATCGCGTAGGTACGTCATCAACGCTACGAGGGCGAAAACACTTTCGGTCGCATGGCGCATGTCTCTTCCATCCTTGCCTCCAGTGCCAGAAGCTCCGTTGACAGTGGGGTGCAATCGGCCTAAGGACCGCCGACGCACGCCTTGTAAGGAAGAGCCCTGCACATGCCCGAGCCAGGCGCTTTGCGTCTGCACTCTTTCCTTACTGCGGACATCATCTCTGCAAATCGAATCCTCAACGCGTTCCGCTGCTGGCGGCGAGCCCAGAGAGGAAGTCAGAAGGACAAACCTTCTTCAAAGGCGGCGGGGCTTCTCAGAAACCTTCCGGCATTATGAGATACACCCAGTGTCTCCGGAGAAGGATGACAGCCTCTACGAAGGCCAGATGCCTTCCGAGCCTTCTGAGAAAACCCGCCCCCTCTGACACCCCCTGGGCTCGCCGCCGACTTGTCCATCCTCGCCACCTCCTCCCCGCGAACTGCGGGCAGCGCCTCCTTCGGCTCGTCGAGGTCGTTGCCGAACGGCAGCGGCCCGCAGAGGAACTCATACGCGCAGACACCCAACGACCACACGTCGCACGTGAGGCCTCGGTACGGGCGGGACGGCGTCGTCAACGTCGACGTCGAAATTATCGTCGCTGACGTCGTCGTCGTCGACTGAGGCATAAATGTGCTTACCTATGGAAACATTGTGGGAACTTCTCTAGAGCAAAAGCATACCGTAAACGGGAATACCCTTCCTCCGATCTTGTCACGTAGCCCCGTCTCAGTCAGGGAGGCGTCGTGACCGAACTGTGCCCGCAAAATCCGCCCAAAGATGACCGAACCTGCCGCCCCAAATTTTACAACCGCGCCCGAGTGCGACCGAAATGCTTGTTGGTTCGAAACTAAGGCGATGCTCAATGTTGGTCACAAGTTCGGTTACTCTACCTTTCCGGTCACAACTTTGGGCATGGTTTCGGTCACCGATTTACTTCGGTCACCTACCTTTTCGGCTGAAAGAGGCCTTGTACTGCGCGCTATGCAACGGCCGTGTTGTCTCCAGGCGCATCTAACCCGAATGTGTCTATAATACACTATCGACATACAACGTGTCTATAGAAGCTTGTGGCTAGACAACAATAACACAATATTTGGCAGATGCCCCAGGTAGAGTCTTGTAGAAACAAATAGACTTTGCCCTCCAATACAGACCTCACCACAAATTTGGAATCGAATCGCCGCGTATCAACTCAACCTCGAGCTCACGGTACGGCGAGGGGGTGGAGAACGGAGAAAGAGTGAAGGACTGAAGATCGAGACAGGGAAAACCATGCAAAGGAGAAGGCAACTGGGAATATGTAAGAACAGGTACGGCATTATGATCAACATCCAGATGCCCGATGGAGAATGCGCGGAAGGAAGTATCAGGCGAGAGCGCGATTCTGCATACATTGTGAGGAAGTCCCGCGCGAGAACGCGATTCGGGAATCACTTGGAAGGAAATATAAAGCGGGAGCCGTTGTTGTTGTTGCTGTTGTTGTAAACTGGGTGACAGAGACATATTTCTGGCACCCAAGGAAGGGCACTTCCATTGAGAAAGCACCACTTGCCCTGGGGGTGGGATTAACAACACTTTGTCTTCAGTGATGAGAGTTGAGTTCAACAGCGACAATCAGTCAAAGACTGTTCGCTCTTATTCACTCGCGTGACATCCAACAAGTCGACCCCAAACCCTCGATGCCCACCCTCCTCGTCGTCGATCGAATCCCCTTAGGGGCAGATCTTTCTTACCTGCAACGTGTCCGTCGTGCAGCACCTAAGGCAGGGGAAGAGAGGACGGATGGAAGGAAGGGACAAGGGGGAGAGAGGAAAACGGAGCACGAGGGAGAATACCAGGGAAGGGGCTAGGAGCAGAGATCACGTGGCAGATCCAAACGGGCTGATCGGGCGGGTAGACCCTAACAGGCGGGCCCAGGCGGCCATGTCGAGCAGGCGGGTTTGTGAAGCGTGCGTCCTGCATGAATCGCGAGGACGCCTTGAACGACAACGCGACTCCAAAATACATCTCGTGAAGCAATCCACAGCGAGATCGTGATTCCTGAGTGCCGAGAGCGCGGTGCCTGAACCAATTGCGAGGCAGTCCCAAGCGACAGCGCGATTCCTGAGTGTCGAAGGCGCGCCCGAATAAATTGCGAGAACATATCCAGCAAGAGTGCGATTTTTCAATACATTGCAAGGAACACCCTAGCAGGCGCAATATTTTTGAGTACATTGCAAGGATGTTTTAGGCGGAAGCCGTTGTTGTTGTTGTTGTAAACTGGGGTCCAGGGGCACTGTTTGAGCAAGATTACTTTCCCATGTGAGAGCGCAGCGAACTCCCGGAGGGGCACTCCAAATGAAAAAACACGTATGTTAGGCGAATACGTGAGTCAATTCGCCAGGCTGTCTCGGGAGGAGTGCGGTGCCAGTAAGTAAATAGTGGGGAAGTCCCAAGGCAGAGCGCGATTCCTCAATGGCGAGGGCGTAACGCCTGAATACATTGCGAGGAAGTCACAGGCGAGAATGCGAGTCTGCAAGACATTGCAAGGGAGTCCCTAGCGCGAGCGCAATTCCTCAGTAAACTGCGAGGACGTATCAGGTGGGAGTTGCTGTTGTTGTTCTAGTCTGGGGGCCACGGCCGCAGTTTGACCACGAAAATGTCCTTTGTCACAAAACAAGGTGCGAGGCCCGGGAGGGGCACTAGAAATAAAAAAACACATGTTACCGGAGTGGAAGATCGACAATCAGTATTCTTCAGTCGTGGGAGTTTAACGGCAGCGACAACACCACCGCCAACACCAACACAGACACCAACAAAAACAATACTAAACACAAAACCAAAACCAATAACAGTAACAACAAGGACATTCATTTTAATACTCTTGGCTCCTATCTGCTCACGTGCCAATCAATACGTATATCCCAAACCCTTGGTACCCGCTCTCGTCGTCTTCGATCGTACCCTCTTTGGGGCATATCTTCCATACCTGCCACGTGTATTTGGCGCAGCCCCTGGAACAAGAGAAGATAGTACGGGTGAAAGGGGGAGGGAGAATAATCGAGCAAGAGAGGAATTAGCAGGAGGGGGGCGAGGAACAGAAAACAAGTAGTAGAACCAAACGGGCAGATCGGGTGGGCAGACCCGTACCGGGCAGGTCGGGAAGGCGGGCCCAGGCGACGAGGTCGAGCAGGCGGGTTGCTGAAGAGTGGGTCCTGCATGAATCGCGAGGAAGTCTCGAGCGATAGCGCGATTCCCAAGTAAATCGTGAGAAGGGCCAGCGTGGGCCACGAAGGGCATAACATCCTAGGCCACAGAGGGCAGCGACGGGGCCGCTGAGGGCAGCACCGGGGCCACGAAGGGCAGCGAAGGGGCCACGGAGGGACTACGAAGGGCATGCACCACGACGGGCGCGATCGAGCGGGGGCCACGAAGGGCATTCGTATACGGGGCCACAAAGGATGACAGCGGGGCCACTGAGGTCAGCAAAGGGGCCACGAAGGGCAGCGAGGGGGCCACGAAGGGCGACAGCGGGGCCACGAAGGGCATGCGTAATTCTGGGGCCACGACGGGCGCGTGCGAGCGGGGGGCCACAACGGGCATACAATGCGGGGCCACAAAGGGCACGAAAGGCAGCGAGCGAAGGCGACCGCGGAACCAGTACGGGCAGCGAGGGGCATCGAAGGCGGGCGAAGGGCAGCAAGCGGCGACTGAAGTCATTAACGGGCTGGTCGGGCGGGCAGGCCCCGACGGGCGGGTCGAGCGGGCGGGTCGTTGAAGCGTGAGTCCTGCTTGAATCGCCAAACAATATGTAGCGGGAGCGCGATCCCTGAGTGTCGAGGACCAGCATCTGAATAAATTGTGATGAAATATCAAGCGAAGCGGTTCGGTGGTAAGTTGCGAAGAAGTCCCAAGCGAGAAGCGAGAACGCGCTTCTGAAAGACACTGTCAGGAATTATCAAGCGGGAGCCGCGAACTGGTGGCAAATTGCCAGGAAGTCCCAAGCGAAAGCGCGATTCTTCAATACATTGTGAGGAAATTTCAGGCGGGAGCCGTTGATGTTAAACAGGGGGCCAACGACCCAATTTGACCCTCAAGACATCCGCTGATACAAAATAAATGGGTGCGAGCCCCGGGAGGGGCACTTCAATCGAAAACATATAATGTGCTCCGGGCGGGGGGATCAACAATGATTATTTGTCAGAAGTGTGCGTTCAACAACAACAACAACAACAATCATTTTACCCGAACGCTCAGTGTTCTCACCAGTGCCAGGGTTTTCATGCGACGCGAGACAATACCCCCACTTCGTGGGGGGGCAGTTCAAGCTCTACCAAATATCAAAACGACTCTTCGCGACCACCCAAACCCAGCTTCCCGCCCTATGACGTTGGGACACTTCACTTCGTGGCGTGCGGACGACCGTGGCTACTACACTGGCGTGGGGTACACACCCACAGAACTTGGTCACTTATTCGGGGCGCGCGTGTG